>CM022766.1:16535778-16653278 GCA_012411365.1 Ameiurus melas | reverse complement strand
CACGGCCTAGACGCAGGACACCTCACAGAGGGGCAGAGAGCAGAACGAAGACAGCCCTCACAACACCGGACAGAGAGAGTGAAAGAGAGAGAGAGGGAGGGAGGGAGGGAGGAAGAGCAGGTTTGGCGTTGGTGGACAGGGAAATGGGACAGAATTCAAAAGGGATCCAGAGGTTGTAGAAGAAAATGGGAAGGGCCAAAAAAGAAAAAGAAAAGGGCAATCGAAAGAAAGATTGGGAAAATGTAGGACATAAAATTTGGAAAGGGCTTCCTTAAAATGTACAGTGGAATCAAAAGGCAAAATGTGAGGAAATCTAATAGGAATATACCAGGGCACCCATCACTAGCTTCAAAAGACTAGCAATGTACCTCTAATCAACTGCAGGAAAAATTATGCATCCTGACAGAGTGCAGACACAGGGAAAAAGCACATACATGTACAAGGCAGCATGTTCAACTAAACATTTTCCTCAAGGCCCACAAATGTCAGACACAATCATTACCTGAAACCTTTCGATGAGGAACAGTACCGAGTGATTCTCACTAAGCTAAATATTGTTAAATATAATCAATTAGATGTTATCCCAAAGGACTATGGTCTTTTCCCATGCAATTAGCAAGAAGCTAGTTTCCAGCATTAACAGGGCTATACAGGGTTCTATCATTAACAGGGCTATACAGGGTTCTATCATTAACAGGGCTATATAGGGTTCTATCATTAACAGGGCTAGACAGGGGTCTAGAATTAACAGGGCTATACAGGGGTCTAGCATTAACAGGGCTAGACAGGGGTCTAGCATTAACAGGGCTAGACAGGGGTCTAGAATTAACAGGGCTATAGAGGGGTCTAGAATTAACAGGGCTATACAGGGGTCTAGCATTAACAGGGCTAGACAGGGTTCTAGCATTAACAGGGTTATACAGGTTTCTACCATTAATAGGGCTAGACAGGGTTCTAGCATTAACAGGGCTATACAGGTTTCTAGCATTAATAGGGCTAGACAGGGGTCTAGCATTAACAGGGTTATATAGGTTTCTAGCATTAACAGGGCTATACAGGGGTCTAGCATTAACAGGGCTAGACAGGGGTCTAGCATTAACAGGGCTATACAGGGGTCTAGAATTAACAGGGCTAGACAGGGGTCTAGAATTAACAGGGCTAGACAGGGGTCTAGAATTAACAGGGATATAGAGGGTTCTAACATTAACAGGGCTATACAGGGGTCTAGCATTAACAGGGCTAGACAGGGGTCTAGCATTAACAGGGCTAGACAGGGGTCTAGAATTAACAGGGCTAGACAGGGGTCTAGAATTAACAGGGCTAGACAGGGGTCTAGAATTAACAGGGATATAGAGGGTTCTAACATTAACAGGGCTATACAGGGGTCTAGCATTAACAGGGCTAGACAGGGGTCTAGCATTAACAGGGCTAGACAGGGGTCTAGCATTAACAGGGCTATACATGGGTTTTAGAATTAACAGGGCTAGACAGGGGTCTAGAATTAACAGGGATATAGAGGGTTCTAACATTAACAGGGCTATACAGGGGTCTAGCATTAACAGGGCTAGACAGGGGTCTAGCATTAACAGGGCTAGACAGGGGTCTAGCATTAACAGGGCTATTTCACACACAAACTGAAAAGTGTGCAACATGATTTGAAAGAAAGCGAGTGATACTAGTGTTGAGGAAGCGGAAGAGGAGAACTGTCCTCCATCCTCTACAGGAGCTCATGAGCACACCGAACACTCTCCGTCAAACAAAAAGGACACACGCTGCCAACCTGTGAATTTGGACTCCTCCAGATTGAACAGGAAGGAGAGAGAGAGAGAGAGAGAGAGAGAGGGAGAAAGAGAGAGAGCTTGTAGACTCCCCCTGGGCTGTTCGCTTTATCCTGCAGCCTCTCAGCCATACTAATGAAGGAGGGAAATCTCATCTCTCACCTCTAGAGTCCAACGCCACTGAAAAATTCAGGAAGAACGCAGCGGGACATGCGTGTGTTCCCACTCCATGACAAAGGGAAGTACATATTCAATTACAGCGTTAGCAAAGTCTGGCTCAACAGGAATGTCATTCTGTTCATGGAGTGATGAACAGAAAACCGTCCCCCTAATGACCCTCTTCACATTAATCATGAGTTATAAGGCAGCACTCAAATGCCATACTGGTGATTATTAAATGATTCATTACCATAGCTACAGGAAAGGAATGAGGAAACCTGATAACCCATTACTCCGTTATCCCATTCAAAACAAAATGCATGCTGAAAAGAAAATACCTCCCAGTTTGAGTCAGGATTCAGAAGAGTCAGTGTTACTGAAACTACCTTCTTGTATTTACTTGATTTTAAAAGAGGTGCAGGCATGCTGGAACTCCGAAAGTGGCCTAATGGCAGTGTAAATTATATTTGTTATAAAAATGAAGATCTTTCAGCAATGTGGCCATTAAATGGGTGAAATCTTATATTACTAGTAAAGCTCATACATTGCACGTCATTACGTAGTCCTTCAAGGAAGTGTATTACGGGCTTTACTTTTTTTTTAACTCTCTCGTGTGTCATTTTGCGGTATAATTATCTCTAGAACAAAACTTATAGGGAACCCATACAGCCCTATTAAAATGACCTGATTACCTATTTATCACATGAATCCACATTTTAGCTTAAAATCTTATCCATGTCTTAAAGCAAGCCAAAACTTTTGCTTTAAATTAATCTCCATCCTTTATCCAGCCAAGCCATTATTAATAAACAAAAATGATTCATTTGATCAGGTGCATGAGCATAAATACTGTATAGAGAATAACAGAACAGAAGCCTATAATGACCTGCGCATTCACACCCTGAGTGTTGGAAGGGGTTTGGGGGGAGGAGTTTTACTGGTTAAATAAAGCCAGCGAGCATTTAATTTGGCCGATTAAACTCATTTTCCACTATGTGCACAATGTTAATAGTATTAGAGATTAGAGAATTAGCCTTCTGCAGACATTGTGTGCAAAGGACCGAGACACACTGTACGAGAGCCACTGAAGCTGAAAACACACGGATTGTGGATGCCTGTCTGTGTACACCTGCAAAAAGCAAGCATCGGAATGACAGCCATCAAAGTCCCACTGCGTATGTTGCTCTCCATCAGGGACTTTCTTTTATCCTTTGTGCTTGGTGCTGTGTTTTGAAAATGTCAGCCCAGTAAACAAGCCCCATCACACAGTTTCTAATATAATCTTACCTCACATGCAAATGTCAATGTCTTTTTTATACATTAAAAAAAAAAAAAAAAATATAAAAAAAATATATATATATATATATATATATATATATATATATACACACACACACACACACACACACACACAAATATACACACACAAAAATAAAATGCCCCTGATCCAAGAGGTATTGCCCAGGTTAAGTGAGTGTGTGTTACAAGGCCCAGGGGTACCTGAGTTGTCCTCATCTTTACGGATTTTGAGCTTGACCAGTTCCTCACACTGCTGCAGGATCTGGACAGCATCTTCCATGGAGCAATTGTCCAGGCGGATGTTGTCGATGGCCAAGAGCTTGTCCCCCAACTCCAGCGTGCCCGTCCTGGACAGGAGGATAGGAATATGCACCTTTCAGAGCTGCTCATACACACATACACATTTTATTATCTTGTGTATCTTGACCTTCCACCCACTTTTATTTTTTACAGTAGTTGAATAAAGATGTGTCTACACCTTCTTCTAACTTTAATTTAAGCAACAAAATGCTTTAATGTCCTCCCCCCCCAAAAAAAAAACAGAAACAAGCCGGATGTTTGTGGGGGAAAAACCTAAATTTGCTTTGTGTGGAATATTCAAAACAAACTTTAGATTTTTATCTACTACTATCTACTTTTTCCAAAAATGACTTTTTCTAAATTGGGGTTATAATAATAATAATAATAATAACAATAATAACAACAATAACGTCATACAAGTAGCGTACATCACATGTATGCTGCTAAAAAATCCCATGTAAAACACTTTCCCGCATCCTTGATGTACTATATTCCTTTATTCACACACACGCGCACAGTTTTTAAGAGAGCAGGCACTCAGAGAGAGAACACATCCATTATTCAGAGGACTGGCCTTGGTATGTATTTCTAGATTCTGTGACACTGAGGCATATTTTAGAGAACTGAACAAGTCAATGATATTCCAATATTACCAGCCCAGGGTTTTTCCTGCATTGAACATTTTTGACGGCCGCCAAAAGGAACTTTTCTCCCACCAAAGCCTTATTTGATCAGTTATTGTCATGTAGATCATGCCACGAGCACTAATAATGTAGAGATCCCCTCCCCCACGCACTCTATCTGGCTTCAAACTAAGCACTGTCTTTGCTCTCTCTCCCCCGCACATATTAATCAAATCAACTGACACGATGGTAAAAGTGATGGTGTTTTCTGTGTTGACACAAATCATTTGCGATGTCCTAGCAGACAGGATTAGCACACAACGCATCCACGTCCGCTAATGATCGATTCGTGACCTAATGGCTCATTCGAACCGATTCATTTTAGTGAATGGTTCAAACAACTGACCTGTCCAACACTGAACTCACAAGAGGTCACTATCTGAAACGGTGTATGACAAACCATTTACTCAGAACACTTCCGAAATGAGAACGCAAGTGTTCTTACATCATTTGAGTGGTTAGTAAGATTTTGTCCTAATAATCCACTATATTTTCAGGTTATTTATGAGACAGTGTGTAGTAAATTACCTATAAAATCTGAGGTGAAACCAGAACAAAGCACAAAGCAAGTTGTTGTTCGCGAGCTGCTAATTTTAGTCAATTGTATACGGTAGAAAATTAGACTATCATTTAAAATAAACTTTTTAATGCTACTTTTTAAATATCGATATGATTAGATACCCAAATAATTATCAGGTCTAGCAAAGAAGAATTTTATTTTTTATTATGTCCGGACAGTGATTGTTTTTTATTTCATAAATAAATAATATAATATATTTAAAATTTGTTGTCAGTATTGGGCTTGCAGATCGCGTGGGTGAATGACCATGTCTGTTAGCCACCACCGAAGACCATTTCTGACCTGGGAAAAACCCTGCAGCCAGGTAAGTAACACTACCCCACATATTCACATCGTACTGCGGCTGAACTTGTACGAACACTTGCATTTAAACAGCTCCTAATGATCTCTCAATTGCTCTATCAAGCTGCACAAGAGCACTATTCAAGCGGCACAGAAATGAGGTGTGTATTCAGCAGAGACGAAGCTGAATGGCCGCATATTCATGTCAGCAGGGTTACTGTCGCGTTAAATAATCTTGATCCTTGTATTTCGTGTCTAACCCAGTTTCCCCATGTTAGCACATGATTATCGGGAAACACGTGAAAATTATGCAACAGCCCAGCTAATTAGAGCATCTCAGCTAAATGTAGAGTAATTAAAAAACATTCACAAATGGAACAGTTCAGCACAGAGGTAACCCTTCTTCCTGTTTTACACTCGCTGACTTGCATCATGTGCTTTTAATCAACATTTGCATGTTGGAGAACCCCTCTGTGACCTGTGAATGAGTCCGTGGATGTAAGCCAGCACTTGCACTTGGTGCTCTGTTTTCTGCTTTAATGCCTTTAATTAAATCACCCTGCAAAGCTCTATACCATCAGATCGCCTTCCCTCTGTGCCCTGGCATGCTTCTAAACACACACACACACACACACACACACACACTCGCACTGCCAATCAGCAAAGGTCTAATGGGAGATAAACATATATCACTATCATGGCTCAGCCTGCTCATATGTGTAGCTCAGCATGAGGGATGTGTGCCAATCTGTAGAACAAGAACAATGCAAATGAGTTCCCCAGGTGACGGTGTGTAACGGAGGAGTATGAGATGTTGGTTTAAATCACACATGATGTAGGGTAAGGATCCAACCTCCTGTGGTTCTTATAGGCCGCTATCACTGCTGAATGCAGATGTAAAGGTGTTGGCGAAAGTAATGGCATCTCGGTTAGAGAATGTACTTCCTTATATTATATCTGAAGATCAGAACGGTTTTTATAAAGGGACGTCAAATGTTTTTCAGTACCCGTACACTCTTTAATATAATTTATTCAAAGCATTCAGCTGTTCACCCTGAGATTGTGATTTCATTAGATGCTGAAAAAGCATTCGACAGGGTCGAATGGGAGTATTTGTTTGCAGTCCTGAGGAAGTTTGGATTTGGGGACAAGTTTATTTCTTGGATTAGCCTCCTTTACTCAACCCCTAATGCTAGGGTTCAGACTAACGATACTTATTCGGATTATTTTGCGCTCGGAGGAGGGTGTCGCCAAGGGTGTCCTTTATCCCCACTGCTTTTTGCTGTTGCCATTGAGCCGCTCTCTATTGCACTAAAATCTTCCTCCTTGTTTAAAGGAATAGTTCGATATGGTGTAGAATACAAATTGCCTTCGCTATATGCTGATGATTTGTTATTGTATGTAACTGATCCTATCTCCTCTATGCCTTCTGTCTTGGATGTTCTGGAGTCTTTTGGTGTTGTCTCTGGTTATAAACTAAATTTAGATAAAAGCGACTGTTTTCCTGTCAATACTCCAGCTCTGTCTCTCCAACAGTCAGATCTACCATTTCGATTTAGTCAGTCAGGTTTTAAATACCTAGCTATCAACGTGACACGTTCTCTATCTAATCTTCTATCAGCTAACTTCACTCCCCTTATCTCAAAGGTTAAATCTAACATTCAGAGTTGGGGTAACTTACCACTTTCCCTAATTGCCAAGATCAACGCCTTAAAAATTAATATTTTACCGAAGTTTCTTTTCTTGTTTCTCTCCCAAAATCATTCTTTGATTCATTGGATAAGATAATTAGTACATTTATTTGGGGAGGGAAGCCACCAAGGGTTAGTAAATCTTTATTGCAGAAATGTAAACTTAGGGGAGGACTTGCATTACCCAATTTTCAATTCTATTGAACTGCTAAGTCTATCTAAATCACCTTTTCTGTTCTGTCCTCCCCACCATTTCCCAAAAATACAAACAAAATGAGCAACAGCAGTAAATATTCACAGATTTTTTTCTTTTTATACAAAGAAAAACAAAATTGAACCCACAACCCACCCCTCCGGCTCATCATGGCTACCCATTAACTGTCGCTGGTTATAGAGATATTATAAAATTCAACAACAGGCACCAACCTTTAAGTGGGTAGTGTCTGTAACTCCATAAAGTATGCAATAAAGGGATGCCATTTATGAAAAAACTTATCTGTGCATCCATTCATTGTATATCGTATTTTCTCGAGTTTCAGAAAAAACATCACGTCCTTTATCCACTGGGAGATAGGTGGGTATTTAGCAGACTTCCAATGTAACAGTAGGGAACGTTTTGCTATAAGGGATGTGAAAGCAATAACATCCTTTTGTATCGAGCTCAAAGGAATTGAAGCTTGAGGGATCCCAAATATCGCAATCAATGGACAAGGCTTTAAATCTACCCTGAGAATAGTGGACATGATGGTAAAAAAGCCAGACCAAAAACCATGTTCATTACAAATGTTCATTAGAAATGTTTAGCAGAAACGTTTTGCAGAAATGTATAGCAGAAATGTTTACCAGAACTGGTCATTAGAAATGTTTAGCAAAAATTGTTCAGTAGAAATGTTCTGTAGAAATGTTCATCAGAAGTGTTCATCAGAAATGTTCAATAAAAATGAAACTTAAAAAAATAAATCACACATGATGGTGAGGTGAGTGGATTACTGCAGGGTTCTGAAAGCAGGTGGTATGAGTTTAACACGTTTAATGATTACAGTGGGGTGAACTATAGACGTAATGTAACCCCTTAAACTCTCAGGAACAGTCGGTGGGTTTAGACATGCATTTCTTCCATTTATTCATTTTACGCGTTTCCTGGTGGGGGTGACTATAGCAGCAGGCTTAGAAAATCAGCCCATCTCTATCCCCAGCCACAGACTCCAGCTTCTTTTGTGGGATTCCCACTGTTCCCAGCCAACTATGTTGTATAATCGCTTGAGCAAGTCCTGGGTCTGCCCAGTGGGACATGCCTGATGGGAGCAGCTCCAGCAGGAGCTGACCAGGGGCTGCCTAACCCAGGGGGTTCCAAACTTTTCCGGGGCAAGGCCCCCTAAAGGGCACCGACATTTGACCGAAGCCCCCATTTTGCAAGATGTCTTTAAAACACATTCTAAAAAAAGACTTCTAAATATATCCCCCTTTTTCACGTTGATGTTTTGTCTGTTTAGCAATTAGAAAGTTAGGTATAGCAAATGTGATTTTAATATGTATGGTTACAAATAACATGTTATAGTAATGCATATATATGTATATAAAAAAAAATCATGTATTGATTTATTTTTCACACCAAATTGTTGAGGCACTTTGAAAACCACTGGCCTAACCACCTCAACTGGTTCTCAATTCAGAGGAGCAGTAGATTAGACTCTGAGATTCGACCAGACTATCAAGCTCCTCACCCTCATCACGAAGAGCAAGCCCAGCAATCCTGCAGAAGAACCTCGTTGGCCTTTCAAGCTTACTCTTTCAGTTACAACACACAGCTTGTGGCCATAGTCGAGACAGGGATGTAGGTAAGCCGAGGAGCTTTGACCCGCAAACTGAGCTCCTGTTTCACCACCACAGACAAGTACAGTGACTAACACTGCTGCTAGTTTCCCTTACTGAATAATTCATAGTAGTCACTGAATAATATGTTTTAAGATGAATAACAAACCACAGCTTTAGTAGCTGTATTATATAACAACGTGTAAAGTTTATTTGCATGTACAATATCAATGGAGAGCAATATTTGGCCACTGAAATCGCCATGTGGCAGAAAAAAAATAAATAAAGGCCAGCATGTGCTGATACCAAGATGTGAAACCATTCAACTTGGACTTGGGATTTGAACTCAATTTCTGGATGACAGTGCGAATGCCTTTTTGTTGTGCAGTATGAGATTAAAGGTGTTACCTGTGTGCCACACTGCCCTTCTTGATGTCAGAGATGATCAGTGAATCACCTGGCTTCCTGTTGGATGGAGCTGAGAGAGAAAGAAAGGAGGGGAAAAAACAGAACTGTGAACAAACCTGGCAATAAACCCAGTGAATAGTGTAATCAACTGTCCTCTAGATCTTGTTTGTTTTTATCGCACATGTCTGGGAGAAACAATCAGGCGTATTCCCACGGTGCAGGATACAGACACATTTTTACCAATAGATTTCCATGACTTTTGAGGCAAATTTTCATGACCATACGTTCCCTAATATGTCCAAGTATACATGTAAAATAAGAATAAAAATCCATGTCAAAATTTACCACAGCATACCTTGACTAAAATGAAACCAAAACCAAAATAACTACAGTAAGGTCAGTGTGTATTGAAGATTGTTTACACAGCTATTCTATAAAAGTAGTCCATATGACACAACGCTCTAGTATGGCCACTTGGGAGTATAGTTTTTATGGGTCACCTTTAAAGTTCATGATGACCAGCTTATGGAATAGAGCCTTAATAGTGTGGAAAAGAGTGGAAAAATATTTTCTTTTATAGAATGAAAAGTAACAATTTCCCTCAGATTTCTGTGTTCTATTATATGAAAAATACATGGGTTCATGAGATTTGCAAATCATTGCATTCTGTTTTTATTTACATTGTACACAGCGTCCCAACTTTTTTTTGGAATTGCAGTTGTACAAGTTGCAAATGTGCCAGACTTTACCCCATGCAGACAACCTAATTACTTGAATTGTTTAACCAAAATGAATAATTAAACATATATACAATTATACAGATATTTGTGAAGCAAATTTCCATGACTTTTCATTTATTTTCCCTAAACATCTCCAGGCCTGGAAATAGCTATTTTGTAATCCCATGACTTTGCCAGCTTTTTCATGACCGCATGATCCCTGCATAATCTACACTGAATACTTCACTCAGGAGATGCATGAGTAAACAGCGAGTCATTTTTTGCTGACTGAGTAATTGTCCATCTCTCTGTAGTGTACAGCCTCAAGTGGCCACGTCACTACCGAATTTCCTTTGAATCACACATCTGCAGTGTCCCATGACTTCATCAGCTCCCCTATGTGTTTGCTCAGTACTGATGAGATACAGTCTGCTTTTAGCGAACACTGCAAAGTCTGTTTTGGTATTCTAAATAAGCAGACTACATCCTCTGGTCCTCATTTCTTTTCTGCAAATTTATAAGACCTCCCCTCCCCCCCAAAAACTCCGTATAATGACCTCTGTCAAGGTGAGTACTGAGTGAGCTAAGGCAATATGTCAGAGGAAGATGATTGTTTGCAAATGACAAATTAATGGTTAGTGGTCAGAAGAGCAAACGAAAATGCTCTGACTAATATAAATTTAAAGAGGAGAAAAGAAAAAAAGGGGGAGAAAAGAAAAAAAAAAAAAAAAGAGAAATTTTGATGATTCAATCTAGATGCAGAAGATTACACTGGTAGCCTCAGATATAGAGAACAAGCAAAGGCAGAAATTGCCTCAAGGACTGTCAATCAGAGGGAAGTGGGTTTCAACAAGTCCCACTCTACAAGAACAAATTGTCAAAGTTAGAGAAGCACAAGCACAGAGTGACTGGTCCATATTTTATTATTCAATCTCAAAACATTTCTCTGCATATCAGACAGGCATCTCAGTGTTTCTTGCTATACAGGCTTCTCAGAAGATATTGGTATGTCCTTTGTGAAGCTACACACAAACACACATCCTTTAAAGGGGTCAGAACATGATTTTTAATGTTTTCCTTTTGTTTGGGAGTGTAATGTATCTGTTTGTGCATGTATAATATATTCAAAGTCCCAAAGCTCATAGTCTCACCCAAAGGGATTTATTCTATCTAACAGAGAACACTGGTCCAGACCTGCCAAATGCCTCGTTCCAAGTTCAGATTTACTTCCGTATCATGTCTATGTCACAGCCTGCACCATCAGCGTAATCCCGCCCAAAGGCAGGTGTGAAGAAACGCGGCCAAGCTTCAATGAATTCAGGCGCCATGGAGATGCTGTGTGTTTCAGTGCGAAAGCAAAATCACTTTGTTTAGCCTTCCGAAAACGGACAAAATCAGTAGTTACTGTTTATTTATAATGCTGTTCCTGAGCTGAAACCAAAACATTTGCTTGCTTGTGCAAAGCGCATTTTACGGAGAAATCTGAGCTTTTCAGGCAGCCTGGGAATAGAGGTAATGTACAGTGTATGACTTTTTTTTATATTAAGGCATGTTAACTTACTCTATTACACCCAATAAACAAAATAATTAAAATAATTAGTTTAAAAATCACAATATGACTCTTTTAAGCCTTCTCAGTTGGACCTGACAAATCCTGACCAAGTGACACATTCAAGAATAAATGTGTGGCAATCATTTGAATCAGTCTGTTTCACAATAAAATATCTAAGCGCAACACAATCATTTGAAAACTTTAGTGGATTAGTATGACAATGACATTTCTTCTAGTGACACTCTACATTGTTTGCCAGTGGGTATTTCTAGCTTGACGTACTGAGGATTGCCATGATTTTCCTGGTAGCACATCGCTAGTACAATATGGCTCCATAGTGAGCTACAAAACGTACACAAAACAACCCACTGGATTAAATGGATGAGATGTCCCACTACAAATTATATATCTTGAACATTTTGATGACAAATTAGATCCTGCTACAAGATTTTGTAGCCTTTAAATTGCATTGCTAGTTAAGGGTTGTATTCCTAAAATAGTTCTACATCATAACCTCCATATCTGAAACACAAAACATGAACCATTCCTTCCCTAATTTGGTCACCTGCTAATCACGACCCAATACAATAAATAAAACGGCTCTCCATTACCGCACAACAGCTACCAAGTGGGGAAGGTGAAGGCAAACACGTGCTTTCTGCTAGACACATGAAGCCATCCCACCATATATAACACATAACATAACAGCTGCTCATGCTGTGATTCACAAGAAAGACAGAACTGTCATAGATCTCATTCAGAGAAGTTGTGGCCTACATTGAAACCTTAAGGGTTCTCCACAGAGGGAATAGCTAAAAAAAAAAAAACAACCTGTAAGGCATTCAGATTTAAAACATATTATTAAGAGTGTGGTATGAGCTGTCAAAATAAACCAGAAGCTATTTGTGATCAATGCTGTCTACTTGTAGAGGAAAAAAAATAAACCCCGGTGCTGTTCTGTTTGGATGCATCAAACATTTCAAGCCTGTAGGCAGCATGACAGGTTTCACCAGCTGGATCTGGAGCTGTGACGAGGAATGAATATTTGGAAACAAACAAACAAAAAAAATGATAACGTTTCATAGCGGAGAAAAAAAGAACTGCATCATCATACTCGTTCCTGTTGAGAGTCACCACACCGTTTGGCTTTATCATTTATAATTGCATCACTCCACTCAAGTTTTTCATATCGCTTGGACCACCCACTTTGTGTGGGCTCCAGTCAGTGTAAATCAGCAGTTCTTATCCAAACAGAATGATTCCGGCCATTCTGTTATGTTGCTTGCTGTTGGATTGTTTTTGCTACATCCTGGCTAGATGAGAAGTTTCTGTATGGCGTCTTCAGTAAATCTGATTTGTCTTTTTCACCATCTGCTGTATGGTGTTACTATGGAGAGTGGTAAATCCTTGCTGCTGCTCGACTGTGTTACTACGCGCGAGCGTCAGGCTGAGATCGGTTCCTTGATTCATGATATGAAGCAAATATCCCAAACACACATATTCCATCACCTCAATAAGGGAAAGCTTATCAAGATGAACGCTAATGTTTCTCAGCTGTGCTGCATGAGGATGCTGTTTAACTTGAATATATGATAATATACAGCGCTCGAGAAGTCACCTAGTCGCATCAATGTCACATAAATTGCAGTGTTCTACTTAATCAGATTCCTCCATCATGGGTGGGACTAACTGATAAAAAAAATTAAAAAAAGAAATAAAATTCTGAAGTGGGATAAACAATATGGCCAAAAGAGCTGTCCCTGGCTGACTTTACCGGTTCGGGAGAGATATGACCTAGTGTCAGACATAAAGCTTGGTGGTGTTAAGCACTTCACAAAGCACATAAATAAGGTGCTACTTGGAGCAGCGCGAGAGTGTGACCCTGCAGGCTGTTTGCGGTGTTCTCAGCATGTTGCACACAATAACGTCAGTGCAGCCGACTGTTCTCTCATGTTCTTTCCTGTTGTGCTTTCCCTCTTTTCTCTAGCCATCACACAAACATTAAGGAGCTGAAGGAGGTTTATTACCAAGAAGAAGGATCTTCCATGTGACACAATGTACCCTGGAAAATTGCATTCGAGAGGGTGGTATTTATCATGTCTTTCAGAATTAGGGTATATGATGCATCTCTAGAGAACTCATTGTTGCACTGTTGAAAATACGATTTCCTATACTGTATCTGAAAGGGTAGTGTGGGTCTGAGAGCTAAGACAATGTCTAAAGCTTAGCTAAGAGAATATTATACATAAGATACTAATGTTTGCTGGAAGCAGAGCACAGCTTGTTTCTTTAATGGGGCGGTTTATACAGTTTGAAAATTTTCAAAATGGTTCACTTTATTCACAGCCCTGCATAGCCCAGATTGGTGTGTTCATAGAAACCTTATTCTATTACAGATGGTTTAATATCACTACAGATGGTTGGACAGTTGCTAAAAGCCCACATATATTCAAATCTCAAAAATTGAGATGTTATGTAAATTATGCCGATGGTGAAGCATCCAGGATTCCCAGAGCAAAGAAAAGTAGACACTTTCAGAGTGGTCAAAGTTTTTATGTTCTACTTAAGCAGTGATAAACACTCAATGTATATTTTTAGGGTTCTGATTTACCAATATTACCCATAGGAAATTAAAAACAAAGAAAAAAAAACCTTGGTAAAAAAATTTACATTTATTAAATACACGACAGAAAAAATATTTAATATGTAAATGGTGCACGTATATAGCGCCTTTATACAAAGCACTCATTCACCCATTCACCCACACTCACATCAACGGTAGCAGAGCTGCCATGCAAGGCTCTAACTTGACATCAGGAGAAACTTTGTGTTCAGTGTCTTGCCCAAGGACACTTCGGCATGTGGAGTCACGTGGGCCGGGAATCGAGCCCAACCCTACGATTAGTGGACAACCCGCTCTACCACCTGAGCCACAGCCGCATATATACATATATGTATATATTTAAAATACCTGATATACACCTAGCTCCACACACCTAACTTATACCAGACTTATGCTTTGCAGGAAAACACAAATGCATTACCTCATTATTGAATACAATACATTTACATTTACATTTATTCACTTAGCAGACGCTTTTATCCAAAGCGACTTACAAATAAGCAAAGCGATATATAATAAATGTACAATAAATGTACAAATGTACAATAAATGTAATGAGAATGGAATGTGCTCAGGCAATAAATTATCTTTGCTTGACTAGGCAGTGTTAGAGTATATATGTAGTGATGAAACTTCTGGTTAAGGCCATGAGCATTCGGCATGAAGGGCAAGGAATGGAGCACTGAGCATCCCTGGCCAGAGGATAAAAAGGCATTACAGGTAATTCTCTCTGTCTCAGAATGACCTTCTTGAAAATTAAAGAGGTGGTAAATACAAGATAGGAACGGTGGGGGAAAAAAAGACAAAGTAGCTCAATGACAATGACTTAATGCTCACTATTAATAAGGTCTGTTTTTTTACAAAATGCAGTGAGGCAAGCAAATATTCAGAGAACCTTAAAGTTGAGAACAGTAACAGAATACTGCTATTTATTTATGGCTTCCAAAATATTTAAATGTGATAAAAATGAAATCTACTGCCAATATTCTAGATAACGTACTAAATTCATAACTGGCGCAGAAGGTCCATCTGTGGCTAATTCATTCCCTAAATACCATCTGTAGCTATAATTGGAGAATTCAAGTCTGTAGTGTGTAATTCTGTAATGAGTCATGTCTGAAACTGTCAAAGACAAATGCTTTGTTTCTTAGTGCCTGCTTACAGCAAAGCCCTTTAATAGATCTTTCCATTTTCCATTCCCAGGCACCGAGGCAAATAAGCAATTAAAATCAATTTAAGCATCGGTGGGGGTGTGTGAAACATAGAGGAGGCAGTGACATACAGGAGTCACTGTATTACTGTGTACTGCCTCTCTGATCACTAGGCATGGGGTAAAAGTCGGGGCAGCTGTAAGCCAATAGTGATTCTTATGTGATAGTTTAGTACCACTTTAGCTGTGGTCATTGTATAATACTTTTTTTTGGCAAGTCAGAACAAACCATCACGAGGGTTTTGATAGGTCAGATATGATAGAAAAAAACTAATTACATTTCCTAATTTATCTACTAGAAGTCTTTAGATCCAGTTACTAATTTATCTCAAACCTTATACAGCCAAGGACCCCTTTAGCTGTATGTATTTTCTTATATATGGGCAGTGGTGGCTTAGCGGTTAAGCCTCTGGGTTACTGATTGGAAGGTCGGGGTTCAAGCCCCAGGGGTTCAAGCCCCAGCACTACCAAGCTGCCATTGTTGGTCCCTTGAGCAAGGCCCTTAACTCTCTCTCCAGGGGTGCCATATCACAGCTGACCCCAACTTCCTGAGAGGCTGGGGTATTTTTGAAAAATCTGATTTTGAATTCTGAGTGTTTCAGGAGAAATGGACATTTCAAGAAATTTCTTATGGGAAATTAATCACAAAACCATTTGCTTCCAGAAAGTGGCCCAAAAAATTTAATATTCAAAGGCTCATACAAAACCAATCATGGTAAAAACGTATGACCAGTATACTGGGCAGCTACAAACAGAAAAGGAAATAAGCTAATTATAGCTCTTACAGTCTGTTTTCACTCACAGTCCTGGGATAAATGCTGTTGCTGGACATCTGTAGCAATTTGTTTGAATTATTCTTATTGTTATAAAGTTACAGAAACCAATGTCTGTTGAATTCCGATAAATAGGCCAGTCATTGATGCTAATTTGAATAACCCTTATAAAATGAATAAGATACATATAATTAGTATTGCTGACAATTCTGTAGTTTGAACTGTCGTATGGATGCTAGATATCAGGTCTGAGTGCAACACTAGCTGAGTACGCCTGGAGTTAGGGGCCATGGTGGTTGAAATCTTATTTTAAAAAAGAAGGTGCACCAAATAGACCCATTCGTATGTTATTAATAATACACTAACTACGTACCACTGGTACTAGCCCCCCTAATGAGACGATCCATGTATTGTGTATGGGAGAAAGAACCAAATACTCACAGCTAATGGTGATGCCCAGCTCCACTCCTGGCTTCTTCGGTAGCTTCACATGGAATGTGCCACTGCTCGGGATAACAGACTCTAAAGGAGAGAAAAGCAGGGCTCAGCAATAAAGAGTAACATACATCCATATCACTTAAAATCATAATGCCAAACCAAAAGAGAAAACACACACAGGTGAGTGAAAAGTGTTCAGAATTTAGATAACAAAGCCACCAGTTCTTTTCTCTGACAGCATCACAGACATTCATGACACAGCAGATTTATAAAGGTAACTGTGGAGCAAGAGAAGGTCGCAATAACTAATGGAGAAAAGTGTCCCCTTTTTCTCTGAGTGCAAAGCTACAAAGGACCTCAGCTGATGCCACAAGAATCAAAGCACCATACAAGGAAATTCGACTGCCCTCTGATGGACTGCAATTACACATGTGCACCATGAAGGCCATGGATTTTTTTTTTTAAAACACTCACCTCAAATGCTCATTCCTCCTTTAGGAGTTGAGCACATTCTTTGTGTGCTGAAACACCCCAGAGTCATGGTCAAAAAACCTTCCAGCAAAGCCAAGGTCAAATCATTTCTCTTTCTGCCTATGTTCTCTAGAAGATCTAGAACAAAGTGTCTGCTCAGTCAGTACGTTTACCTGGACAACAATCATCCGATATTAACCTGATTAGGATGATACTCTGATTAAGAATCTACCATGTAAACAGAGATTATTGATGACCTTAATCCGATTAAAGTCATACTCGAAGTAAGACATGTGGAGTATTCCTATTTTAGTAACATTATTGAAGTGGATTACAGACATGTAAACACCTTAATCACACTATTAACGTTGTGTGGGAGTTTTCACTGCATGTCACGGCGTGGCGCGGGGATGTAATGATGTGTGACGTTAATCGATCTATGTTCTATAACGTCAAACCTGAACATGAAAGAGTATTCTAAAAGCAACTCATGTAAACACCATAATATTGTCTTACTCAGAATAAGATCCATAATTAGATTACTGCTGTCCATGTAAATGTCGTCAGCGAGGAAAATGTATCAGTGTGTAACTTTGTGACAATAAATAAATGAATAAATAAATAAATAACCCTCACCCTGTCAGATAATTCATGTAAAATATGTACATTACTAGTTGTTTTTCCTGCTCTGTGTGCAGCTGATGTTTGTGTCCATTATATAAAATCAGTGTTGAATATACAATCAGTATGGAAACTCAGAAATATACAAAAAAATGTAGAAATGGAAAAGGATTTGTGCTAAGCTTCCACATATTAATTACCATGTGTGTTTAGGATGGTGAGCTTTTGGCAGGATTCAGGCTCTGATCACACTGCCAAAACTCAGCATGGGAGTGACTGATCAGTTCTGCATTTTCATACCTCCACCAACACAAACACACAGCCTCAAGATTGTACTTTTGGATGGTGTTCAATTCACTGTTTGCCTATAGGCTCACAACGATCACTTGTAAGCAGTAAACAGGTGGCAGACAGCTTGGATCACATAATAATAGACCAATCTAGTGATATTTTTGGACATTTTAGGAAATGAAGGGGCTGTTGATTGAACATGCTGGGCGACCTTACCTGCTACATCAAACTCAATCTCTAACGTAACTTTGCTGGTAATACTGGAGTCACGCAGCAGCTGGTTGGTCTCTTCCAGCGTGCTGTCCTCTGTCGGGATCCCATTGATGGACAGAAGTCGGTCACCAATCTGCAGGACTCCACACCTGCGTACCGTCCAACACAAAGGAATCAACTCATTAATCTGAGATACTGGACAGAAATGAAGCAGCAGACTAACACCATCTGTACTGTCAAAATGTCTTTGCTCGATCCTGATTGGTCAGACAGTGTTGATATAGTTCTCGATCAGGAAATGTTTATTTAACATTCTTCTCCAGAGGTAAAGCTGAAACTTAATTCCTTTGCACGCAAGATTCGTGACAAGCTGCATTTTTTGTCTTAATTAAACATCACAAAAGAGAAAAAGGAGGGAGGTGAAGTAACGAAACTAAAACAGGAACTGACTTGTTTTACAGATGTTCAACATTAAATGTAACTAAAAACAAATTTAAAATGTGTGTTGTGTTTTACATAATAAATATTTGTAATCATTGGCTTTCGGGTGGAATGGCCCTCTGCTACACTGTCGCTGATTATTTTTCTGATTATTTTATCAACTCAACTCGCCGTGATTGGAGGAGGTGCATGGAGGTGGAAACATTATGCTTCGGGGGTGTTTTTCTGCTAAGGGGACAGGACAACTTCACCGCATCAAAGGGACGATGGACGAGGTCATGTACCGCCAAATCTTGGGTGAGAACCTCCTTCCCTCAGTCAGGGCATTAAAAATTTAAAGTAATTACTAAGTCATTACCAAGCACTAAGTCATGTTTTGCAGAGGGGTCAAATACTTATTTTCCTCATTAAAATACAAATCAATTTATAACATTTTTGACATGCGTTTTTCTGGATTTTTTTTGTTGTTATTCTGTCTCTCACTGTTCAAATAAATCTACCATTAAAATTATAGACTGATCATTTCTTTGTCAGTGGGCAAACGTACAAAATCAGCAGGGGATCAAATACTTTTTTCCCCTCACTGTATATTATATATGTGTATATGTACAGTATATGTGTGTGTGCATGTGTGTCTCTCTCTCCTATATATATATATATATATATATATATATATATATATATATATAAAGAGAGAGAGAGAGACACACGATATAAGGATATGTAAGTTTTAAATATATAATCTAGAAACAATTTCTTATTAAATCCATACTTCCAAAATGTTAAATACTGAAATGTGGTTGTATCAAGCGATAAAAAAACAATTCAAAATATTAAGACATCTCAGCAGAAATCCTTCATATTCACAGTCACCAGACATGGGAAGTATTGAGCAAATAAAATCCCGTTTATATTAAATAGCCTCAATTAAACTAGCCAGACGTGCAACTCCATGTTCAATGTGTTCCACTAACAAACTCCAGCTGTGATCTTCCTGCTGATTCAAGTCTGGCTGAGTTTGGCTGGACTAATCAAGGGGAACTTCTTTTTCTCCCCTGACAAGCTGGGATTGCTTATTATACGACTAAATAATTATGCAAAAGGAAACCAATTGCGTATTAATGAAGATGCTGTCTGGCAGAACGTGTAAGGAACCATCGTTTATAATACTTGTAAATGTTCCAAATCGTTATAAGCAAAAACTAATAATATACAGTAGTATACTCTTTTTTTTTTTTTAGACTATAAGTCACACAACAGAGGGAAAATACTTGTATTTAGACCAAATTAAACAAGTGTTCATCACGAAACAAGTGCAGCGGAACATGTAAGTCAATATTAAATGTAAATAAATATTTCATACTGGTAAGAATAATTTTATATACAGAAAAAAATGAAGAAACCAATTGCATATTATAGTAACTTAAAGGAAGGCTACATGAAACATAACTACAGACATGCTCATGTGTAAATGTTACCCTGTCCTTGATCTCTCATTAATAAAAGGTTCATGTCCATCAACACAATTACAATTGCCAAAGTTAATGCCAAAGCTGTCATTAGGACTTGGTAATTACTCTTAGATCTGGGCGGAAATTCTGTCAGCTCCTACATGCGTCTGTTTATTTGGGTGCCACCTGAGACAAGCCCACCCGGGCAATTACAGCTAAGTTCTTTAGCCTCTCATGTAGCTAAGCATTCAATCAACCCACATTCTGGCTGAAAGTCCCCTTATCACAGACACCCGGCAATGTATCAAGTGAAATAGCTATAATTACACGATGGGAAAAGTCGAGCGGAGGAAGATAAGATGCTGATGCAGTAACAGCTCTGTGGGTCTGGGATGTGATCAAGATTGGAGATAAATGCAATGAGGTTTCAGATTAGAAATAAAACATTAACACTGTCTCAAAGGCACAGATAAAGCAAACAATTACATGTTTCAGATTCAGTTCGCTCACTTTTAAACCGGTTATTTTAATTTGCTGAGATGAAACAAGACCTGGGGCCCATGCTGAGACCTCACCTCTCGGCTGGGCTGTCATGGTCTATGTAAGCGATGAGTGGAGGTGAAGTGAGTGTTTCGGTGGCAAACACCCCTCCCTGGAGCTGAATTCCAAATCCCATGATGGAGTCACTGACCAGGGTCACCTCAGTGGTCTCTGTGTGGACCACCTGTCCGGCCAGGCCCACAGTGCTGGAGGCCAGAGACACTGCAATAAAGAGAAAACAGAAAAAGCAACATTAGCCCTCAAAACACTCTTATACTTGAGGTAATACTGGGTAATTTTTGGGTCAGGGAGTCGGGTTGATAACGTGTAACTCAATATGAACCTAATAAGGAACATTGATTCTCCGCTGTGCCTGTGCAGTGGCAACCAGAAAAAGGCTGAAGTAAAAGAAAACTGGTTTTTGTTCACATTTCAGTTGATAATTTAATTGAGCCTTTCAAAATTAGATTTCTGTATTTGCTCGACCTTACGTAGGCAATATCCTTTTAAAACTCTAGTTTGGCTTGATAGCCAGTGTTAGTCTGCTGACTAAAAGTATGCTAATTAACATTATATTAGTGGAAAATATGGCTGAATTTGTGGGCACGGTGGCTTTGTGGTTAGCAGGTTAGCCTCACACCTCCAATGTTTTGGGTTTGATTCCCGGCCCTGCTTGTGCACGTGGAGTTTGCATGTTCTCCCCGTGCTTCGGAAGTTGCCTCTGGTTTCCTCCCAAGGTCAAAGACATTCGTTGTAGGCTGATTGACATCTCTAAATTGTCTGAAATGTGTGAATGTGTGTGTGTGTGTGTGTGTGTGTGTTTGATTGTGCCCTGAGATGGGTTGGCACCCCATCTAGAGTGTCTCCCACCTTGTGCCATGAGTCTCCTGCAATAGGCTCCCTGCGACACTGTATAGGATAAGCGGTACAGAAAATGGATATATGGAATATGGCTGAATTTGGTTTCTTGTAATAAATAGGAGTTTAATGAGAAAATTTTAAAGGTTATATTAAATTTCTATGTTAACATTACAGTTAATATTAAGTTACCTGCTATTGGTTTGCTACATATTTATAATCATCAATTCCACCTAGTTAAAACACACCTCACGTTTTCTCCGTATAAATTATGATGATTTATCACTAGCACTGGAGTCGAGTTAATTCTAATTCAGAGTTTGATTTCAGATAATCTCTCTGAAATTCTTATTCACAGTTTGTAACAGGATATTCATCACTCATGATTTCAGATATACATGAATATGATATCGAGTTAACAATTTGATATGATATTACATTAGTTCTAGGCAAGCAAGTCTGCTTTTACACTTGAACCTTCTTTTGTACTGATATAAAACTTGCGGGGTTGGCTCCAGCTCTGAGTTTCCAAATTGGGATAGTTTTAACCTAACGATTTTCTGAGTGTATGATCCATCTTATGTTCACTATAGAAATAGTTTATAAACACAAAAGGTGAATGACCAAAGAGATCTCTCCTAAGATTTTATTAAAATTCTCACAGAAATAACCTTATTTGTGCTGAATTGGATGGTACCCTCTCTCCACACACTCGAGCCTGTCTGCCAAAGTTGTGTGATACGATACAGGCTTTTGATAAAGAACAGTATTATCCTCAAAACCTTATCATAGCTGAGAGCCTTTGGGAAAACCCTTCTATAGATTAAATAGAGAATTTTATGAGATCCTAGAAAAAAAAGTCATAGTTGTGGGGGAAAATCACATCAGTACTATGAAAGTAGCTAAGGAGTATGAGAAATTAGGCACTTAATGGTATCTGCATTGAGACACAAAGAGGGGATTTATGGGCAAGAAGAGCTTGCAGATAGCTTGCCCATATGTATGTCATCAAAATCACCAAAATGCTGGGCATCAAACAACTCTGAACATGAAATTGTATCCTGTAACACTGGAGTTGACAAGACCCAAGACCCAGAACAGAGGTTGGAGGAGGTGCGATATTCTAAATTACACACCTGTACAAACTGTCAAATGACAGTGATGTCTATTTTTGAAATAGATATGCAAATCATAGTAACATTGCCTCAAACTATCCAGCACTTTGTTTCTTCTGCCCATTCTCTCTATTAGAGTGCTTTCTGGATTAGTACATTCAACACTTCTGAAGTTCACACCTTGAATGTACTAATCTAGAAATCGACAATTATGCTGAAGTATGTCGACAGACACCTATATGGACGCGTGTGCATGAATCCTACACATGTTCACAGGTTAAACTCAAGTATAAATGATCCCTAAGGCTAATAATCAGATTGGATAACATTAGAGAGTATGTCTAAACAACATGACATACTGGGTATTAGGGCAAGTTACCAAATAACTGGCAAATAGTCCTGCAGAGCTTGTATTTAGCAAGCCACGGTGAGTTGTTTGCAATGATCAGTACGTAAGGCACCATCAAGGCAAATTATCACTGTTATTTATATCTGACTTCCAGTGTGTCAGAAATATTACAACCCAAAGCAGGGTTTGACCATTACAACATAGGCATCTAAATGGTACATTGTGGGGATTGATAATTACCCAGAAGTCAAGTGAGCCACTTCAGCTGAAGTGCTTTTGGACTGGAAACCAAGCTTCATAATCTTAACTTTAATACATCTTTCCATAACTGAAAGAAAAACCCTGTTAAAAAAAAAAAAAAAAAAAACCTTATTATGTACACAATGACTTCAGTGGTAAAGTCCAACAACAAAGACTGAATCTAATCCATCAAAAGTGTCGTAGAGCTGAGATGGCCATTGATAAGTATCAAGAATTGTCTCTCTCAGCAGAAGTGGTCTCTCCTAAACATTATATGGCTAACACACCAGAAATCTAACACTAAGAAATATATTAGCAGGCTTTTGACTTGTGCCGAGCTGGTTGTGCTCTTTATAAGTTATAAGCATCACTCCATGAGATTTGGTTCCTGATGATGTTTGTTTCAACTCAGAGACTGATTAAGGATTTGTAACACTGCTAGCCATTCTAAAACACTACAATCAGAATTTGACACCAGTTCTTTCTTATTACAGCCATTTTAAATTGGTCTTATAACAGTTTATGCATTCAGAAGCTTCTTTCAGAGCCCATTCATTCGGGACCGAAGACTGTGCCCAATATAGCGTCCCTTTTGCAGCATACTTCAAAATGGATGAAAAACAGAGAGTGCAATTTTTGCAAAATTTACTCCTGAGGGGTCGCCTGCCACAGATTTTCGATGAATCATTGCCAAGTCTGCTTTTCTTCTATCCCTCTGGCACTGACGCATTTCACAGCCTGATCCATGACTCAGACGCAGATTGGAAACTCGGTGTTAGAGGATTTAGAAGATAAGTTTTGTCTCCAATAAATAATAAGAACAAAAATTCCTCCTGGGATTAAGACGTATGATGACGGGCCATCATTTGAAGCCAAGAAATGACCAAGATAAAAGTCTAGTTCATGGCGATTAGACGGCGCAGAGCCAACACAGCCCTTAAAAGCACCTATATTTAACTGGATTTGGCTTTGCAAAATCACCTTAATGCCTCAAATAGCACATTCTGGAATATGCACTGAAAAGACCCCAAGATACAAAACAATTACTATGTGCTAATGGTTCCCAGAGAGGAGATTTGCTGCTACCTTGGTCATGCTACATTTAGCACAGAAGTTATGCTAAGCTGGGGCAAAGAGATGAAGGAAGGGAAGATTTTTGTGATTAAGCTGGATCATAGAAACACAGAAAAGAAATATATAATGATTAACCATGGCAGCCTCAGGAGGCAGTAGATTGAATTTTACAAGGTTGTTCTTAAGCCAGAGTGTAAAACCTGGATCCTGAAGGTCAACAGTTCTATTGAGGTTCACGTTTTCACTCTACTAAGACACAGGATTCAGTGGATGAAGGTCTTGTTAATGAGGCGATTAGTTAAACCAGGTTAAATGAGGCAATGCTAACACCATTTGTGTGATGCTATACTAACAGGCCTGCTCTACAGGCACAGTGGGTGTGTGTGCACTTATTTATGTAAAATGATTTAGGAAAGGCCGGTGTATCCTCTCCCATCTGTACTTTATTGACCGTGTGTGTGTGTGTGTGTGTGTGTGAGAGAGAGATCTTTCAACAGAGTAGTGTGACCTTCTTTATTATCTCTTATTGCATCATGACTGGCCAGCGTCAGCAACAGGACTCTGTGATGGGTGACTTGCAGAATGTCTCTCTAGTCTGGAAAGGTTTGTTGACATGTTGGAAACGAAGTGTCTGCACACTTTATTTGCTCCCTGTGAGCTGGAGACGACAGAGGCTCTAGAGACCCATTCGATAAAAGTGCCTCCACAACTCTGTTATAAACAATGTCAATCAAGCCCTGCTTAAAAAAAAATGATGAAATAGCTGTTCTGCATCCTCTCTCTGACCTCTCTGTCTCTCGGTACTTTATCCTCTGCATCGTCTCTTGCTTCTCCCTCCACTTCTGCACACAGTATCAGTGGCTATTATTACTAACGGATTGTGTTTATTCAGTAATCATGAGCAGACATCATTACAGGACTATCTGACTTGGATAGACTGCATATAGAATGAACAAGACATCTCTGTATTATAGGTTTTATTTCGAAAACCATGAACGAGCTTGTGACTAAAATCAGATCTCAAGAGTTCACTGCAGGAATAAGCAGAATGCCTTCCCAAGCAGATCGCATTACTCAATCATTAGTCATACTCATTTTTCTACTTTTTCTACAAATAATTAACTAGATTAAATGGTGATGACGTGCTAGCCAGGACTGGACACAAGTCAAGTGCAAAAAAAGGGAATTGTTGTTGCTTTTGATTATTTAGCTACACCTAGTGAGACTCGTACAACTGTACACTACACTGAACACAGCTCCATCAGTCACTTTATATTATGGAACTCATTTCTGCTGCTGTACATGTGCTGCTACATTACATGATAACTTACAGTTTACAGTCCATGTTCTGTGTATTTATTGTACTGCCCTCTTCTCACACTGTCGTGTATTGCACATTATGTAGTCTTGCGTACTGTTCTGTGTTGCACCATGGTCCTGAAAAAACGTCATTTCATTCCAATGTGCTGTATACACGCTATATAGAGGAACGATAATAAAAACCCAATTTAACTTGAACTTCTACATCAACGCTGTCTTCAGAGCAGGATATAGTTCTCTGTGCTATGCTGCCCTATGATATACGTTACTCATTAGCCTTTACTCTCTCTTATTAAGTAGCCGTCATGTGATGGGGAGATGCCAATGACAGAAAAAGAGGGTGAACCATTTAAAAAGGTGGATTTAAGAAAGAAGCAAATATTTCAATGACCTGTCTTATAATAAATAAATAAATAAATAAATAAATAAATAAATAAATAAATAAATAAATAAATAAATGTGAAAAAAAAAGGTGATTTTTGCATAAGTATCCCCCCTGGACTTTTCAACATTTTGTAGTGTTACAACCTGGAATGAAAACGAATTGGCGACATGGACAAAATGCTGATTTAAAAAATAAAAATAAATAAATAAATAAACACACGAATACAAATAGTCTCGAGTGGCATAAAACCCCAATTAATTTTCAATGCTACAAAGGGGCGAATTTTTATGCAAGTCGCTCTATGTACAAACACTGCAGGATTTTGTTCAAGTTGCCTGATTACAAGAAATTTCACAAGACTTCAGAAGAGTCCTCCAATTTCATGGAACGTGATATAATTGGAGAATCGGATGCTCTGCTGTTTTTTTTTTTTTTTTTGAATAGCTGCGCGTTACATCATCAACAGATCCAGAACTAATTAGCCAGAGCAACAAAAGTGTAAAGTAATTATGTATGGATTGCACATTATAAATGGTGTATGTGGTAAAATTACCCAGAAAATCGAAACTTTATAATAAATATTCATTCTCATTTACATGATTGACAATTTATACGACCTGAATGGTTTACAGCATCACTTCAACCTGCTCATTTACATAGGAATTAATGATGCCCTTTGAGTGGAATGAAAGGCCAGTTCCACTCATCCACTGTGAACCTCATGTTCCTCCCACACCCATTGGCATCTTGACCACAATTTAGCTATCCAGTGAGCCTGAACTCAGTGTTTCAAAGGAGGAAAAGGAGGGAAAAGAAACAAATGAGAAGCCTCCTGACAGAGTGCTGTTTCCAAGCAGGACTTGTGATTAGTGTTGCCATTTTCCTACAGCCCAACTTCCTGTTTATGGTTAGGTTTAGTGATAAGAAAAAGCTATCTGAGATGTGACCGTGTGGCTGGGGTAATTATCTGCCGCAGAGGGGGCGAGCTGTGCCAGTCAAGGCGCTTTACTGAACAATCTGAAATATCTTACAGGATCTAATTATGGGCTAGCCAGAGGTGTCATTTCCCTCCTCTCGCTCCATGGCATGGGATATTAGAGCCAAGAGCAGAATACTAAATGTATTCATTCCATCTCTCTCTCTCTCCCCCTCTATTCCCTAAAGAACATAAATATCAATAGTTCAGCAAACTGGTTATCTTACAATATTACTCCATTAATAATCTCACCCAAGCACTTCCACTATTATTAACGTTTAACAAACAAATAAATTGACATCATCTTATTTGATCCAATAGCCACCATCATTTAATGGTTATTCAGAATTCAGACATTCTCCATAATCATCCCTTTGGAAATGTTTTAGCCTGTATGATCCTTCTGAGCAGAGTAATGAAACGTATAGGTGAGATTATACAGGGCGTTTTTGGGGAGCACGATCACAAACCTCTTGCATTAGCATCAGTTCGGTGGCAACCTGAGATACGTGTACGTGTCGTAGTACACCGTATCTTTCGTTCAGCTCAAGAATAACCTTCTTTGGTAAGCGCACTTAATGGTACCATGTCTTTTGTGAGGTAGAATTTGATTGTGAATTTATTTTGGTGCCTTTAGAAGATACTGATACTGGCACAATACAAAATCCAGCCCTAATGGAAATTGGTGCAGAAGCAGACACATGAAGATGAATGTGTAATTGTGTGTGACAGCCTGTAATAGAAGGTTTCCACGTTCCTCCATGGTTCTTTGTGCACACCAAATAGAGGTGCAGAGGTGAATAGGCATTTACTGCACTTTTTTTTTCAAGCAGCTTTGCTTTAGCTTCTACTTCAGTATTACTAACAAAAACAATTTAACAAAATAATGTAGTACTTCACGCTCTTTTTCTATGAGGTATATAGCCACACTGCAGTAAATCCGTCCTGAACTGTGGAAAATGTAGCTTTCAATGAGAAACCAATATAGCTACACATATTCAGGGATTGTTTCTTTCTTTTCCCAATTATGCATGAACTCAAGTTTTAGTCACCCTTGTGCCTAACATAATTCCCAGCACATCAGAAAAAGCAATAAAACTGGAAAAAAAAGCCAGCACTGTGATACTAATATATTAGAGGAGGGCCGTATGAAATCAATAGGACACAGCTATTTATGTTTACCTCAGCCATTCTGAGAAATTGAAAAATTCTTAAATTGGGCGAGTGAGGGCATTTCTGAACTCAAGACCTACTGCTTAGTGTATAGTGAGCTGTAGCTCAAAATCAC
This sequence comes from Ameiurus melas, assembly GCA_012411365.1. Taxonomy (NCBI): domain Eukaryota; kingdom Metazoa; phylum Chordata; class Actinopteri; order Siluriformes; family Ictaluridae; genus Ameiurus; species Ameiurus melas. The sequence continues at coordinate 16,625,338 of CM022766.1, read as the reverse complement.
CCGAGAGCACTTCACTACGTCAGCTGGTACTTCAGGATTCTGCGATTTGGAGTTGGTCCAATTACAAACTCTGAAGGAAATACAGAGACAGAACGAGAGCTGACTTTAGGAATGGCTTAGAGGAGAGCAGGAAACCTACACGAGCTCTTGTAGTCCTTCTTCTTCAGTTTGCGCCTCATCAATGTGCTGCGGGGGCTTGTGGGATACATGTTGCGAGGCAGTGTGCTCATGTTGAGGGAACTCAAGCTGTAGGCACTCATGGAGGTGGGTGAGAAAGATGAGCCCAGAGCTGTGAGAAAGAAAGAGAGAGAGAGAGAGAGAGAGCAAGAAAAAGAGATAAAGAGGAACGTTATATGGACCTGATGCAAAAGCACATTTTAACACAAGATCGCATTAAGCATTGCAGAACTGAATTTAACACCTTAATACTCTGCCAACCGTAACTGAATATTAAAGAACCCATTTATTTTTATTTCAGACCACATTAAATGCAAGGCACTTGGGCTCTGATATAAAAACCTAATGTAATAATAATAAAAAAATCATATCGAATTTAAAAATCTGAAACACACACGTGTGTATATATATATATATATATATGTACACACATACACACCAGTCATAACATTTAAACCGCTGAGAGATGAAGTGAACAACATTATCTCATTACAGAGGCACTAATCAAGGGGTGGGATATATTAAGCAGCATGTGAACAGTTCTCAAAGTTAATGTGTTGGTAGCAGGAAAAATGGGCAAGCGTAAGGATCTGAGCGACTTTGACAAGGGCCAATTTGATGGCTAGATGACTGGGTCAGAGCATCTCCAAAACGGCAGGTCTTGTGGGTGATCCTAGTATGCAGTACTTAGTACCTACCAAAAGTGATCCAAGGAGTCCAGAGCTGTTTAGGTGGTGCAAGGGGGATCTACACAATATTAGACAGGTGGTTTTAATGTTATGGTTGATTAGTGTATATACACGTGCTCAATTTGGTCAAGGTATTTGGTGTGAAATAAACAGATCATACATGTGTACAACAATGCTTGAAACAGCTGCTTCCTCTTGGCACATGAAGACATACTGCACGTGGTGTTTTTTTTTTTTTAAACTAGACAGCTGCTAAGCTGCACAAACCTGCCAGAAATTGAAAGGCCAGCCAATTAGCTCTAACGGTCCAAACCGCATTTTGCAACGGGCGACTTCACCTTAATCAACGTGTTAATAAATTAGTGCCATTAAGCTGCTTCGAAATGTTGGTGAATAGATTTAGCCAGTGAAGTTTCTCCAGGTAAGGGAGTTAAGTGAAACGTCTGAGTAAATTTTTCAACTTTTAAAACTGCAGACGAGAGACACACAGTTATTTGGATAAACATAAAAAATGCAAATGAGTAAAAGCGCATGATTACTCGTGTCGGTCGGCTTAGAGTGAATTACTCACAAGTGCCTGTTATTTAGCCAGTGAAGTGGCACGGCTTCTTTCTGGCCCTGATGCACTGAGAAGACTTTACAGCAGTTAGAGCATGCAAGGACATTCTGCCCTTGAAACGGAGAAAGAGCTACGCATGAGATCAATACGACGACTGCAGCTTTAATTTATAGTGATGAGCTGATTATAATCACAAGAGCCTGAGTTTCAGGTGAGGCAGCCTTTAAATCTGGAAGTTCAAATGAGAGAGCAGCGTTTATGGAGGTGAGGAGTGTTAGGAGGGACTAAATGGCTCATACTGTCTTGATAGCGTTGCATCATCCCACCTTATTAGCCTATTAAAGGCCATTATTAAACCCTGGGCTCAGGGCATCAATTAACATTGACTACATGTCTGAGAAGCCCCCTTAATCCTACGTATAAAGAGGTATCCAGGACTTCACTATATATATATATATATATATATATATATATATATATATATATATATATATATATAAAAAATCTAGGCCAAGTGGAGTCCTGGATCACAGGCATGTAGACAGTGTGTTGCACTATTTTGTCACAGTGGCAGACCTGGAAAGCTTCTTCTGAGATGTGAAAGATTCCTATTTTAGGAATTGCTGCTAAACAGTGCCACAAAAAGCTCAGTGACTACATGCTCGTCTCGATTTGAACACCACCTTTCCTTAATGTGCTTGCCTCGGGCAGGAAAGAGCTCAGCTATGTCAATAAATGTACAATAAAGGGACTGGTAATGATGAGAGAGATAAAGAGAAGGAAAACATTCTGTAGCCTCAGTCCATTTCAGGGACAAAAAGAAAGCCAGGAATTTTGTTCCGCTCTAGTTTCTCCTCAGCAATAGGAAAAAAAGAGCCTACAACAACACAAATACACAACTTCAGCCGTGGACAAGATAAATTGGGGTACAGTATGATCGGACACACTTTAAGAGACAGATTAATATCTTTTATACCACAGCACTGTTGAATTTTCAATTCCGACTGGTCAGAAGGTGTTGATTAATTTTCCACAACAGCGGTTCTGACATTTGTTCCAGCAGTAATTGAAATTACAGGGTTATATTTAATTTTAACACTCGTTTTAATGTCATCATCTATAATCGACCTAATTCACTGGGACCTATTTGATTACACCTACAAACTTGATGTAGCTTAACAATGATTTATTTCATTATTATTATTATTATTATGATTATTATTATTATTATTCAAATATGCGGTTTCTTAGCAAAGAAAAATCTATAGCCTAATTTTGGAAAAAATACTGTACCTAAGATTTCTAGAAGGAGCATATCTATTTAACGTTTATGGATTGAGATTCCACTTATTTATATATATATATATATATATATATATATATATATATATATATATATATATATATATATATATATATATATATATATATATAAAAATAAAATTATTATATACATTTAATGTTGTGGAACATCCTCAAATCAAGATATTTTCACTTGCATTATTACAGCTATAAACAGTCATTCCCTTACTACTCTTTCTTTTTTCTTGTAAGTAATAAGACAACGTCATGCTACAGAGAAAATGCACAGGCGTCAATCCTGAAGACTTTCCTGTGGTGAAAAACTTTACCACTTTATCGTTGATTGGTACAAAGTGCAGACACTGGAGACTTTGATCAAAAACACTAAATGAAAGCCTCCTCACGGAAAACGTACACATATCGATGATTACACACACTTAACTTTTTGTACGGTGTAGCGTTCATCTTAGACACAACAACATATTAGAATAAGCACACTGTGATCTGTGTTACAGGCGGCACTACGGTCAGAACCGCCGTTAATGAAAATTAATCAACACCTTCTGACCAATAAGAAACAAGAACACAACAACACTATAGATATCAACCGGCCAGGCTTAACAGTTATCGAAAACAAACAACTCTAATGTTCCTCAACTTTGCGTTAAAGCCGCACCGGACCACCTTCATTGTTAACATTTTTTTCTATACCTGCACACCCTGAAAGTGTTTTATTCTTGTGGTGGCATGCATGTTAAACTTAACACAATTTACCACCCAAACAGGTCATATGAGCAAAATGAGAAGGTCAGAGCTCTGATAGGCGAGGGGAAATGGTGAGGATGAAGAGAAAAGGAGAGATGAAGGATTTAGGAGAAAGGAAAGGGGCATTACGGGGGTTGTTTGGAGAAGATTTCTGCTTGGCTTGGCTGCGGGACTGGTCAGGGTGGTAGGTGTTATAGTGCTGGTAGGGAAGGAAGTTGCTGTTGTTGTTTGTGCCAGACTCCCAGGGCAGTGGCCGGTTGCTCCTCTGCACCTTGACTGACCACACGGAGAAGAAGAGAGACAGGAGGTGATACAACAGCATAAACACAGTATGGTACAGCACAACACACACAGGGGACATTCTATTTAATATAAATATTACATACATAATATTTATATAACATATTATATAATATAAATATAAACACTGTTTCATGTTTGCCTCGATGGTTAACTCTAGGGATCCTATTTCTTTTCTCCTCAATTTTTAATACAAGAGCTCTGAGTATCAGCTGATACCAACATCCGATACTGATGACCTCTTAGTAACTGAGTCAACTGCCAATTGTAAAAATATTCAGTGGCATAATTAAATGGCATAAATAAAATGTAAGACAAGTTGTGTTCTCTGTTCATGTGTAAGAGTCAAAACAACATGTTCATGGTCAGAGAATCGTATCGGAACATCTAGGGATATAACACAATGACACTATCTATATCTGTTTAGCGTTCCAAATATCAACTAACTGTATTCAGAGTTAAACCTGAAGTGGGTGTGGTTTAAGCCAAAATGTTTTTGTTAGTTTTTAAAAATCCACTAGATGTGCGTGCGTGACTGTTTTGTTTGTTTGTTTGTTTTTTAAATTCTGCTTGCCCAGTTATTATTTTTTGTTGTACCCACTTGCAATATTTTCTAACGGATCTAGCTGGTGCTATTTCCTTAAATATAAACAACTGACAGTAGCAACCTAATTTAAACCACCGCTACCCTGACCAGGCAGTTACTGAACAATTGAACCTTGTAAAAGCATCATACAGTGACTCATGTTCATATTACTGAATGTGGTCTCTCTTAAAACTCTCTTAAATAGTCTTGTTGCACACCTAGTCTCAACCAGATGCCCTGTGAAACTTTCTGACAATCCATCCATCCATCTTCTACCGCTTATTCCTTCTTCAGGGTCGCGAGGAACCTGAAGCCTATCCCAGGGAGCATCGGGCACAAGGCGGGGTACACCCTGGACAGGGTGCCAGTCCATCGCAGGGCACAATCACAAACCCATTCATACACTACGGACAATTTAGACACGTCAATCAGTCTACCATGAATGTCTTTGGACTGGGGGAGGAAACCGGAGTACCCGGAGGAAACCCCCGCAGCACGGGTAGAACATGTATACTCCACACACACAGGGCCCAGTGGGACTCAAACCCCAGACCCTGGAGGTGTGAGGCGAACGTGCTAACCACTAAGCCACCGTGCGCCCTACTTTCTGACAAGTTTTCTTAAAAAAAAAAAAAAAGCCTCATATACGCATCTGTATTTCTCTAAAGGTATCTGTTTATTACAGTACATCCCCAGTTGATTCTAAGATCTTTTATGCAGGAAGGCAGGATAACAGAGTATTAATGATATCATAGCAAATTTTTTAGATGAAATTCACCCTATTGAATTTGTTCATAAAATTACTTGGACAATTTCAATTACATTCTAGCACACAGTTAGTGTAATCACTGATTACGTTTACATGGACAGCAGTAATCTAATTATTGATCTTATTCTGAATAAGACAATACTATGTTTAAGGCGTTTACACGAGTCGCTTTTAAAATATTCCATTCATGTTCCTGTTTTATGTGTTATAGAACACAGATCGATTAACGTCACAGAATTTCACGTATTGACATACAGTTCGTTTTCGTTATGGTACCGTGTACAGTTTTGGGTGTTTCGTTTTGAATTTTACGAAAGCTTCAAGTGCGGTCAATTATTTGTAATGCAGTACGTGCAATTAGTCGACTGCTTGAAGCTGTTGGCTGTATCCCAAACCGCATACTTACCTACTACATAGTAGCTCAGATACATGTCTTTCAACTACTATATAGCAGGTAAGTACGCGGTTTCGGACGCAGCCGTACTCCATCGTTTGCGGTCAAACGGTTGAGCACTGCCGTGTATGTATGTGTCCTGTCGCAGAATGCGGTGAAAACTCCCACACGACGTTAATAGTGTGATTAAGGTGTTTACTTGTCTGAATTCTACTTGTGTTTACTTCGAGTATGATTTTAGTCGGATTAAGATAATCAATAAATCGCTGTTTACATGGTAGTTTCTTAATCAGAGTATCGTCTTAATTGGTTAATATCAGAGCATTGTTGTCCATTTAAACATACTGACTGTAAACTAAATGACCATAAACACACAAGCAGTAAAAAAAAGCACAGCTAGGTCATGACAGAAGGACGTTTTCAGAACAGCATTATAGCTCGAGCTTGTGTGGATTCATGTGTCATTTAATTTATGAATCACTTACAGTACAGACAGCAATGTTGACAGCAATTTTGCTGCACTATAATTTGACTGCCTTTGACTTGGCTTGGACAAAATGTGGCGCATTATTTTGCTTTTTTACAAACACTAAGGTGTGCAGACACCGGACCGGGGACCTCCTGCCTGCAGATGCATCCTGCTCAAGCATCAGTATCTTTTGGTGCAGGTTTCTCTTAATTTTAGCACCAGTGCAGGACCCGAGCACAGACACACAGAAAAAGAGTGAGGTGAAACACAGCTGCAGGGCCGTGAAACACTTGCTGCGAGCCTGTTCTTGCCTGATCACATGTGCTTCATTAGTTGTGTGTGTGTGTGTATGTGTCTATATGGTTGAACAAGATTGTGTTGGGGGTTTGGGGGGGTGGGGGTGGGGACGACGACGACACTGGATTATTCGGTTTGCAAAGATACAGTTTTAAGTGTGTGTGTGAGAGTGAACATGTGTATGGTAGTGTAAATAGTGATGTGAACATCTGGAGCATTGTGTCTGGTGCATATGTAAGTATACTTCATATGTAAGCATCAGTCTTCTGGAAAAAAAAATTCTCATCTCTGCCTTGCCATTGTGCAAGGTCATTAGGATGCACTCCTGGACGAAAGTAACTACAGTGGCATGTCCAAGCAGAAAGCAACACTGAACCTCCCATGTTCTAGGATAACAGCCCCAGAGGCCAAATCTGTGGGTGTCTTGTTTGCCATGCATGGTGGAACACGGGGACATCAATTCCATAGAAAATATGCTATTTTCTGGGACAGTAGTTGACATGTTAAACTGCTGAACTGTATACCTATTATTTAGAATAATGGGCTACAAACGACAGAATCTCAAGATACTAGTGGAATCCTCATTTGACAGGACTGTTTTCTAACTAAAGCAGAGGGAAGTGAAATCAAGTATTAGTAAAGAAATTATACATTTCTATTTTACTGTTAGAAATAATCCTGTCTGAATTTTTACAAAGAATATTTACATAGTCAAATGCAAAAAAAAATATCTACATTCTATAACATTCGATGACCTGTGTGCTTGATGTAAGAAAGAGGTTCTGAATAAATTGCATACATTAAATTTACATGTGTATATGAATATTTCTATATCAGTATTAAAAAAAAACCCCAAAAGTACAATCAGAAAACACCATACTGCTCTCTGCCAATCAAAATACACTGTAGTGCTCTCAGCCATTCAGAACATATTCTATGAGACAGCTAATAAAATACAGAAGAATGACAAATTATTAGCTGATTAGTAGCGGATTATTAACTGATTAATGTTTAACGTTTTTTGCTGATAAAGTAATTACCATTCGTTCTTCCTGCACTTCACAATTCTCAGACCTGTCCCCTAATTCACTGGCTTTACTGGTTTCCTTTGATCAATTTCAACACGTTTCTCTAAAGGAACCGTGTGATCTGGTTAACCAGATGAAAATACCATCCACGAAACTTGATGTTGTTCCCGCTGTGATTATGAAAGCAACTTCTTTTGAAATTGGCCCCAGTATCCAAGTGTTGGTAAATTCTTCTTTGGATGCTGGGGTGGTCCAAAACTGTTTTAAGCATGCTATTGTTCAACGTTTGCTTAAGAAATGGGGTTTGGATGAAGGTTGCCTTAATAATTATCGGCCTGTCTCTAAGCTACCACTTCTGTCAGAGCTGCTAGAGAAAATAGTACAGTCACAATTGCTCCTGTTTTTAAATTCAGCTATGTTATTTGAACCTTTACAATCTGGTTTCACTGCTTTCCATAGCACGGCGTCTGCTTTGTTAAAAGTGTCCAATGACATTTTACTCACAGTGGATGCTGGAAAAAATACTGTTGATGCTACTAGATCTTACAGCTGCCTTTGATACTGTAGACCATACTTCTCTGGTGCTTAGATCATCTGTTTGGTATCAAGGGTAATGGCTCAGCTCATATCTTAAGGACAGGTCTTTCTCGGTAGCGTTGGGTAATTTCTCCTCTTCTTCTAGTCCTATTATTAGTGGTGTTCCCCAAGGCTCCATTCTGGGCCCACTTCTTTTTAACTCATATATGCGTTTTAGGATTCAGTTTAAAGATTCTGATATATGTTTTTAAAACTATTAATAATCAAGCTCCGTCCTATCTCAAGGATCTTCTTAAACCATATTCATCAAACAGATTTCTAAGATCTTCTGATAGGTTTCTTTTGGGTCATTTGGTACCGGGCCGCACAAAAAGAATAAATAACTTGCATTATTTCCGTTTTATTTATTATCGGAGTCTGAATGATGTTTTATTTTGAAAAATGACCGGATTCTCTCTGTTACATCCGTCTACGACTCATTCTTGACGCAAGTCAAGACTCTTGTCTCGGTCACGTGATGTTTTACTTGGTCATGTGATGCGTTAAGGGGTAGAGCGGAAGTTACTCATGCTATGTTGTTGGCGTGATGTTACCAGGACGCTGCTAATAAAGCTGCGATTTCACATTGGATTCACTATTATTATTATTTTTTTTAAATACCCCCGTTTTTATGCTGGTCGTATCATTTTATTTTGTTGTATTTATCCGCCACACTGTAAAAGGCCGGTCCGTGAAAATATTGTCTGATATTAAACCGGTCCGTGGCGGAAAAAAGGTTGGGGAACGCTGACTTACAGGACTTCCTGCATAGAAACTAGATTTAAAAGAAGGAAACTGGGTCTCAGGTAATAAGAAGAGATGTGAAATTAAATTACTTAAATAGTAGTGACAAGACACACTGCTGCAGGTGGGTTAATAAAAACACATGAGACAAAGTTTCAAATGAAATGACATCGCCTTGTATTTGTGACTGAAACTGACTTTTTGTTGGTATTTTATCCCTGCATGTGCGTGGAGACATAAGCAAAAACCAGAAGGTACACAGTAAAATCCCTAGTGTTGAATTAACACCCAGAGTGTTCATTTGTCTCCATATATAAACGCTGAAGGGTGTAAATTCAACACTCTGGGTGTTTAATCAACACTAGGGCTTTTACTGTGTATTTAGAGGAGAGGCAAAAACATTGCATGTTAGGGAACAATGACATCTGTTGTTTCTTTACATGATTAATACTAAATAAATGTGTAAGGATAGTAAGTATATGAGCTAATGGCACAACAGTGCAGTGTTCACATGGTGATTGTGTTTGCTGATTTGTTGTAAACTGGGCTCTCTGTGTGTGTGTGTGTGTGTGTGTGTGTGTCTTACCGTGATCTGAGGCTTTAAGGGCCAGTCTAGTCTGGTGATGGGGAAGGATCTCCATTTTGACATGCTCACAGGCGCTGGCTAGGAGCTGGGTGGCTTCAGCCAGCGTGCAATACTCCATGCTTGTGCCATCTACTGACAGGATATGATCACCGGCATGCAGTGCCCCACACCTACACAACACAACACAACACAACCACGTCACTTCCTGTCCTACGAGTAGCTTCTTTGAAACTAGACGGCAAAATTGCAAACAAATCATCTTTCTGTTATACACACAGAACTATAAAATAATCTGGTCAATAATGCAGAGAATTATTGCGTAAAACGTTGTGTCATGTCTGATGGAGTATGATAATTGGTTATCTACAAAGCTTTAACCGCTAAGGTTCCTCCTGGGAACAAATGCCAGAATCATCCAAAGCATTTCAGACACTAGAGCTTTCATTCGCTCAGCAATCTGCCATCTTCATTATTCTTACAGGCTTTCTTACAGCCTCCACAGCAGATGAGTTATTGAATTTCTTTAATTAGACGCTTAGTGCTACGCACTGCAATCTCTCCAGAAATTTCACAGTTGAACACAAGTGCATGAGTCTGCATTTCTTCGCTATGTTGATCTGGGTCAGATAATAATGACGTGTGAGAGGTTACAGGGGTACGAGCAGGCTCTGGGTGGAGTAAAGCTGGCACGGAGGGATTACCTGTCAGCGATGCTGGCTGGCTTGACCTTGTCAATGATGATGACCTGCTTGTTGCAGTACATGGACGTAGACAGAGCCACTCCCAGGCTGGAGCCCAGAGGCTTGGCCACTTCCACCAGGAGAGGACCAGAAGCACTGGCTATGGAGTCTGTGTGGAGGGAGGTGTAAAGAGGACAAACTCAAAATGGACATCTGGGATAGAGGTCATACAGATAAAAGGAGATAATGTTTCACAGTCCCTCACTCCCAGTGGTAGTCAGCAAATCGCTTTTCACTTCCATAAAATGCCACGTCGCTCGTTGCACCTACTTCAATCATCCCTGGAATGTATGACCGGAAAATCCAGGTCTCATTAGTAACACTGACTTCCATCCAGTGACTTGTTGGATCACTGCCAGTGTGAATACAGGCTAAGAGGAGCTTTTCATGGAAATACCAGCCAATTCTGACTCAGCAGAGAGTTTACAGTGAGGCTGCTAGTTAACCGTCTCCAAATTTACGCATGTGGATGGGTTTATATGCAAACATTTAACAATCAGTTTAACAGGAACACATGTTGGAGTTTAGTGACAGTATACAAAAGACAATACCACAGTTTTGTTTGTCTTTTACACATTCATTCGTGTCATGCTTTTTTAAAAAACGTTTAATTTGTATATTTATTTATTATTCTGCACTTGCTTGTTTTTCGGCTATTTTTATTCCAAAAAGGAGTTTATAGCCCATATAAAGACAAACTTGTAAAGACAAACTCAATATCCAGAAGCTGCTGTATGATGGCTATGTTTTTTTTTGGTCATTCATTCATCTTTAGCAATCATTTTATCCTGGTCAGGGTTAGGGCCTATCACAGGAACACTGGGTCAAAGCAGGACTACACCAGTCCATCACAGGTAACCAAGCACACACACACACACCTAGGAGCAATTTAGCATAGCCAATCAACCTACAGTACTGCCATGTTTTTGGGGAGTGGGCAGAAACTCGCATGGAGAACATTTAGTGTTCCACAGAACTCTGCTCTAGTCCCCCCAAATATGTGCTACCTACCTGGGCACAATTATTCACAGACATGGAATAATTTTCATGCTGAAATGCTGATGACACCCAGTTGTACGTGTCAGATAGAAAAAACAGATGGCAGACACCAGCTCAATAAAGCTGAGGAATGTGTAAAGGACAATGGATGCTAAATTACTTCCTCCTATTTAATTATGGCAAGACAGAATTATTTTTATTAGCACTACAGGCAATTAGTAAAGTAGTAAGCTTTCAGATGTACCAACTGGATGGCCTTTCAGCAGAAAGAGCTTGGAGTGATTATCTCATGCAGAAATATTGCTAATATAAGAAATATAATACTGTTACATGAAGCAGAAAAACTAGCTCATGCTTGTGTTACCTCAAAGTTCGAATATTTTAATGCTTTGCTGTCTGGATGTTCCAGTAGGGGCATAAACAAGCTGCTGTTAGTAGAGGAATGCAGCAACTAGAGTCTTTACTCTCCTTCTACTTTTCTCTCTTTCTCCATCTACGCCTGTTCCTGACTCTCTCGGCTCTCCAGACCTGCCTGGCCCATCTTTATGCACTACTTTCGCTTGGAGCTTCCTTCATTTGATTGTCACTGGCAGCCGCTGGGGATGGCCCCACACGCATAGCCTGAGGATTGCTGTGGATGGTCCCACTTAGCTACCCTAAAGACTGCATTTACGTTACATTCAAGTCTCATGTTCTTCAGTGAATAACTTCACTTGGGTACTCGAGATTTGAAACTTTTGAGATCATAAAAAACCCTGACGCTCAAACTGAAGAGCCTTTCGACACTCTCAAAAGTGTTTAACTATATGGTATACAGCTGTGGAAAAGACATATAATGACTTAGACGTGCATTGTCAGGTGTCAACCAGAAAGGGATGGGTTCCTTTTGGGTCTTGTTCTACTTGAGGTTTCATCTCAAGTTAGTGCCTTGCGTGGCTGCTCTGCTACCACTGGTAAGTGAGTGTGTGTGAGAATGGGTGAATGAGAACCAGTGTAAAGCGCTTTGTAGAACCGCTAAGGTTAAAACGTACTATATAAGTGCAGACCATTTACATAAATAAAAGTGAATTGAATTGTATAGAACATTTGAAACTCTGAGCTCCCAATTTCACCAGGGACCCTGTAGCTGTGAGGCAGCAACACTACCTGGCTTTTACTACTTTCAGGTTTGCATTTTCATTATTTTTCCATTTTCGTTATTTCTTAATTTCATTAAGGTATTTTCTCATTTTGATATTCCGATATACCGTGTACATATCTGGATTGCAAATTCCCACCTTTAAACACACATACTCTCATAATTTGAATAAAGAGGGCATGCAGATGGGGTGCACCTCGGAATGCCTAGCAGCAGTCGCTCCACATGATGGCTTGGTTAAGGCTGATGCAAAAAGACCTTGTTACACCATACATCTTAAATACAGAGCAGGTGGAGAGAATGAACATAAGCACACCCACACACAAAACACTCTCACCATATGCTAGCACCACATCCAAATTCCCTGCACAGATTGGAGTCACTTGCTACCCATTATGAAGAAAAGTTGTGGCACAAAGTGTGAGGTAAACAGAAACAACTCCAGCAACTGCAAAGAGCTTCCCATTTAAACACAGGCTTCATTTTGAAATCCAGCAGTCCAAGGCAAAGAGTTTTGTCTTACAAAATAAACAAAGTAACCTGCTTTGCCTTCAAGAAGACTGGCTCAAGACTTGAAGTGTGAGTGTTAAGGCATCATGTGCCTTTCCCGAATCACGTATAAACGGTGACTAAATCCAGTACTGGATGACTCTGGTAGGTAACCAAGGAACACCTCACCCTCCATTCCAGATCAGAGGCACCCAGGTCTGTTGATCATAACTAAAGTGTAGTGAGTGAGGTAGTACTGGGAATGGAATTTGCTTCAATCACAAGGTTGAGAGATCTAGTTTTAGTTTGAAGAGTGTAGAAAATATAAAGTGTTGAAGTGTTTTACCCTGCCACTTGCCCTACAGCGATTGCTAAGGTATTGCTATTTTCTTCTAGATCTAGATTACTTATTGTAGGGTTGGGGGTATTCAAGTGTATTCAAGTGCATTTTGAAAATGGTTTAGCAACAACAACGTTCATCAAATCCTAATGAAGCTATCAGACATGAAGCAGAAAAAAAATCAACAGACATCATTTCCCTGAACACTGAACACATCACTCGAGTCTTAAATAGAGAAAGCATTGCCCCGCCCTAATACCCACTCAATAAATGAATATGAAAACCAACAGCCAGAGTCTGATAGCCACTGTGGGGCTATTAGCAGTTAGCATGACGAACTACCAGCACAGCTATACCTTCGTTTCAATCACTCCTCCTCCACTGCACCCCAGATGAAGAAAATCTATCACTTCCCATTCAGAGCACAAACAAAGACATCAGGCGGATGGTGTTTAGCCAAGGGCTACTCTAAACCTTACATCTTTCCTTCTCTCCCTCCTCACGCACTCACTCGCTCGCTCTTTCAGCAAGTCAGTGTGCACATGTCCTCCAGGGTACCATCTATTTCCGTGTGTTTCTCAGCTTAAAATTCTGGAATCCAACCAAAGCACAAGTGTATGTCAGACTCGCAGGTTAAGGGCATCGCCTTACCCATGATGGACACGTCAAACTCAATGAGGAGTGTTGCTTCCTGGCCGCACTGCTTGAGGATGCTCATTGCCTCTGCGTGGGATGTACCATGCAGACGGATACCGTCGATGCTCAGCAGCCGGTCTCCTGGTTTGATGGTGCCTTCCCTGGAAGAGAAGATAAAATAAATAAATACTGCATAGATAAGACGTGAAGAAAACGGCAGTCTAAAAGACCTGGCGTATTAAGCCTCCTATAAAGGTGAGCAAGAATCCATGGCTCCTTGAACCTGAATAGTGAAAGACTCCCCACTGAACATTTTACCAGTGAAGAAAGTTAACAAGGCACAAGGAGACCTTGATTGCCATCTTCGAGCACTATTATATCAGATGGCAACTGCTCCACGGCTGCTCTTAAGCACACTGGAGAGCCACTGAGGATTAATGGCACAGTATTATAACCTTCAAGTTTCCATTTTACACCAGACCTTTCAGAACAACCCAATCTACCCCATAAACGCAGCTTCATCTTTACTTTATTCAACAGAAAACGAGTTGGAAAACAGAAGAATGAAAATAGGCACTAGGCTGCAGGTCAGTGCCAAGCAATTATCAAGTCAACTCGCTTTATTGTCATTTCAACCATATACAGCTAGTACAGACCACACTTAAAAGAAACAACATTCCACCGTGACCATGGAGCTACATAAAACAATGCACGACTACATGAGGTAGAGAACTTCATAAGTCCTACACATTTCTAAATAAAATGCACGTGCAAACGTGCACAAACAGCACAAGACAGTGCAGTAGTTACTAAAACAGGACAATAGACACAGTAAGTAACAGTGTAGCGCCGAAAATGTTAGACATAACAGGTCGGATAACAGTATAATAAATATGCTGTGAATGTAAGCATACTGTAACATACTATGACATAGTATTCAACAGATATGCTTCTACCATATATGGACATATACAGTATGTAGCAGCCAGGCAGTCACAGTACTGAGAATAAATTAAATACAATATCTTTTTTTTTTTTTTAATAAATATAGCAGCAACAAAAATGCAGGCAATTAATACAGAATGACTCATTAATGAGATGGACTTCAGAATAATTAAAGGTGTTGCGGTTGACACAGAGGTCAGGAGCAAATAAGTATAAAATGAAAGCGGTTTGTAACTCAGAGTCTGACAGAAGCCATGATTTTATAGTTGCCAGCTGAATTTGACTACAGACAGCCTGTGGATGGAGGAAAGGCTGGAATTGCCTTTCGAAACAAGTCTCTCATTAGCAAAAGATGGAAACAGTACCAAATATTGGTGTACATCTCTGTGTGGATTACAAAGAAATGATTATTGACAGAAGTAGAGCCACGGGCAGAAGAATGAAGAAGTGGTACAGTCACAGGGCAAAGTGCAAAGCGCAAACACTAAATAGGCTGGCGTGTAGGAGGGGTGCACAAAAAAATCCATGCTAGTTTATCTGAAAATCTACGATGATTATGTTACAGAACAGGATTTTGGATCGCACCCTTATGGAGCCCGTTCCAAGCTGGAAAATGCTGACTCACACTGTTACAACAGAACTTGCATCATCATTAGAACTTCCACAAAAAGTCTATCAAGCTCAACACTGATGCATGAATATGCTAAATAATACTGCAGCGATAGAAAGGTGGTAACGTTAATCTGGATGATGAATGAGCCTTGGTGTTCTGATGTATTCAACAATATCAAGGCCTTTCATATGAGGAAAAACTATCCCACCTGTCAGCGGGGCCACCAGGTCTGATCGTTGTTATGGTAACAGGGCGAGATTTGTTCCTGTCTTCATGGGCGCCTCCTATGGGGGAAACGCACCGCATTAGCACTTCTGACTAATGTTGCCATAAAGATAAACATATTGCATGTGCGCTCTTGGGAAACTAATGCTTTTTTTGCAAGCACATTCTGCATATTCTCCGTTCGGAGGCAGACAGATGACTTAGAGCTGCTGGGTGAAGGCCATTTCTCTTGGATGGACATATTTGCACATTTTCTCACTCCAACTCCTCGGATAACTTCCCATTTGGAACAATGTGATTCGCAGTCTAGATACAGCAGAAATATATTACTTTAATTGAGACACAAATTGAGACCTAGGAGCAATTTAATTTATCTGAATTAAAGTCAATTGAACAGTGAAAGTAGAGATAAAGTAGGGAGGTCATCACACCCCATCATTTCCACCTGCTGTAGGAAGCTTGAGGCAGTGGAAATATTTGCTCAGTGATACACATTCTGTTTGATGTAGACATGAATCAAATGAACTTGCTTCAATATGGGAGAATCAAAGGGAACATTCTGCTCCACTGGGATCCACCAGCAGTGTTTGGCTACTTTATACATTGTACACGGTCAATTTTCTAAAAACCTTTCGACTTGACTTTGGACACGCACACTGACATCAGAGTGCTCTGCATCACCAAAGCCAAGGAAAAATTTATCAAATGCACATTCAGCAGGACTGAAAAACAAAAATGCCCCACAGCAAAAGGGGGAAATAATTCTGGACAATCCTGAGTACAATAGCACACAAAAAAACCAAGCTTGTAAGTATTTTATTTTCAATAAGATATTTGACAGTATTATAATGTCCTTCATTCTTCAGTTAGATATTCAGCTAGTGCAAGAAACCGTTAAGAGGTTAGATGCCATTTATATTTCTTTCCAGAATGAATGGCTCAGATGTATGACGGCCTTCTTATTCAGTGGCAGAAACAGGGTCATTACTGCAGCTGAAAAAAACCCCATCCAACTACTTTCTGTCTCTGCCATTTGCTACTACATATGCGTAGGATCATTAAATCCACGTTTCACTGTGTAATACGAAAGAGAAAAATCACTTTCATGTTCTAAAAGGTTTCATGTGTAAACTACTGAAAATGTGTGGCAGTATCGCTCTGGCTGAAATTTAAGAATTCATAAATATATTTAATCACAACTAATGTGGAGATGTTTTTTATCTACTTTTTAATCTTACCCAGGCTAACTCTTTGCAAAGAGAATGTTGGGTAAGGAGCCAGTTTAACAAACACTGTAATTAAAAACAGTCTGCCTAAAGTGTCTAAAACCTTGCTAGCTAAGTTTTATTTCCTCACTCAGTGAATGTCAGGCGCGATCAGTTTGTTAGATAACTATGTGCTGTAGAGAAAAGGACATAAGCCTAATCAATTCGGTCTGTAATCAGATAGTGGCTGTCAAAATGTCAGAATCGAATCTATTCACTATAGGGGGAGTAGCCAGATTTTTAAAATGCCAAAAATTGAATTGTGTTTGAGATGCATGTTTAAAAAGGCAAACATATTTCAGTTCAGAAAAGTCGACATTTTTTCCAGAACTATATACAGTAAAATAAATCGGCAAAATGTCACCATGTGAAGGGCTTTCCCACACTGCCACATACATATCAAGTGAAGATCAGACGAGCTTTTCTCAAATTCATATTACACAACAAAAGTCCTAACTAGTCAGTATATTTCGACTTAAGAAATCCTGAACTACTCTGAGCCAATGATCATGGTTAGCTTAGAGTGTTGTTGAAGTGTGTCATGTTGGAATCGAGGCACTTCTGCCTTGAGCTGTTTGTCTCCTCAAACTCCCTAAAATGCACACAAACGTTTTAAGTAGTTTTCATTTTTTAAATGTAGAGAATAAAAACAGACACAAATCTAACTCTAAAAGACATAAAGGCAGAAAAAAATATACGCCTAACATTGCTTTAACGGCAGACATGGCTGAGGTTTCCCTCTTGTGTAACGTCATGATGTCACACAATGCGAAGTTGGAGAACGCAGAAGCGTTCCAACTGGTAATTACGAGTTCAATGAAGAAGTGATTGCTTTTCACAAGTTTCTTGTAATTACTGTAATTCTGACATGATGCAAACACACCATTAATTGTTGTGTCTGTAACCAGGCAACTGGCCTGTCCACATACAGCTGACAGATAAACTAACGAGTCATGAAAACAATGCAAAAATACGAATGTTTGAAAAATATTATTCGAACGAAATGGAAATGAAAATAACCCAGAACAGCCCCAAAGAGTTTCATTTCCATGCAGATGAACCTTAATTGATTTTTTTTTAAAAAGAAATAAATAAAAAGTCTCTTAAAACCCCAGTTTCAGTTTTTCATTGGAAGTATAATATTCAGGGACTACAGTGAAAATGAAAACGTGCGAAGCTAAAAGAATGAGGAATGAAAGTCTGAACATTCAGACAGATTTCAGGATTTCAGTGATGAAGGAAAACGTGCTTACCTCTGATGACAAATCCAAACGTGTTCCCCTCTTTATGAAGAGTCACCTCGACATTTTTAAACATTACACCCGAACCTTGAACGGCTGCAGAAGAACAAAATTCGGCTCGTGTTATAATTAGCTTTGTCTGGTCATGTAATAAATGTGAGCAGTGACCTGGAGCAGCAAATCATCCGTTGCAAACGATGAGGAACAACTCGGTGGTATCAAAAAACAACTACATCAGCCTTTTTAAATAGAGCGAACATTTTAGACTATTAATCAAAAGACCCGTATAAATAAAGCAGCTAATGCTTCACTGTGTCTTTATTTAGTTCTCGCTGAAAGCCTGGCGTATTATTCAGTTAATCATAGTAAAGAATTCCCCGCAACAGTCAGGAATTATTCTAGCAACTACAGTGGAACTAACTGGAAAGGTTCGAGATCTAAATCTACATCTGGACTCCTGTAAATCTGCTTCGAGTCAGCGTCTATAGCTGAAATCAGTACACAAATAAATCTGATTTGAACTGAATGAAGTTACAAGAGTGAGGAGGACGCGCCTGGACGCTCTGACTGGTTCTGGGAGTTCAATCAAAGTGCTATTTAGTTCTTTTAGGCATTATATATGTATTATATTCTATTATAATCTAGAATACATGTATTTTTTTTTAAATCCCGTTTTAATCTGTAATCCTAAATGAACATCACAATCAAAAACAATAAATGTATATACACTCACAAACAGGCGGCAGCTCATATTCCACCTCCAGCACGACTCTCTCGCCCACGTTCTTCAGCAGACTAATAATCTCATCGTGACGGAACTTGGTCAGGTTGATGCCATTCACCGACTTGATGTAGTCTCCAACGTTCAGCTGATCACTCCTTCAGCAGAGAGGCGGCAAGCAAAAGGGACGGGAAAATGAAGATGTCGATCGAATGCAGGGAGATAAGAAAGAAAGTACAAATTAGGGTGATGTGAGGTGAGAGCAGAAAGGAGGAGGGGTGTGTGAGAAAGAGAAAGATGGAGTGAAAGAAATCAGACAGAGACAAATAGGGAAACGAACAGGAAGGAAGATATAAAAGCGGAATAAAGGACAGATAAGAAGGCGAGCCTGTTAGGTGTAATACTGAGCTGTGATCGTTGTTTGGAGAAGATTAATAGGCCGCTTTGTGGTGAGAAAATAACCACTGAGGTTGGTCTCTCTTAATTTCTCAAACACATGCGCGCACACACACACACACACACACACACACACAACTGGAGCGTTGGGGGGAAAAAAGTGTGAATCAGGGAAGCTATTTCCAGTGTAATTAAACGTTCAGGGTAAAAGCTGTCACTCCAGCACTGTCCTTGTGCAGAAGTTTTAAGCTTCAATATAAAACACAGTCAACGACCTTTAAAGCAAAAAGGGGGGAAATAATAACATAGAAAAAAAAAATCACATCTAGTTCAAGTCTGCAGCTTGGATGAAGTGTATGTGTACGTCTGAGGCTTTAGTGTTTCTGAAGCGTGTGTGATTTATCATGTCAGGGAGTGAGGATGATGTGTGAGTATGTGCCGTAAGATGACCCGTGAGCTCGCTACGGACAGCCACCGTACACATAGAGCCAACAGGGAAAAACTTGCGTGCACACACACAAACACACACACACACACACGCGCATTCTCACATGCACAGGCGCTCTTTCACTCCTCATGCAATATTCAAACCAGATCGTTTGGCTGAGCAGGAAAACTCAGTCGGAAACATCCCGGCGAGGTTCACGCAAACAGCATGAGGCTGTGCTTCAGACACAGCCATGATTAAGCGTGTGTTTACCTGGCTGCGATGCCGCCCTGTCGCAGGTTGGAGACGCGCGGCTTCCCGTCCTTGTCGATGCCTCCCGAAACGGTCAGGCCCAGGGTGGTGCCCTCCTTCTTCATCAGCTCCACCATGCTGGAGCCCTTAAACTCATCTGTGGGCGAGGGGGAGGGGGAGGGGGGACGAGAGGAGGAGGAGGAACACAGACAGGAAATAAGTGGAGAGCAGGAGCAGAGGAGCCTGGTGGCTGCCATACCGCTCTTCGCGCTGATGTAGATCACACATCCACACTCACACTCCACAAGCTGCCAATACATACACACACAAACACACACACACACACTCTCTCTCTCTCTCTCTCTCTCTCTCTCTAACAGAATTGACCGGTAATTAGAAAAATACTCAAGAGGATTGAGTCGAAAGAAGAGAAAATTGAGAGATATGTAAAAACAGTTCAGGAACTGAACGACGGTTTAGAAAAGTGAGGAAGATCATGCTTTTCTCCCTCACACACACACACTCCTCCCTTACACTCTCTCACAATTATAGTTGGTCAGCAGCTCCCCAACACTCTCTCTCGTACATCGATGTACTGTCATTCAATCCCGCTCCGAGATGATCAAAGACACATTACAAGAGTTGGGAGCCCTCTTCCCCATTCGATTTCCCTCCTCAACCGCTGACTTCTTCACACTCTAGTACACAGCACACCTGACGCAACTCTCTTCTGGCTAGGAGAAAATATATGAATGTTTCTCTTCTTCTTACTCACACATATTTTCTTTTAAAATATGTAGTAGTTATGAAGTGGTCTTGCAAATTATAAGCTCCATGCTGGTGATCCTACTTTGGTGTGGTATTTGGAAACTTTACACAGCTAAGTGTAAAAATCTTACTCTTGCACAGTGTAAAAGCTGCTGTTGCGGTATTTAACTGTCTGAGTGACAGCTTAAAAAAAAAAAAACTCTTTGAAAATATACACTAGATATAGGCTGTGGACAAAACACGGTACCACACAGCTACAATATCTTCCCTGAGGTAAATACAATGTAAATGCATCACCAACGGTCATTAAAATACTTTCAGTTAGAGATCGACCGATAATCGGTTTTACCAATATTAAGAATTTTTCCATAATCGGTTATCGATGTTATAATATCGGACCCACCGATAAATGGCGCCATATTGTGGGCATTTTGAGAATTGCGTGCAGAACAGCCAAAATAGCTATTAATTCACAAATGAGATGTGTTACATAAATGCTTGATATGTAATTTACGCACAGATTGGTGCTAGGAAATCGAGACAAACTCGCATAGTTACGTAATCTGATTACCACACTGAAGCTTTTTTTTTTTTTTAAAGACACTTTAACACTGCACTTTATTTACATCACTCTATCGGACCCCTCTATTTATTGGTGTATATATAAGAGTTTTGTATGATATGCAAGGAGGGGGTGAAATTGACAAAACTGTTATAAATAAAACGGTATGTTCAGTTCACCATCACTGTGTGAAAAACAGAAGTAAAACAATAAACAAATATCGGTTCTGCATATCGGTTATCGAGCACATAAATATGCAAATAATCGGTAATTTAAAAAATCAATATCGGTTGATCTCTAGTTTCACTGAATTTTTTTGGGTCAATTTTCACTTATATTAAATGATGCTTGGATCAAATGTGTTACCTTGCTTCCCATGACAATGATCATCTGTGGCCAGGTGCCAAGGAAGCAAAATTAGCCATAACCCAGGTCATCACAGTAAGACCAGGCAATTTCTGTTGTCTGTGAGTTCATGTAAGTGGAATAGAGCAGATAGCTCTTTCCACTCAGTGTGTTACACTGCCCTGTGATGCAGCATGCGCAGCAGTAGCAAAAGATGTGGTTGGCTAGCTTCATGTGTTATTTACTGGGTGTTAACAGACTGCTTAGCTACAGTGAGGGAAAAAAGTATTTGATCCCCTGCTGATTTTGTACGTTTGCCCACTGACAAAGAAATGATCAGTCTATAATTTTAATGGTAGATTTATTTGAACAGTGAGAGACAGAATAACAACAAAAAAAATCCAGAAAAACGCATGTCAAAAATGTTATAAATTGATTTGTATTTTAATGAGGGAAATAAGTATTTGACCCCTCTGCAAAACATGACTTAGTACTTGGTGGCAAAACCCTTGTTGGCAGTCACAGAGGTCAGACGTTTCTTGTAGTTGGCCACCAGGTTTGCACACATCTCAGGAGGGATTTTGTCCCACTCCTCTTTGCAGATCTTCTCCAAGTCATTAAGGTTTCAAGGTTGACGTTTGGCAACTCGAACCTTCAGCTCCCTCCACAGATTTTCTAAGGGATTAAGGTCTGGAGACTGGCTAGGCCACTCCAGGATCTTAATGTGCTTCTTCTTGGCCGTTTGTTTTGGGTCATTGTCATGCTGGAATACCCATCCACGACCCATTTTCAATGCCCTGGCTGAAGGAAGGAGGTTCTCACCCAAGATTTGTCCTGTCCCCTTAGTAGAAAACCCCCCCCCAAAGCATAATGTTTCTACCTCCATGTTTGACGGTGTTCTTGGGGTCATAGGCAGCATTCCTCCTCTTCCAAACACGGCGAGTTGAGTTAATGATAAAGAGCTCCATTTTGGTCTCCTCTGACCACAACACTTTCACCCAGTTGTCCTCTAAATCATTCAGAAGTTCATTGGCAAACTTCAGACGGGCATGTATATGTATTTTCTTGAGCAGGGGGACCTTGCGGGCGCTGCAGGATTTCAGTCCTTCATGGCGTAGTGTGTTACCAATTGTTTTCTTGGTGACTATGGTCCCAGCTGCCTTGAGATCATTGACAAGATCCTCCCGTGTAATTCTGGGCTGATTCCTCACTGTTCTCATGATCATTGCAACTCCACGAGGTGAGATCTTGCATGGAGTCCCAGGCCGAGGGAGATTGACAGTTCTTTTGTGTTTCTTCCATTTGTGAATAATCGCACCAACTGTTGTCACCTTCTCACCAAGCTGCTTGGCAATGATCTTGTAGCCCATTCCAGACGTGTGTAGGTCTAGAATCTTGTCCCTGTCATCCTTGGAGAGCTCTTTGGTCTTGGCCATGTTGGAGAGTTTGGAATCTGATTGATTGATTGCTTCTGTGGACAGGTGTCTTTTATACAGGTAACAAGCTGAGATTAGGAGCACTCCCTTTAAGAGTGTGCTCCTAATCTCAGATCTTTACCAGTATAAAAGACACCTGAGAGTCAGAAATCTTTCTGATTGAGAGGGGTTGAAATACTTATTTCCCTCATTAAATGTGTGATACGGGGGCAAGATCTAATTGTCCTATCATACCTACTCATATGCTTGCTTTTTAATTTTGGGTAAATGTGACATGCTCTCAGGGCAATATATATATATATATATAAAAAATGAAACAATGCAGTCTTCTATTTTTCAAGAGCAAGTCCAGTTATGTGCCTCAGTGATGCCCCTGTATAATTACATATCTGTAATCTTGAGATACGCCTTAAAACCCCAGTAGTTTTTCTCTGAATGTAAGCCATCACATTGTTAAAAGGTTGCTCTTTATAAATCCCAGAGGATGTGGTTTAAAATCATCTGCCACCTACAATCATGCCATCCTAAGAACATGAGGGTCATCGATAATTTTTATTGTCCAGAGTGAGCATCATCATCCCAATGATTCAGTCTGGTGGTCACAGCAGCTGGCCTAATGACAGCAGCACAGACTCAGACTTGTGCTCATGTATTTAATTGGACCATATGGGCTGGAACAGAGGAGCCATGTCGGATCATGCTCCAGGGCAGAGCCGGGTCAGCGGGCTTAGTCGATGCGCGATGATGCCCTTGAACTGAACCTGCTGACTCTCTATGAAGAAGCAGAATGCCTGAGCTACGTAGACCCTGTCTGTGTGTATGCACATGATTGTAAGTGTGAGTGATCATTGAAATCATAAACGATCAACAGCAAAATGCGCTGGAAAAAAAAAGCACTCATAATTGAAGACATTTCAATCAGTCACGCATTCCACGTTTGATGCCAGCCTTTCATAATTAATTACGAAAAATCCGCCATCAGTCTTCTGCTTTCATCTAATAATTTCCTTAAAAATAACTTCACTCCGCTGGGGATTCCTCAGGCGGTGAAATTACAGGGCAACAGATTATAAATGCACGTGTGTCCCCCACATTTGGATGAAGAATAACTTGGTGTAGTCTTCCAAAGGGGCTGACAGTAACAAATTAAGCCTACCGTGTATGCTCTCTCTCTCTCTCTCTTCCTCCTCACACACACAAACTGGCCTGACTAATAGTGGTGAATTTCTACCATCATAACAAAAAAAGCCATTACTCTGAATGACTGCTGTCTTGTAGATCTGCAAGATCGACTTCCTCTCATAATAGTACTGCATGATAAGGTTCCTCCTGTGCAGGAGAGACCGTCATCAAGAAAAACCACAGCAAGGTCAGCTCTATCCATCAGAGAGCAGCAGGGCGTTGCTGGTGCACTATCCCAGCATTGAGGATCAGCACACACACACACACACACCCACGCGCCGTTGACTGACGCTGTCTGTCATTGCTCCATTCGTGTCCTCAGTTTGCTAAAAGTTCTGGTCAACACATCCTTGCAGAGGGACATCCTCTCTTCTTTCCAGCCTTCCTTCTCTGTCTCTCTCGGTCACTCTGTTTCTCCCTCAGCTCTAGGGAACACTGCATTGCTCAACAACGTTACCACGGTGAACAGGTCGGCCATCATACTTCTGTGCACGATGGCTTCTTTTGTGGCATAAAAGATGATTGAGAGAGGTGGTATGACTCCTCAGAGGAAGCAAGACAGACAGAGAGAGGGCAAGAGTGAGGGAGGAAATGAAGACACTAAAAGTTTAAAAGTGCATAATTAATGACCGTGTCTAGCAGCCGTAAATGATCAGCGCTAAATCATTCAATGACTTTGCCGAAGCCAGGAACAGCATTAAGTCAGCGAAGGGTGCTACGCACTCGGGAGAGGGCGTGTCTAAGCACATGCATCGAATGGCACTGATAACAGCACTCATTTTACAATGCTTTTTCGTCTCATCTAATTCTCATTCTTGCCTCACTGCAGCAGCTCTGCAGCAGCGTAAATACGATCACTTGCTGAAACTGGTCTATTTACTTATGTTGAACTTGTGCTGTGAAATTCATGGTTTGTTCATTTTAATGCGAATGAATATAGTAAATAAATGTTCATAACCTCTGTATCTAACTCGCTACATGTCCTTGGTGCATCATTGGACAGATTTGTGCAAAAACAGTCAGCTTTTATATTTTGATATCTTTAACAGGAACACCTGCATATTCAAGCCGTTATCTAAACAGCAAATCATGTGGTAGCAACACAGTGCATAAAATCATGCCGATAGTCAAGAGTTAGGTTAAAGACACACACACACACACATATATATATACACACTTAGATAGATAGATAGCTAGACAGCTAGATAGCTAGATAGATAGATAGATATTTGACCTTTAAGTTACCCAGTGTTTGGAACCATTTGTTTTTATAATATTTGTTACTGTTCTCCTCGCATTTAGGCAGACACCCATCAAATATCTACTCATAGTTAAAACTCAGGTCTAAGTTTAGTCCCAGGCTCCAAGTTGAAAAAACACAAATAATGCATGAACCACCAAAATCCAACCAATAATGTCAAGCAGGTGTCTGTGCTAGCCAGATAACTTGAACCAAGTCCCAATCTAGCGTTTGAGAGAAGGCATCCTGGACTACAATCCTCATCCATTATCTACAACACATGCTGGTTCGGTAGGGTTATGCAAAGCAGTACACACTGCATTATGGTGTGAGTGGGAACCTCAACCATGGCTACCGTCTATCTAAAAACCTTTTAATCTTTATTATAGCTGCCAGACTTCATTAAATTCAAATAACATATTTTCACTACATTTAATTTCGCAGCCTGAGCACTCAGAAATCCTAAGGGCTGTCTAATGAGAGCACTCAGACAATTTTATGTTATCATCACACTCCTCAATCATTATCATATTATTGACCAATTTATGATGACAGACTGATCTTTAGCAGGGACAAAATGTGACAGGATATAAGACTGAGACATGAATATCAGAACGGAGAAAGCAAAGTTATTACTCAGAGTTCGCTCACTATCAAATGAAATTAACTGAGGAAATTTTCCGTTGGGGTCTAAAAGTTCAGATTCGATTGAATTATTATATCACTTTGCTGACGTTCACTCACATACGGTCTAATCTTTCTTTTTTTTTTAAATATATATAGTTACATTTATATAGCGGTTTACACAGGACACCTGGGTTATACCCCTAACTCTTTTTACGATAAGCATCCTGAGATTTTTAATGACCACAGAGAATCAGGACCTCGGTTTAATGTCTCATCTGAGCAGTTCTCTTAGAATGAACAAATGTGTTGATTTCATTTGTCTCCAACTTACTTTAAAGGCATAATATTAGAATCATATACAAGGCAAGTAAGCTTTTTCTGGACATATAGCAAAGCACAGGTTAATTGCTCTTTAAGCTCAGTAATTGAGCACTTTTTGAATTGAATCAGCAGAACGGAAAGAAAAAAAAATATCCGCTGTTCATGGTCAACTGCCAAATTAGTGGAATTGTAATTAGACTGTTGCATGCTTGACATTAAAGTGCAGCGTAGTACCACTCAGTTTGTAACTGCATTCCTAATGTCTAGACTCTAGCGTAGAATAATGAAAGGGAAAGAAATGGAACAGGAAAAATGGCGGGGGGTGTTGGGTTAGCCTGACTGCTCCCAAGTTCCTTGAAACGATCGATCAAGGTCTATTGTGCTGACTTCGGCATCTTAAATCTCCATTGAGGACCACTACATGAACATCCTGCACACCTACCCACAATGTCATGGTGCCGCAAATGTTTTAATTAATTACTACTAATCAGCATCAGATATCAGCATTGACACAAAGGAATCACAGACTCACTAACAGATCAGCTTCGAAATAATTTTCTGTACATACATTGGCATATATTATGCTCTGAAAGCATATGATGTTGACTGACATGACACATGATTTATTTATACTGTACCACTATAGGATAGAAGCATACCTAATAAGCTATACATGCACCCCAGCTGACTGATGATGCTGGTTCCTAATCCTGACACACTTTTATTGTTGTGGCTCATCTCACCCTCTGGCCCTGCCTGATACATCACCTTCCGCTGTTGTCGATGGTCCCGCAGGGGTACCCTAAAGACGATCCCTTCCCAGAAACACTTGAGTTACTACCTAATATCACCTGGATACCCTAGATTTGCTGCTGTAATCATCAAGACTGTCCTGTGGTCATCCTAGGGCTCTTATTTACAATATGTTTATAGCAAACCACCTTTCAACAGAGCCAGTATTGTTTCATTTAAAAAGTGTACACTTTCCCATTTATTGGGTGTCAAATGGAGGAGGACGGGTTTGAGTCTTCTCAAGCTGTCTTCCTCATGTCGTCTCAGGGAGTTTACCACCTCTGGTATACTCATTGCTCAATTTACATCCAGATTTCTGTAAAGCTGCTTTGTGACAATGTCTACTGCCAACAGTGCAACAGAAAGAAAACAGAATTGAACTGAACATAAAAGACAAATAGTCTAAAATCCCTGATCATCACAAATTTCGTATAATTTTGTAACTGAAGGTTCCAGAAAGACGGGATCACTCACTCATTCACTTTCACAGAATAACAGCTTTGTTCTGCTCAGGGTGGTGGTGGTTCCAGAGTCTATCCTGGGCATGCGGTGGGAATACACCCTGGATCGAACACCAGTCTGTTGCAGAAATGGGATCAGTGTATTCCAAAATCAAATTACAACACTTTCACCCAGTTGTCCTCTGGTGGTCAGATGAGACAAAAATGGAGCTCTTTGGTATCACCTCAACTCGCCGTGTTTGGAGGAGGAGGAATGCTACCTATGACCCCAAGAACACCATCCCCACCGTCAAACATGGAGGTGGAAACATTATGCTTTGGGGGGGGGGGTTTCTGCTAAGGGGACAGGACAACTTCACCGCATCAAAGGGACGATGGACGGGGCCATGTACAGTCAAATCTTGGATGAGAACCTCCTTCCCTCAGCCAGGACATTAAAAATTTAAAGTAATTACTAAGTCATTACCAAGCACTAAGTCATGTTTTGCAGAGGGGTCAAATACATATTTCCCTCATTAAAATACAAATCAATTTATAACATTTTTGACATGCGTTTTTCTGGATTTTTTTGTTATTCTGTCTCTCACTGTTCAAATAAATCTACCATTAAAATTATAGACTGATCATTTCTTTGTTAGTGGGCAAACGTACAAAATCAGCAGGGGATCAAATACTTTTTCCCTCACTGTAGCTGTACTCATGTTCGACGCACGTGAGAGCTAGTTGTGATGGTGCCACATGGTGCGTGACCTGAAAATCTGCGGAAACTTAAAATTGCAAGCTCCTCCGAATATTGCTCGATTTCGCGTTCATTTCTGTGATCGCAAAACTCTGAATGGACTGAATGGACTGCCTATAGTGTGCTAGGAGGGAATGTGTTTGCTTCGTCATAGTAAATGAACATGTATGATCTATATTTGCCTAAGCGTTCTCTTAATACCTATGAATGATTAAGCAGGGAGACTAATACATGGGTTACAAAAATGTCATGATTAGCGGTTTGTAAAGGCTAAGAATGGATTAACACACAATTAGGTCTCCAACTGGAGTGACTGTACAACAAACAGCAAAGCCCACTGAAAGACATATTTAGAGGAGAGGTCTGCTGGACTGGAGGAGAATGTTCTTCCTCATCCATCATGAAATGTTTGAGGCGGGCATCGCGCAGCACAGTGCTGCATACTCAGCACATCCTTGCAGGCTCTCTACAGTGCCTGGCCTTACCCCTCACCCTCTCATCACAGCCTCCAGGCATCAACAACCCCCCATTTCTACACAGCGACATTTCAATTCAAAACCAATTCAACAAGCCTCTGGGAACACCGCCACGGGAGTTTACAAAGCAGCTTTACAAATGACTACATTGTACCTTTACAGAGCGAGCCACAGACAACAGGCTCATGCGGCTCTTTGCTGTTTAAGGCAGAAGGATGCCTTCAGTGTCACCATTCAATAATACACACACTCCACTCCTGCTGCGCTCCAATGGCTCTGGTTTAGAAGATGCACAGCACTGTGTTGTCATGTTACATCAAGGTGCTTTGAAAATGCTAAATCATTTAGAGGCCATTTCCTAAGGCTGCCGGACTTAAAACGTCCTTCTCCTCTTCGACATCCTTTCTCTATCTCTCTCTCTCTGACACACAGACGTTCTCTGCTTACTGACCTACTCAGTGCTAATGTGGCATTTATATAGACGAATGTTCTACATGGATGTTGACAGGGAAGACAAAGAGTAGCTCAGAGACCTTTCCATTCATGCATTCATGAAGAGGTTATGTATTTGTCTAGAGAGCTGCATAAGCTCCAGAATGCAAACATATACAATACTGTGCAAAAGTTTTAGGCACCCTACTCTTTTTTAGTACAAACTTTGTTATAGGTTTTTATTTTAAGACTTCTACATTATCGAGTCAGTATAAAAGCATTTCAGATTCCTAAACATTAGTTTTCTAGCACAAAATGTTACAAAAAAAAAGTGTTTTTATGTCAGTAAAGAAAGCAGCAGATTCAGTGGTACGAGACACTTTTCAGACGAAAAACACAATGAAACCTGCTGCGTTTTCCTTCAAAAAACGAGTGCGACAGTCAACGTCTCCAGAAGAACCGTGACTGCTTCTACAAGGTGCTCAATAAAACTTTTCCTTATAAAACTGTACACATTCTACCTCAGACTACTGTTTTTTTGTTTTTAATGCAAAGGGTCGTTGCCCATGTTTCATTTATTACTGTTTACTGCTCTTTATAGTATTTTTTCAATGGAGAAACATTTAATAAAATTATTTTTGAAGGCATCATTGCTCTACAGCACGTGCATATATATATATATCTATCTATCTATATATTATATATATATATAAAAATAAAAGACATTTGCACAGTACTGTACAGTACAAAACAAATGAAACTAGCAAGAACATCAGTGTGACTGTGATATTCCTTTTATATAAGTTCGTTGGGTGATATAGCAAAAATATCATCACGATACTTGAGGAAATTTCTACGATACACGATGCACATCACATTTATGATTTATCTACCATACGTAGTAAAATAAACAAAGCACATTAAACTGAGTTTGACAATACCTTTCTTTAATGCCCACAAAGACAAAGAAGATTAAGTAAAAAAAAATAAAAAACATGCAGCAAATCACCGGCATCCATTCACTACCAATTCGTTTTTAATTATTAAAAACTTACAAAATACATCAACAATAACACCAACGATATCTCAGAAAAGTGTCTTGTGTAATCATTTATTACAATATTGACATGATATTGATATAGTGCCCAGCCTTACTGTTCGCTTAGCAATAAATTAACACAGAGTAAC
This sequence comes from Ameiurus melas, assembly GCA_012411365.1. Classification (NCBI taxonomy): domain Eukaryota; kingdom Metazoa; phylum Chordata; class Actinopteri; order Siluriformes; family Ictaluridae; genus Ameiurus; species Ameiurus melas. The sequence goes on along the minus strand of CM022766.1, from coordinate 16,595,101 downwards.
TGACGTTTCAGATATAATATGCCCAAATAGTCCGTTTATTTTTGCTCCGCTTGTGGAAATCGGTCCTCAAGAAGCCACGCTCACTTTATAGCCTGTCAGTGCTTTATAATCCTGTTAAAAGGTGCTTCTCGTGAAAAATGGCATCCCTTCTTCATTTTCATCATCATCTGATAAGCTTTCATATTTTACGTCAAAAGTGATAGTCCTTAACAGTATCATTTGCCATGTCTGCTGCTGATGTCGCAAACACTACTGTAGTAACCGTTTCAAACTAGGAAGTGGAATTTTACATGGTGAACACAGTTGAGTCCCAGTGTGGTTAAAGTCAACATAAGCACTCTTGGAATGCTGCTCGTCAAATCAGATTAGTGGACCAGAATGAACTGTTGTATAAAACACGTTACGATTAGAACAAGGGGCTAGCGGTAGATGGTCAACATAAAAACATTTAAAATACTGTATTTAATTGTTGATATCGTCAGCATTTTTAACAGCCGGTAGCTTACAGAGAAAGAAAAAAAAAAGAGATAAATGCTGGTTAGGGAATAACTGTTTATAGTAGGGATGCAACGATACCACTTTTTTTCAGACCAAGTACAAGTAGTTACATTTGGGTACTTGCCGATACCAAGTACCGATATGAGTACTTCAAACTTTTAGGAATGCCCCACGTGTGAAGCATGCCACCAAACACACCTGCTATGGCTTGGCCAGTGTGCAAACTCCTAAACTGCGTTGCTTGTAAAACGACTCTCTGGGGAGTAAAATCCTCATCTGTGCTGTTAAACTTTAAGAGGCACTGGGTTGACACTGCTAGTCCAAATATCAACGGTGAAGCTGAAGGCCAAAATGTCCTGCAACAGGTTCCTGATGTGCTTTTTCACCAAGTCATGCAGCTTTGGTAATGCGGTATCTGTAATGTGGTGACGGCTGGGAACCTCGTACTTCGGCACAAGTACACCAAGATGACAACGAAATCCTGTATTATCTACAACTGACAATGGTTGGTCATCAAGAGCAATGAACCAGGTAAGAGCTTCTGTTATTTTTACTGCCTGTGGGTAATCTCTGGACATTTTCCTGCTCAACTGACGAGTGGTTAGGCTATGTCACATTGTCATAAAGTGGTATCGGTGCGGTTGAATCGGGGTAGTTTTAAGAGTACATGAGCAAAGTATCAGGCCAACACCCGAGTATCGTATCGGTGCATCCCTAGTTTATAGCTGCTATAATGCAAGTGATCACATTAACTAAAGTAACTGTTGTTACACACTAGTAAGTCTAACAATAAACAGAAAATTATATAATCATTGGAATATTACTGTCGTATAAGAGGAACAATCAACCTGACAGAAGGAGTACAGACTGTAGCACGATTGGTGGTGCATGGGATTCAGAAATCCGAGCTACATTGACAGCATGGAGGTGAGACATGTTACATCTAAAATTAATCATAATTGCAATAGTGAAATTATTCTTTTGCAGTCGAATGATAATGAAGCAGAGTTCAGAACTCAGATGAATTCACATAAGTATTTGGGGCTTTATATTTGGCTAAACTACTCGAGTATAATCTATTAAAGCAGGCAGATCTGGCTGAAGTGGTAATAAAGGCACTCTGCAACCCCTCTGCTTTCTATCCATCCACAAGGCATTGGATTTATTATCAAATTTCCAGCGAGTGTGGGAATCAGCAGCCATGGATTTGAAGCTGCTTTATCTCCTCTTGATCACTTACTTTCGTTCTTTCACCAAATGGTGCATCAAGCCAGTGCTCTTTTCCCAGCACAAACCAACACGTTCAAAAATTTAACATGGCTATACTTAGTGAATCCATTACAAGCCATCAGAGAGCTATAGCAGTGGATATAGAGCTCGACACCCCCTAGCTCTGAGCACGGGACACTTACTGAGACATCACATTTATGTTTAATGCAAAACTGCAACAAATATGGAATGGGTATTTGATTCATGAGCATCAAGGATGGTTTGACTTCATCACTGTAATGCAGACATAATGTGAGAATAATGTGAGATTAGAACACTAACAAGGAGCATGCATTTAAGCATGATAAACTATGAATTGCAAATGAAGTATATATTTCAGTTAGGAAACTTAGATAGTAGAAGGAAAAAAAATTATCAAGATTCTGAAGGTAAATACATTTTCTTAAAGTCAAGTTTTATATTTTACACCCAGTCGCACACTATGGGTCCAAATACAGGGACTAGACGCCTTGTGTATTCGGTTCACGCATAATATGGAAGTGCTACTACAATAAAACTCAACACAAAATTCAGCCAACACTATATAAAGATATCAGCGTGGGAACCAGAATCAAAGGATATACGGCAAACACTCCTGAAGATGGATTTGATGCACTCAGGAATCCATACTCGTGGATTATCCATGGCTTTTATTTTCACTCGCTGAAAGACCATTTTTCTGCCATGTTCGGCTTTAAAAGAAACAATGTCTCAATTTCCACAATCAGAAGAGAAAGGAGAGGATGTGCTCGTGAAGCTGCCGATTTGTTCGCACAGTGACATGGAAGGATGAACATTGGATTGGCTCGTCATGAAGCTGGCTGAGGTTTATATACACTTTTCCAGAGCATGGTCAGGGAACTGTCTGTCAGCTGCCGTGTGCGGATTTCTATTCCTGTGGACGATCTAATGTACAGTATAGAGTTGCGGGCAGAAATAACTAATCCGTTATGCTCTAATTCAAAATGGTATTTTAATCTGTCGCATCAATTCACAATGATGAGAGAGAAATCATGGGTTGACATGGAGAATATTAAGAGAGCACAGCGGCTGGAAAGCTAGAATAGCAAAGCCTGAGTTGACGTGCGCTAATCATAAAGTATAGAACCATGAATTACTATCTTACTAAAATATTGCTAACACTCTAGCTGCATATAGCAAGCAAGTAGCAATAAGCAAGAACATATTCTCCTTTAGGACACTATAAAGTGTATGTAACTATACACTTCCTACACTATACAATCTCTAAGAACAATAACTGAATTGATTAGCTTGGTCAACGAAAGTTGTGTCATATAAATACATGTGACATGACTTGACAATAAAATGATTTGGATAAAACTTGTCTAGTTTTAAATATTATAAACTGTACCTTTAACCCATCCATCTTCTATTCTGCTTATCCTACAGGGTCATGAGGAACCTGGAGCCTCTCCTAGGGAGCATTGGGCACAAGGCGGGGTACACCCTGGACAGGGTGCCAAACCATCACAGGGCACAATCACATACACACTCACACATCCATTCTAACACTACGGACACTTTGGACATGCCAATCAGCCTACCATGTATGTCTTCTGAGGAAACCGGAGTACCCAGAGGAAACCCGTGCAGCATGGGGAGAACATGCATACTCCGCACACACAGGGCAGCGGCGGGAATCGTATCCCCAACCCTGGCAGTGTGAGGCGAACGTGCCAACCACTAAACCACCGTGGTGGTACGCCCCAGTACCTTTAATGTGAAGTGAAAATTCAAGGTAGGTAGAGATACCTGGGATACTTTGTCTTCTGATGGCCAGTGCTCCATCCGGAGATCTGGAGGGGTTGGTGTGTTTGGTGTAGGGCCCCTCATCTACCAAAACACAAACAGAAAAACAAGCAGAAGAGTAAACAAGAGTAACAAGCACAAACACACCAATCATAAAGTGAAACTTACACTGCATTTACTGCTCATTTTCTCTCTCCCTCTCTCTCTCACACACACACACACACACACTCCTTACAGTGAGATGCCATAATTGGATTAATGACACTCTCAGGTGATACTCAGCATCACAAGAGCTGGCAACCTCTCTCTCTCTCTCTCACACACATAACACACACACACACACACACACACACACACACACACACGTGTGAGGAATACAATTATTCTAATGAGCAAGCTCTTTTTATCTTCAGAAGAGGCTTCCTGTTTGACGGATGTATAGAAAGTTACAGGGTGTGTGTGTGGTTTGGCTGTCAAATATGGAGGTGTACAAATCATGGCTTTAAGCTGCAGCGCTGAGTGCAGTGTAGCATGAAAAAGTGCTATGACTTACACGATTAGAAAACAGCAGGCTCTAGTTTATATATTACATATACCCAAAGAGAAAGATGAAATCTCAAGATGTTTGTACTGTAAGTCTGTGTAAAGCTTGTACATAACTACTAGATTTATTAAAAAGGTATTCAGATGGGTAATGCACACACACACACACACACACACACACACACGTTCACACTCAAACATTCCTCTCCAAATGTATTGGAACTGCAAAGCTAATTCTTTTGTTGTTTTTTGCTGTGCACTGAAAACGTTTGGATTTCAGATCAAAAGATAGATATGAAAGGATAGCTCATCATTTAAGCTTTCATTTCTTGAGATTTACAAATAGATGGGTAAAATAACTTAGAACATGATAACTTTTGTTTGAACCCACCCATGTTTCAACTGATGGTGTCACCCATGTGACTGACAGGTGTTTCCTGTTGCCCGGGAGGACCCTGTTAAATTGATTGTTTAAACAAGTCATAGCTCTAAATATCTACACTTGTTTCGAGCCCTGGGTTTGTCCTGGGAAAACTGCATTAGCTGTTAAAAAGGATAAACCAACATGAATACCAGAGAGCTGCCAATGGGAGAAAAGCAAGCCATTTTGAAGCAGAGAGAAGAGGGAAAATCTATCAGAGCAATTGCACAACTATTGGACATAGCCAATACAACAAATTGGAATGAAAAAAAACACTGGTGTAAGAAATTATCTGCTTATGATCCAAAACATATAAGCCCATCAGTCAAGCATAGTGGAGGAAGTGTCATGGCTTGGGCTTGCATGACTGCTTCTGGGCCAGTCTCACTAATCTTTATTGATGATGGTAGCAGCAGAATGAATTCGGAGGTTTACAGGAACATTCTGTCTGACAAGTAACTTTCAATACAAACATCATGCAGCAAGACAATGACCCAAAACACACTGCCAATACATCAACTGACATCATCAGGGGAAAAAAGTGGAAGGGTTTAGTTTTTTCAGTAGAGGAGACTAAAGGAAGAACCCCCCCGCATCCCCCCGAAAAACTGTGGGATACACAACCAAATATTAAGTGTTATTTACTTTAAGACTATCTGTTCTAATGCATTTGCTCACCTATTGAGTGCTCAGCCACCAAAGGTGCCACGTTCTATGTTGGTTTACACATCTAGATATACATATCAGGAAATGAAAGCTGAAATTCTGCTTCGGTCATGCCATATTCATCGTTTGATCCCAAACCCAAATGTCTTCAATGGAGAGCAAAAACAACAAAATTGGACTTGCTGTTTGAACACGTTCAAAAGGGACTGTATATTCAAGTATGCATCTCAGAAGTAGTAAACACATGCACAGACGATGTACACTGCTTCAGATATTCATGAGGAGCAGACACGGCAAGAAAACCTCATGCACACGTGCATCCCTCTTTGCTGATACATTTTAAGAGCGCATTAGCAGCAGGATGTATTTAATCGCTGTACTGTTGACATTCAGCTCTCATCCGCAGTCCCTGCAGTAGTGGCTGCTGGGTAAAGTACTCCAACTACTTTCCCTGAACAGCACATCCTACCATAGTATGGCTCCAAAATCAGTATGTCACACTCTGTCGACTAAAGATGAGAAGAATTCAAATGACTTCTCAGAGTCAGAGATGGAGGTGATGGACCATGCACATGAGAGTTTTGGTGAAATAAAGATCAGTGCTCTTCCCACCATATTCATATTGATTCAGTAGAGTTTGTTGATGATGGAGTAGAGTTGATGGCGTCTTGGAGACCAGTCAGGATTGTGCAGTTCACTGGATCAAATCTTTAAGTCCTATGCAATGGTCAAACTAAAGGCAAATTAAATGTATCTTATGAAAAAGGCAACTCACTTACATACCAATTCACTTTGTACTGAATTAATCTAGGTGAACTTTAACCCAGCAAACGTGCAAACCACAGACGAGTAAGCCGAACTGAAAACAAGCATGCAGGTTTTCTAGATAGCAAGTTAATGGAAGCAAAACAAGACTTATACTGTACGACGATCTCTCAACACGATGGTGAAAATAGCATCAGAGGTGTTCACACTGTACATCACTTAACACAAAAATACACCAATAAAAAAAAAAATCCTGACTTGTACTTTATGTTATTTGTTGCTGTACTCCCCTCTAACAGGGTTTTAACTTGACGGTATACATTGCGACCCTGACCTATTTGTTCTAGCTTAAGGATAAATGTTTTTGAAGACTACAGAGCACTTCTGGGAAGACATCTGCCAAATGCTTTCAATGTAAATGTACTTATCCTAAGGTCCACAACATCCTCTGCACATCCCTGCTCCCACTCAGACTCTGCTTATCCTGAGGTCTATACTCAGAGCTGAAAATGAGCCACCTGTCTCCTTCAATTACGTTTAAAAGACTTATTTATTCATAACCTTTATTATGAGCAATTACGTACATTCTATAAACACTATATAGTACATCTAGGGTTTTCCCTAGCATAGAAAGACTTAAGCACATCGCCCAAGTGTTTCTGTATAGCACGTTAAGATGAACTGATGCGTTATGATGTAAAAAGGGATTTATGCACTGACGAAGAAAAATTGTGAGGTGGCTTGATCTACAAGAATGACCTGCCAATCAACAAACTGTTTGGAAGAGCGTGTGATTGGTGTGTGACAGATGCTCATTGCCAAGCTAATCAAACAGCTGATTGTTATTTCTCTGTACAGTCAACTCGGGATGGTAGTTACAACCATCGAAGTGGGAAGTCATTGATAAAGTAAACCTCAACAAAGAATAAAGTATCAATTTTTTTTTTGTTCTTGTGGATGTGATAGCAGATATAATAAAGATGTAAATAACGTTGCCTATTTTAAAATAAAGAAATTGCTAACCTAGACCGTGTACTAAATTAAGTTACGTTATCCAGCAATGCTAGTTAGTTGATGTTACATAAAGATACCTTGAATGAACTAACGTTAGTGTCTGACGTGGCTTGGTAGCTAAACAATTTAAGGCTGTGTTCACACGTAACATCTTTTTCTGATGAAAACCTCCAGCCAAAGAAGAGACTGTTCCAAAATACAGTTCACAGCGTCTCAAAAGAAGCTCAGGGTGTATTTGAAAACTCGGTCTTCTCCAAAGGATTATTATGTAAAACAGGTGCTGACCGCTTCAAAAAATAATAATAATAAATGTTGAAATGAACCAAGAAATTCTCCGTCTGTCTCCTTTATGTCCTTTGGTTGCATTTGCAAAAATAATGACCTATGTATTTCAACATGTTTATTTTCCCTATGTTTACAAGTTAAGGTAATCCACACATATTTTCATTAAAATCTGAAACAGGTTATTTTGTGAAATGAATAGACTTTTGACTATAAGTACAATAAGTGTTATCAGCATTCTTTCACAAATATAGTAAGGACTTAAAATATCTTAATTTTCTTCAAATAATTTCAAATCAACAACCAGAACCAACCCCTTGAAAGCAGACAGCACCTAAGCCTCATGAAAACCCATGGAAAACCCGGGTACTTCTACACTATCTGACACACAAATAACTCCTCATTCACAGCACCAGGCAGAGAAGGATTAGCGTCATCATTTCTCCTTGTTACTACCACACTTGACTTGCTCACTGGTCTGTAAAGCTGCTTTGAGACAATCAGTGTTTTATAAGCCGCTATAAAAATAAAATAAAATAAATAAATAAATAAATAAATATATATATATATTAAATATATACATATTTATTTTTATTTTTTTCCAAACAGTGAGTTATATATATATATATATATATATATATATATATATATATATATATATATATATATTCCTTTTCTTTTATAGTGTTAACTCACTGTTTGGAACTGAGTAATGTTGGGAAGTTTCCCCATGTGATGATGCACCATAAAGCTGATATTTGATCAGCACAGGATGGCATGTAAAAATTAAAATCACTTTGGAGCAATGCAGAAAAGTGCTACTACATAGAACACAGTACATACTTTGCCGACCTGGAATCTAGGCACTGAAGAGACCAGCATAGAGACATATTCATGAAAAATGCATTTAGGTGTCAGTCCGGTGTGGATCTGAATGAGTGAACACAACAACCTCTTCATGGTGAAGGTGAGGTTTGTGAACAAACCAGACATAAACAGAGCATTAAGTCACAATAATGGAACTAAAAAAGAAGCAAAAACAGCTAGGCTATCTGCAAAATGAGCTTGGATGACTCATGCTGTTGTTGGGATACTGAAGCACAACAGCATCAATCCTGAAGTCTGGGAAAAGCTTCTGGTTTTAACAGCAGCTTTGTGCATGGGTAGTAGGTGGCTGTGTAGGAGGTTTTGCAACAGGGGTAAGAGTTGATGGTTCTTTCAGTTCATGTGCCTCTCCTTCATAGCATACAAAGAAACACGGCAGCACATTCACAATTACAAAAACGCTTGCATCAAGATGGTAAAAAATTGTGAATAAAAAGAAGCCTAATTAGCAGTCACTATAAATTAATGACATAACCATTGAGAAATAAAATCTGCAGTATGTTGCAAACAGCTATCATCTATGCCCCAAAACATTGATGCATTCTTTTACACAACACATGAAAAACCAATGCATCTGTATTTATGTATTTTTAAATTCAGTGATATTTATTCAGTTTCCTGCACTATAACTGGCTAGTAAATCTCACAAGCAGTCCATTAGCTGGACGTTTCAACAATGAAAATGAATGACTGGGAATTTCCATAGTGGACTGATGGAAATTCCCAGTCATTCATTTTCATTGTTGATGAATAGTGTTGGTTTCAAAAGTCCAGAAGCACCCTGTGTCTCAGCAAGCTGAGTAATTCACACCTGCTGGCAATGGCCAAACTCATCTGTTACAGTCTGAGACTGAAACGAGGGTTCTTAATGAACTGCCTGGGACAGATGTGTGAGGACAGATCTGTGGGTGTCAGGCGTCTCACACTTAAAGAACTGGATACATATCCAGGGGGAACAGCAGAGTCACTACACGACACTTAACCTCCCAAAATCATGATGTACTTTAAACGGTGTGCTTTGACAACTATCTACAAAAGTTCCTATCACTGGACGTACAAAAAGATGTACCCTTGAGGACACCACCTATATGACAGGTGTGTGCAGATGCTCCTCTTATTTAAGAAAATCACAGACCAGATGGTATTAGTTGATGGGTCTATGTATTTTTCTGATGGGAGTAAGTAAACTACAACAAACTTCTCTGAAATAAAGGGTACTAATATGGAATTAGATTTGTGCCAAAAGTATTGAACGTAATTTTCAAGAAAGAAACAAAAATATACAATGAGAAATATACAATGAGTTTATGTTCACTATTCTAGAAAATATCTCACGTGTGGGCGAGCTTATCAGCGATTTACTCTCATTGGCTAGGGAGATCTGGATCGACAGCTCAAGTGTTTGGCTACGGAGGAGAAGGATAACGTTGATGATGACGCTCCGTGCCGAAATAGACGTATGAGACGTATCAGATTCATTACAAACTAATATACTGACTAAGTAATTTCAAACACTAAAAAGTCAAGTACAAACACTACACATATACGGAGAACCACATCCAGAACGCTCCCCCAAAAGTCTCGACTTCCTGGTCAGGGAGCTGCCAATCCAAATCTCACTAGCCAATTATTAGAGTAAAGCAGTGTTAAAACCGCCCACGTGTGAGATTAGTGCCAGAATGACAAATGAAAACTTGCAGAGTGTACAAGAAACATTTGAAAGCATAAAAGAAAACTCTCAGCGCATTCATAAACCATGATTAGTGGAAAAAGAATCGTAGAAAACTGTTAACAAAGAATCCTGTTTATTTGAAGAGCATGTTACATTTTTTGCCACCAAGTTTTCAGTTTCAGAGTGCTTTTCTTCTTTCCTTTTTTGTCAGTTTCTTTAAATACTTTTGGCACAAATCTAAGCCCATATACTAAACTGCACTTTTCCTTGATGTTGTGGTAGAAGCCTGAAGTATACACAATTTGTACCTTTAGTAAGTATCTTTTACCTAGAAAGGTTAATGTAGTGTACCTTTAAAGCTTTACCCTAAAATTGAATTATAGTGCATTTAAGTACATTAAATCAATTTTAAAAGGTACACTATATCCACATTTCCATGTGAAAGATGCATATTAAAAGGTACAAAACGTGTACCCTTGAGGGTACCACCCCAGCAACAAGGAATGGTATAATTTAGTACTATTTTTCTCTTTCCTGAAAGAGAAGCAACATTACACCCCGACGTTACCACGGTTGTTATGACCGCGAAGACATTAACCCATTTCAACTAATCACCATTTAAAACAAATTCCACTTATGTATTGAAACATGAATACAAAAATGTCAACATATCCGGTTCACCAAATTCACATCGATCATTTTCACACATTTAAGCTGAGCTTGCTAACTGCAGCTCCTTGGCTCAGGGAACAAGCCAGGCCATTCTAATCCGAACCAGTGTAATTTCATATCTCTCTCTGCATTTAGTAGCTCTCCCAGAACAAAGCAGACAAGCAGGATGGAGCCTGAGTGGTCTAAGCCCTGCTCTATTTACAGCATTCACTCTGCTACTCTTCCCTCACATCAATGAATCTACCTCTGGGGCGCTACTCTCCCACATCCCAGTGAAAGTCATTGCTCACTCGACACAGGAACACCATGGCATGCAGAAAGATGAGCTCAGAGTCACCAGGGTAATGGTGCAGGATTTGACGTTGCTTTTACCAGAGCTGTGCTTTTCCTTCAACTGCTGGGCAGACTCTGTGTCCATACACGAAATGCATACCAAGTGCATGGGGAACCCAAATGAGTGCACTAGTGAATTGGTGTTTTACATTTTTCCTTTTCGCTCAGTTCATTTTAGGAAACACTGCAGGACCGCACCAATGAGATAAAGACAATGGCAGCAAAAAGAAGAGCGATGGCATAATAATCCAATGGTGAAGTGGGCAAGGAGGAATGCGGGAACTTTGAGGAGAGCCATTGACTCATTGGTTGAATGAGTGGGAGGATCAGGACCATGATGGCATGACATTAACATGATAGATCCATCACCATAAAAGTGAACAGAAGGATAAAGAGGTGGGAGGAGAAATCTGTTGATGATGAAAGAATGAAAATGTACATGATCCATAAAGGGATAGAAAGAGTGAGAAAGAAAGAAATGAGTCTGGCACTCAGAGAGAGAGAGAGAGAGAGAGAGAGAGAGAGAGAGAGAGAGAAAACAGACAGCAGTAGAGCAGTCATCCTGCCAAGTCACAGTGCGCTCAGTCAGGCATATAGGCGCACTCATTTGTGGAGGTGAGGGGTAAGGAAGAATGAGCTGAAGTGCTTCTGGGCTCTCCCTGTCATCTGTGGCGAATATTAATGAGTCTCGCAGGGCGTGCGGTCCATACAGTGGCTCTCACCATCCGTTAATTACGCGAGCTTCCCAATCCAAGCTCTAGAAAGGCCAACCAATCTACATGACATGTGTCTGAGTGGAGTACAACTGGGCAGGTGGACATGACGGCCTTCGTTTTACTCCACTGGAATCTTTTAACATCTGCTGCAGAGAGGGCTAAAGATGCCTCACAGAACCTGTAATTTTACACATTCATTTTCAACACTTCTGATGCGCTCTATAATGACATTTCTGGTATGGTCTAAAGTCAAATCATAATGAATCAGTGGCGAGGGACTAGCTGTGTTCAAGCTCAACCATGCAGACCTTGGGGAGAGAGAGGGGGTGACTCGCCTTTATTTTTAGCAATGAGCTCAGAGTTTGTGTTGCCTGAGTCTAATGACACAAGCTACCCTTACTCTGATGGCACAGAGAGAGAGAGACAGGGAGAGAGAGACAGAGAGAGAGAGAGAGAGAGAGAGAGAGAGAGAGAGAGAGAGAGAGAGAGAGAGAGACACACAGAGAAAGAGAGAAAGGAAGAAAAACAGAATACCTGATTTTCCCTGTCCATTGCAACAAAATATCTACCTGCTTCCAGCACTGAGCAGTAAGAAGGGACATCCTGGGATTAAAATCCCTAAAAATTTAACAACGGCAGTCACTTTGGGTCAACCGAAGTAGTTCACTTGAGATGGAACTGGGGGTTGTGCCAAAGCACACAGAGGAAAAGTGTAAAAATAAGTGGGGGGAAAAAAATTAAAGGAACATTGCAGACATTATACAAAAGAGTAATGTCTAATGTTCCTTGTGATGTCAAGGAACATTACAGAATGACTGCCTTTTAAGTGCTTAGCAATTCAAATGTGATTGACATCACATTTGAATTACTAAGCACTTAAAAGGCACTCAGAGTCCTGAATTTGGTCAAGTTGAAGCAGAAAAATGTACATATAATTTTTATATATGCATGTATGTATTTATGTGTGTGCGTATATATATACAGTGAGGGAAAGAAGTATTTGATCCCCTGCTGATTTTGTACGTTTGCCCACTGACAAAGAAATGATCAGTCTATAATTTTAATGGTAGGTTTATTTGAACAGTGAGAGACAGAATAACCACAAAAAAATCCAGAAAAACTCATGTCAAAAATGTTATAAATTGATTTGCATTTTAATCAGGAAAATAAGTATTTGACCCCCTCTCAATCAGAAAGATTTCTGGCTCCCGGGTGTCTTTTATACAGGTATCGAGCTGAGATTAGGAGCACACTCTTAAAGGGAGTGCTCCTAATCTCAGCTTGTTACCTGTATAAAAGACACCTGTCCACAGAAGCAATCAATCAATCAGATTCCAAATTCTCCACCATGGCCAAGACCAAAGAGCTCTCCAAGGATGTCAGGGACAAGATTGTAGACCTACACACGTCTGGAATGGGCTACAAGACCATTGCCAAGCAGCTTGGTGAGAAGGTGACAACAGTTGGTGCGATTATTCGCAAATGGAAGAAACACAAAAGAACTGTCAATCTCCCTCGGCCTGGGGCTCCATGCAAGATCTCACCTCGTGGAGTTGCAATGATCATGAGAACAGTGAGGAATCAGCCCAGAACTACACGGGAGGATCTTGTCAATGATCTCAAGGCAGCTGGGACCATAGTCACCAAGAAAACAATTGGTAACACACTACGCCGTGAAGGACTGAAATCCTGCAGCACCCGCGAGGTCCCCCTGCTCATGAAAGCACATGTACATGCCCGTCTGAAGTTTACCAGTGAACATCTGAATGATTCAGAGGACAACTGGGTGAAAGTGTTGTGGTCAGATGAGACAAAATGGAGCTCTTTGGCATCAACTCAACTCGCCGTGTTTGGAGGAGGAGGAATGCTGCCTATGACCCCAAGAACACCATCGCCACCGTCAAACATGGAGGTGGAAACATTATGCTTTGGGGGTGTTTTTCTGCTAAGGGGACAGGACAACTTAAGCACATCAAAGGGACGATGGACGGGGCCATGTACAGTCAAATCTTGGGTGAGAACCTCCTTCCCTCAGTCAGGGCATTGAAAATGGGTCGTGGATGGGTATTCCAGCATGACAATGACTCAAAACACACGGCCAAGGCAACAAAGTGTTGCTCAAGAAGAAGCACATTAAGATCCTGGAGTGGCCTAGCCAGTCTCCAGACCTTAATCCCATAGAAAATCTGTGGAGGGAGCTGAAGGTTTGAGTTGCCAAACGTCAGCCTCGAAACCTTAATGACTTGGAGAAGATCTGCAAAGAGGAGTGGGACAAAGTCCCTCCTGAGATGTGTGCAAACCTGCTGGCCAACTACAAGAAACGTCTGACCTCTGTGATTGCCAGCAAGGGTTTTGCCACCAAGTACTAAGTCATGTTTTGCAGAGGGGTCAAATACTTATTTCCCTCATTAAAATACAAATCAATTTATAACATTTTTGACATGCGTTTTTCGGGATTTTTTTTGTTGTTGTTATTCTGTCTCTCACTGTTCAAATAAATCTACCATTAAAATTATAGACTGATCATTTCTTTGTCAGTGGGCAAACGTACAAAATCAGCAGGGGATCAAATTCTTTTTTCCCCTCACTGTATATATATACACACATACATATACATACTTAAAACATATATTATATATTATATAGGCTGAGAAATTAAACCAAAGCCTATGGTAAGGAAAGTAAAAACAAACTCCATGCTACAGTGTATATTGCGCAACAAGCCTGCAACATGCCATCAGCAGCAAACTAGAACAAATAATGACAGAACGTGAAAGTTTGGCTGTGTAGTAGGCCCTCAGCGGGGGGTTGGCGCGCTGTACAGTATATCTGGGACAGTGCATCAGTGAACACTTTGATCTCAGCTCAATGGAAAGTGTAAAGACTGATGGGATGTGAAATGCACACTGTGAGAGACGGGGGTAGACGGGGGTAGATGGGGGGGTCAGTCAAACGAAAGCTGCTTAACTTCATGTGAATATTGTTCAGATGTAATTAAGCAACTGTAGCTTGTGAATGGAACTAGAGGCGCATTAACGAAAAACCTCCGTGTTGTGTTAGATTTATTTGCAGTACTGTAATTCTGTTCTGTAATATCTACAATGTTAGATCGCAGAATTTACGTGACAGATTACTGAATTATCAGGCTGACTTTTATTTAACACGTATAAAAAAATGACGGTTTAGCAGACGCTTTTATCCAAAGCGACTTACAAATGAGGAAATACAAGTGGAGCGATATATCAAGCGGAGAACAATACAAGTAGTGCTAGCATAAAAGATTTATAATTATAAGGATAATGTGGGGTTGGCATTTTAGGGGTTAGTTAGGTGCTCATGGAAGAGGTGGGTCTTTAGCTGTTTTTTGAAGATGGTGACGGATTCTGCGGTCCGGATTGAGGTTGGAAATTCATTCCACTACTGAGGGACGTTGAGTGTGAAGGTTCTGGAAAGGGATCTTAAACCACGCTGAGAAGGCACTACTAAGCGTCTGTCATTAACCGATCACAGGCTGCGTGATGGAACGTAAGCCTTCAGGAGAGAGTTGAGGTAGGAGGGTGCTGTTCTAGACAAGGTCTTGTACGTGAGCATCAAGGCCAGTGGAGGGAGATGAAGACGGGTGTGACGTGGGTTCCTTTTCTTGCCACCGTCACCACGAGCTTGCTCAATATTAATAAATTCACTCACTTAAAATCTGTATCCGGTGTTTATAAGTTTCTGCAAAGCTGTTTTGAGACAATGTCCATTGTTAAAAGCGCCATACAAATAAAATTGAATTGAAATGAATTAGGTTGGACGACACTGGTACAACATGTTCTATGTAGAAGCGCCTGCAACTGTGCTCCATGTCTGTATACTGTATTGCGGTGATGCCTTGCTACAGTATTTGTTGCCTAGCCGGCACTAACCAAGAGCATGGCTATTGTCAAACATAGTCAAGTCATAGAAGTTGGTAAAAACAGCATTTACTACAGGCAATCAACGAGAAAACTTCCCAAATCACAGCCCATATGTGTGCCTGTTTACTCTCAGTATGCGTAAAACAAGAAAACAAAAACAAACTCTATATACATTGCATGCAGTAAGTAAATAGACAAATTATGGAAAGCAAAAAATAATTCTACACACACACTACCAAATAGATTGAGGCCACCATTATGTGCAAGCCATCAATAAAAGCGGGGTATGTACTGTACGAGGAGCGCAGAACAAAATGCATGTTGAACACCATGCATGCTGAATTCTAAAAAGATTTGGTAAGTTTTTTTTTTCTTTTACACTTTGATATGCAAGTTTTAATCTATTTCAGACCTGGCAACCATGAAGAGGAAGGTGTAGTCCAGCCAAGGTAAAAACACAGTACATTTTCCATATAGTCCGTTCACAAATCCCTTGTCCAAGCTAGAAATTGGAGAAAGCACATATACAAGGTTATAAAGTATCCACCAGGTATTTGGGGAAAAACAAGCTGTTGCTCGTCCGTTTTTTTTTTTTATTGAGTTGTAGATGCTAGAAAAGTGTAAATGCATAATTTCTCCCATTTATAGGATTTTTTTTTTTTTTTTACATACAAGCATTAATAATGTGCATTTAGACTTTTACTAGTGACACTCGAGTTTCTAACTGATGGGCTTGACCAAAGTGTTCAAACACATTTGCACTGATGGGCACTGCAGAGGGAACAGCGTCTTTAATCATTTTCTAATGATAATTACAAAGAAATGTTTAAACATAATTTATGCCATCCTAATAAATATATCATTAAGTAAATAAATCAGGGGGTATAGTGACGAGTGGTTAGTACTGTTGCCTCGCACCTCCATGGTTGGGAGTTCAATTCCCTCCTTCACCCTCTGTGCATGGAGTTTGCATGTTCTTCCCGTGCTTCGTGGGTTTCCTACCAGTAATTCAATTTCCTCCCGCAGTCCAAAGACATGTTGTAGGCTGACTGGCAGCATGTGAATGAGTACATGAATGGGTATGTGCACAGTTGTGCACTGCAATCGGTTGGTACCCCGTCCCCCACCTTGTGCCCCGAGTACCATAGGATAGGCTCCAGGCTCCCCTGCAACCCTGTGTAGGATAAGCAGTATGGAAAATGGATGGATTCATAGATAAATAAATCAAAACTGTCTCCATTCTCTACTGGAAAGAAGGTAAGGGCACCATATCAGTGCATCTTTCACATGGGAAAGACAAGGAAGGCTTCCAGAGAGATCACAACACCTACACTATGACCATCACACCCATATGTGGTTCTTCCACATTTTTCCCACAAGGTTGGAAGCACTCAATTGTCTAGAATGTCTTTGTGTACTGTAGCACTAGAATTTCCCTTCGGCAAAACAACAGCACAAAAGGTCCCTATGCACAAAGGAGCTCTAGGATGTCATGGTTTGCCAAGGATAAACTTGACTGTCCTGCACAGAGCCCTGACCCGCTACACCACTGAACACCTTTGGGATGAACTGTAATGCCGACTGCACCCCAGGCCTTCTCACCAAACATCAGTGCCTGACTTCACTAACGCTTTTAGGTCTGACTGAGAAAATCCCCACAGCCACACTCCAAAATCTACTGGAAAACCTTCCCAGAAGATTGGAGGTTATTATAACAGCAAAGGGAGACTAAATCTGGAATGTGACGTTCAACAAGCACATATGGATGTGACTTTTGGCCTTATTGTGTATGTGAATCATTCCTAATTCTTATGTTGACTAGCTGATCTGCCTTTTTTACTGGCAGAAACAAAACCCACATTTTGGTATATTTCTGAGTGATAACTCACAGTGTACTCTGATGTGAAAATGAAGGGCTTCTACACAAAATGTTCAAAGGTTTATTGAAAGCCAGCCATTTTTATGCTGATATTTTTTTTCCCTCTGTTTATAATGAGTGCATTTGATTTTTTTTTTAGTGGTGAAGTTTTATTTTCGGTGCTTGTAGCACCAAAAGCCTGTTTGGTCTAATATAGTTACACTGCATCTAGAAAGCTGATTTAGTTACACATTGGTAAATTCAAAGCTGCTCCCTACTGGTATCAGGCTTTGAACCTCTATAGCCAAGGCTGCTTGAGATGCAGATCTCAATTGTTGGCAAAAAAAAATGTACTGCAAATACCAAGTGCTGAGTGTACTGGCTCCCACTAAAAAGATAATTGAAGAGGAAAAGTATATAAAATCCTTTTAAAAATGTGCTAAGAGCTTGACCGCTCTTGATCCGCTGCAGCATGGCTCTCTGCCAGCACTTATGAATCATGCCAGCATGAAGAGAAAAGGTTCATGTAGTCAAGAGAATATCTCTAGAGTTTGAATTTCATATAACAGCATGAACAAGTACGCAGTACCTCACCTGCTTAGCCACTGCTCGGGAGCATGTGGTCGAGCCGAGTTAAGTGGGCAGGACCTGGTCACCCAAAGAATTAATGTCCTAGATTTAGGAGCATAAGCCACTTGAGTTTGTGGTGGTGGTTATGCACCTGGAAGATGTAATGGCAGTAATGGCTCAGCTGCGCAATTACAAACCCTGAGCCAGCTCCACGTCTCAGCACAGCCCTAATGCTGACCCAACAGATGCTGACTCACCGCTTACTGAATTTAGTACAATGTTGTTTTCAGAAAAAAATGGTACTGGTAAAATGAGTTTACTTTGGGTGTTTGGGTTATGTTAACGCCTTGTTAAGAGAGGTCAGAGGAAAATGACCAGATTGGTTCGAGCTGCCGGGAAGGATACAGTAACTCAAACAATCACTCTTTACAGCCGTGGTGAGCGGAAAAGCATCTCAGCATGTACAAATCATCGAATCTTAAGGCAGATGGACTTCAACAGGAGAAGGCTGAATTGGGTTCTAATCCGTTCAGCCAAAAAATAGAAATCTGAGGCGATGATGCGTACAAGCTCACCCAAATTGTACAGTTGGAGATTAGAAAAATAGTCACCTGGTCTTTTACCAGTCTTCATCTGTCCAGTTTGGGTGAGTCTATGTCCATGACAGCCTCAGATTCTTGTTCGTGGCTGACAGGGGTGGGACCTGATGGGATATTCTGCCGTTGTAACCCATCCACCTCAAGGTTGTGCATCCTAGGATGCTTTCCTGCTAACCACGGTTGTGTGATTTAAGTTACTATATACTTCCTGTCAGCTCAGACTGGTCTTGTCATTCTCCTCTGATCTCAACAAGGTGTTTCAACTCATAGTTTGCCCCCCTTCCCCCCACCATTCTGTGTAAACCTTAGAGACTGTTGTATGTGAAATACCAAGTAGAGGAGCAGTTTCTGAATTACTCAACCCAGCCAATCTGACACAAACAACAATCATGCCACAGACATGTCACGGAGATAACACTTCCCCCACCCCCAATTCTGATATTTCATGTGAACATGTGAACTGAAGCTCTTGACCTGCATCTCCATGATTTTATGCATTGTGCTGCTGCCACATCATTGGCTGATTAAACTGTAGCAGTTGGATTTGTTAACAGATTGTTAACAAATAAAACATTAATATCATCACCAGAAGCATACCAAGCATTGACTTTTTAAGGGTTGTTACAATAAAAACCCTTAAAAACAATTTTGCAGCTTAAAAAATATTAAAAATCACTTTATGATAATAAACACATTCCGTACATGCCATAAAAGTCCTGTTAATTGCTACAATTTCCAGGTATTTCTCCTGTAACTTTCTATAATGTTAGGTTTTCCTATTGAAGTCACTTTACTGATGATTTAAATCAGCGGTCTCAAAAGTAGTCACATGGCCAGGGCGGCTATGGCTCAGGTGGAAGAGCAGGTACTAATCGCAGGGTTGGTGGTTCGAGCCCTGGCCCACACGTCAAAGTGTCCTAGGACAAGACACTGAACCCCAAGTTACTCCCGATGGCAGGCTAGCGCCTTGGATGGTACCTCTGCCATTGGTGTGTGTGAATGGGTGAATGAGAAAATGTGTAAATCGCTTTATAGAACCGCTAATGTTATCCTGGAATCTGTCTCAGGATTCCAGCAGTGTCCTGTGCTTACGCATAACCCTTTATATATTAATTGCTGTTAAACTGCATGTTGAACAAGGCTTTCTGGATCACTAGGCCTGTTTGACTTTATGGTAATTTGGGGGAGTAATTGGTGCTGTGAGCTAGTGGCTGGCCTGGACTTCACCAGCTAGTGGCCGCACATAGCTGTTTGATCTCATATTGGGATCAGGTGTTTGTTCAGTTTGACCAGTGAGCAGCCAGATGAAAGTCTATCTAAGACAGATGGGAAAGCTTTGGCCTCATGGAGAACCCAAAGCTCCTTCTAACCTGATGCGCAGTTGTACATTTGCAGTCGTTTGAAGTCAGGTAATTAACTACCACATGCTGATGAAGCCACAAGGACCTAAACTGCCAGCGCAGAGACGAACAATGCAGGCTTATTTTTTAATCCATAAAGCATATATCCTACAGAGAGAGAGAGAGAGAGAGCGGGAGCGGGAGAGAGAGAGAGAGAGAGAGAGAGAGAGATGGACAGAGTGGGAGTGTACTAAATTGTGTAAAAGAGGTTATTCATTATTTGGATGGTGAAAGCTTTTCATTTATATGAGTACCCTGAGAAGTGGTCAGCCGGTTCAAATATTGCTACCCCCAACAGAATCATCCATACTGAGGGGGGTAGGGGGTTGGGCTTGGAACCAATTCAGTGGCTAGTTCTTGACTCACTGCTTCCTACTTTCATTTTTCACAATTGTGTCTTATGCCTGTCGTATAAGCTCATCTACGACAGAGGGTGTGAAAAATAGATCCATCTGCAAACCAAAGCCCGGAGTAACTGACTGTGAGAAGTGGCTAAAGAGATGCAATGAGGAAAAAAAATGAAGCATAAATTGCACGCCATCTTTGATATTCAAAGAAGCGCCATTTGGACGAATCTAATCAGTCCGACTCTTTGACCTTGATGTAATAAAGCTAGGGACATTGCAACCCTGCTGAATCTTTAAAAGAAGGTAGTGAATTGGCAAAATGTCAGAAATTGCTTGAAACGTCCTCCTAAATGTGTGGAGAGCTCTTTGAAGTTCTCTGGGAGATAAATTATGGGCGGCATAATGCTTGTACAAAAGCACTGCCTGTCTGAGTTTGAGCTTAATGGCATATTATCATAAAGTGGCACTCTGTAGATTTAATGTCACTTCCCAAAATGACTTCAGTGTTTGCTGACTGGAGGAAATGAAGGAATAAAGAATATCAAAGGGAGGCTGTAAAATGGAAGCTCAGATTGGGTTGAGGCAGGTGCCATTTGTTCTCCCCTCCTCCTCTGAAAGAATCCAGAAGATAACCAGTGCAGAGGATTGAAAATGACAGGAAACATCCACCCCCGTCTTCAGTAAACCCCAACAAGAGCTGCATTAGACAGCCACAGTAGGATGCTGCCTTCCATCCCCAAAGGGGCTGCGCTCCATCAGAATAGTTCTTGGGAACCTAAAACCCACATAGCTGCTGGAAATGGAAGGATTAGTGCACAAAGCAAGAATGCGCTTGCAAAAAACAAACAATCAAAAAAAAAAAAAAAAGGATGGAGATCATTTTTTGTGTTATTTTTTTGCTTCATAAGCAAAAAGTGGAGTAGGTGGTGGTGAGCTATTTGTTACATTCAAAAGATGAGGAAATAAAAAAATATGCATTTGTTGGCTTGCTTTTCACATTTGCAGTCATTCATATGTGTATTTGCATGGCTGAAAAAAACTCTAATCTGATGTTTCAAGTGCTGCCAATGTTTATATTCCAGCACTTGCCAAAAGAGTGTTTTATCCATCCACTGACACTCGGCCTACGGAGGCAGAATGAGAGACGTCTGTTTGGGTTTGCTCACAGCTTGGCTGAGTTCTGTTTCCATGACTCCCTGCTTTGGTTTCAACATAGACATGTGGAGTTAAATGATCATGCCCTGCAGGTGGCCTGACCAATAAGACGCTGCCAATGTAGATGATGCGTACATGACCACCATGTGACGAAAAACATTAAGATATTGAAAGCCTGTCAATGTGCATCATGCAAAGCCACCAGAGGCTCTAAAGGCAAAGTCGTTCTTTGGCATGAGAATTTCAGAAAAGCTCCTGGCAGGAAAGACGTGTTGAAAAATTTGCCACACATAACCAGTTCCTTAGAAAACTAATCTAGCGTGGAGAGCTAGAAGCACATGTAATGAGGCTAACGAAAGCCACTGTTCTGCACGATGAGCATGTGCACGTTTGTACATGTGTGTGCACTTGAGATAAAGGGCCTCCACTAAGCTAGCAAGACCCTGAACATGCCCTTCACTAAACAATGTGTGATATATGTGCTGGATGCACCGAATCCAGGCCAACAGCTACAGCTACCATCCCTCTACAGACAGTGGGTCTTATTCTGAAGCTCTGAACAGGGGGCTGGACTTTCCTAATTCAAACAAGGTATAAGATCGCAGGTGTGTCTTCCACTAGGTCTTAGCTCAGAGGCTGATGTGGTGCAGAAAAGACCTGCTAAAACTAAACACAACAATGGTCGTGGCTCATCGGCCCTGTGAGAGAAGCCATTCCAGACACGCACTAGAAAAGGCCACGGTTATCACCGTCTCCTCACCATTATGCTGCAGAGAAAGCGAGCTCGAGAGTCCAATTTTGACATTTCAGACAGTAATGGAGGTGATATTGGAGTGGTGCTGTGGGTCAAAATGGGCGTATCTGTGATCCAGCTGCAGAAACCATAACCTTTGAAAAGTCCCTTGGGAGTTTACAAACTAAAGAGGAAAAGTCTAGGAAAAATTAAATGCTAGGGGTCTCAGAACTAATTTCACTGTTTGATTTTCATTATATTTACCCATTTTTTGGGAGAGTGGCACACAATTTAATTTTCTAAAATTATTTAAAAAAAATTTTCATTGTATTAATTTTCAGTTCCTTTTAGTTAATTGTTCGAATATATAAAAACCTGTGTCCGATTTAGATCACACATAATTATACA
Source organism: Ameiurus melas (assembly GCA_012411365.1). Classification (NCBI taxonomy): domain Eukaryota; kingdom Metazoa; phylum Chordata; class Actinopteri; order Siluriformes; family Ictaluridae; genus Ameiurus; species Ameiurus melas. The sequence continues at coordinate 16,572,626 of CM022766.1, read as the reverse complement.
CATAAAAATGGAATCTTACGCTCATACTCAACATGCTTTAAAACACACTTAATAGTTTTTGTCTTAATAGTATTCAGCAGAGGATGATGGTTTCTCTTTTGAGTCTGGTTCCTCTCAATGAGTTTCATCCTCATGTTGTTTCATTAGGGATCTAAATCTACGTTCGAATTCTAATCAAAATTCTAATGAAATGTTAAAGTGCACCTTTTATGTTTTTCAAATATTACCTTTCATGTAGTGTGTTATAGAGCTGTTTGTGAATGTAAAAAGTCTGCAAAGTTTCGAAAATCAAAGCGCACGATAAACGGGGTTATTGACTCCCAAAACGAAGGAACTGATTCTGAAACGAGTCGTCAGTAATTCCAGACTTTACTTCCTGCACTAACTTACGTAGGTTTGTAACAAAAACCCCGCCTCTGGTCTTCATTGGCTGCTCGTGAACAGATGGAGCTGAAACTGGTTACAGTAGTGGGAGTTTCCTTTTCGACACACACTGACAGCGGTAGACCAATCAGAGCAGAGTATGCATTCTGAAAGGAGGAGTTTAGAATGAATCCTTTGTGACACTTGGGGGAATTAGGTAATGCTGCAATTTAAATTATCAGCACATTAAAGTGTTTTCTGACCTTGCATGTATGTAAATCTATTGTATGAGACCTTTACAACAAAATTAGGCAGGTCTCAAAACCATAATAGGTGCGCTTTAATGGAATAAGAAAGCCCTATTAAATACAAGCAGTGCACTAACGCAATCCAGAAAAGCAGCGAGGACATTACTCGAAAGACAGCCGAGGAGTAAAACCACACGAAGGAGCAGTTTTGATACATGAATGACCTTCCTGACCTAATAATCTTACTTCATCAGCACCCATGGTCTGTTTTACTACCACAGAGATATTGAGGTAAGATGTCTGAAAGAGTGTTTCAGATGTTTTGTATCTGTCTAGCTAAGAAGGTCCAGAGTTCTCGCAATGCTCTGTTGTATAGAAGGATGCAACTGACCGTTAACCAAGAGAACAACTTCTCAAAGTTTCTGCATTTTTGTAAGCTAGTTTCCCACAGAACATATCTAAATAACCTATAGAAGCAAGTACATCTTCCTTAAGGGCAAAAAACTTGTCAAGGGTTTTAATTGGAAGCATAAACAGAAGAATACAGTTTCCACTCCTCCACACAGTATAAACACTGGGCTCTGTTATTATTGTTTATATTATCACTTATGTTCTCCGTAAGACGTATCGGCTACATTAAACCTGTGTTAAATATGTTATCTGCAGTGTAGGGGAGTAGCTAGTTAGCAGTAGCGACACTACTAGTTTAATTTTTTTTTTTTTTGTAGCATTGCAGTAATTAGCTATTATATTCAAAATAATGATGCTTTACCACAATATTTCACGAAGTAGCTGCGTAGTGTGACAAAAACGCAACACCGCCTTTTCCCTTTCCGCATAACCAGTTCAACGTTCATTTTAAATCACAACAAATAACTGCTGTATCCATCCTACTCTATATAGTTACCTATTGTTTTTGTATCATGTAGTAGTTTGTCTGTAATAGTAATGTGGCACTGAGCAGAGATGGGGAAGAAGCCAATGGTGACAGAGGTATAATAGACAACAACAGTAACTCTTGACCAAATCCCTGCTTGTATTACTCAGCCAGTAATGCCACAAGCACTGATCTCAGGGGGTCAGCTCGCACCCACAGCACTTGTCTGACCTTCTGCATCAATCAACAGCAGCACAAAATGGTGATTTGTTCACTTGATAGATGTGACTGACACTGCTATTGATAAGCTTAGAAAAAAGCCTACAAAAGCTTACAAGCTGAAAGGAACAATGCATCTGGTGTTTGTTGATTTCCTTCTAGTCTTTTATGTGCCTTTGTATTTGCGTCCCCATTTTCCTTGGTTGTGTCGGCGCACATTTCAATCATTGACTCACCGTGCTTACTAGGCACTGATGGTGGACAACTAGACAACAATTTGATGTGGGAACACAATACAATGAAAAAAGCATTAGGAAAAACAACTTCATGCATCTAAAAAAAATAAAAAACGGTTTCACTGAAATAACATTAGTAGATATATTAGTTTTAGATAGGTGTGCAGATATGGAACGATAGATATATCATTTATTTGTCCTCAAAGAGGAAATTTGTTTCCACCGTGGGTGCGTAGAAAAACACGACACACCTAACATATTAACCTTCAATACAATCACAGACATAGAGCGGAGAAGGGAAAACCAAAACACCAGGATCATACAACGAATGCCAGAGCATAAGATGGCATCACAATCGCTCAATTAAACGATCAATATAATTTCTCAGCGTCTTTGGAAAACGTGTGGTGGCCTGGGAAAACCCATTCACGTGGTCAAATTTAATATTATATGTAGTTGTGAACTCCGGTTTCCTCCCCCAGTCCAAACACATGCATGGTAGGCTGATTGGCGTGTCTAAAGTGTCCGTAGTGTATGAATGGGTGTGTGAGTGTGTATGTGATTGTGTCCTGCGATGGACTGGCACCCTGTCCAGGGTGTACCCCGCCTTGTGCCCGATGCTCACTGGGATAGGCTCCAGGTTCCCCATGACCCTGAAGAAGGAGTAAGCGGTAGAAGATGGATGGATGGATGGATGTAGTTGTGAAAACATCATAATGCAAAATTCTCTTTCTAACTAGTGTAAACACTTTAAAGCGCTCCAACACTCAAACGGCAAAAGCACGTTTAAAGTTTTCCTTCCAACACCACTGAAAGACACCCCGCCTACCTCGACATTTATAATCTAATCTGCTCGCAACCGAAACGGCCGCTTATTAACTCAGTTCTATTGGCTGAAATTCATGTACTGGATGTTTTCGTTACGTCATTTAAACGTTTAAAATCATTATTTTTAAGCACGCTTTTTGTGACGGCGCAGGCGAATCGCATTTTGAGAGTTGGTACTTGATAAACCTGTTCAGTTAAAACAAAGTACACTTGGTGAGTGAGGTCTGAGAAATCGTTAGGCAGACTGACTGCATTTACCTCAGTGTTTGTTAAACTGGCTCCTTAAACAATATGATAATAATAATAATGAGTCTTGATTGATCACATATACATAACAGCACAGTGAAATTCTTTTCTTTGCATACCCCAACATGTTAGAAAGCTAGGGTCAGAGCACAGGGTCAGCCACGATGCAGCGCCCCTGGAGCAGAGAGGGTTAAGGGCCTCGCTCAAGGGCCCAAACCCTGACCTTCCGATCAGTAACCCAGAGCCTTAACCGCCAAGCCACCACTGCACTGATGTTTGCAGGCGGTCAGCCTTGGCAAGGTTAGAAAGTAGTCTAAAAAAAACCAAAAAAAACCCAAACATTTCCATGTCATTTTGGTAAAATATGTTTGTTTTCTTAGAGTAGAAATGTCAATGTATATTATTACTGGTAGAAAAAAAATGAGTCTAAAACCCCATTACAGAGCTGAAATCTGACCTTCCCAGACCTCATATACACTAATGAATTAACTGAAAGGACAATCTCATTATCTAATGTACATCAAATTGTAATTGAACACACAATAAAACAGTAAATAAAATGGACTTATAAACTATAAAGTAGACAGAGAGCTCTACTAGTTATGGCTTCTACAGTGGATTTCAAGGAGTGCAGTGATGGGACGCTCGTGGTAGAAGGGTCGCACTGGAGCACGATTGCCTAGGAACGGAAACGGCGAGTGCTTTTTATCAGTATGGCAGAGCCATTAGCATACCAATTATTACAGCAGGTACGCACGCTCTCGCTCTACTAAAACCGGCAGCCTGAATCCTGAGAGACATGGAGAGTAAACACAATCGCACACACTTACATACAAATGGGAGTTAAAAACAGACGCGGATGTGCAATTATTTATTCACACGCAGTCTCAAACATGTGCATACACACTGACAAACACACTCCCACACACTAACTCGAACACACTAGAACTGCAGCATCGGAAAGCTGCTTGGAATGTATAAGATGATACCTCTAAGGCAAGATACAAAGGCGAGAGCTGCAAGAAAACCAAGGACGCAGGAGGGTGCTACTTCCCACCCCACTCATTTCCATACAAAGTATCCTACATAATTAGCCAAACCTGCTGAAGTAAGACAAACTATGTTGATTTCACTGAAGCACCACCAGCTTTAATTGAACCAGTAAGTACCTGGATCAGACCTAGCTGAAGACACGCCGGCTTGCGTGAATGATATAAACCCAGCCGCACCAACACCTTGATTCCATTTTCTGAGTGAATGCTCACTAATGAGGAAACAGTCAGAAGTCAAGCTGAAAGAACATAGCGCGGCGAATTTTAGAGGCTATCAGGATCTACGGGCTTCCAGCTTATCTTATCCGTCTCGTACGACGAGGGAACATCATAGGAAAAAGCCCAAATAGCAGAAAGTAGCAGAACCTTAACTCAAGCTGACTTTATGTCCCACACGGTCAATACATCAAACAAAGTGTCTTACGAGAAATGTCTTAGCGGTGTAGCTTATGTTTGAAGCTTGCCTAACATTGTTAGAGCTGATAAAATCTGACCACCACGCAATTTCTCACCCGTGAAAAATTATCGCATCTCTACCAACATCCACCGGCTTCGTTACTGCCGGATTCGGCTTTTATGACGTTCTTTCCCATCTGGTGTGATGCGACTCACTGACTCAAAGAAGCCATCATGAGCCTTCACCATATGCATGACTATAATGTCGTCATAGCCGAACACAGGAAAGATCCACAGAGACCAGGGATAAATAATAACACAAACGACACAGCATTTGAAACATTTATTACTGAAAAGAAACGAAACACAGCAGCAGAGCAGATGAACGAACCGACCGTGATTTTACATGCATGAAAAGCATCTCCGTTCCAAGTCAAGCCACGGCACAGCTGGCTGTTTACTAATGATAACAAGGTCAAGTGCTCTCCCAGGGGTGGAGAGAACTTGCACTATTTATGACCGATCCTCCATTCTATATCTTCCAAGAAAAGCCAAGTTGGACAACACGCTCACACACACATCTCTGACAATGTGCACATTGATGAAGTCAACAGACATCTACAGCCAACAACATCTGGTTCTGAATCTTCTAGAAGACAGACAGTTAGAACAGATGTCCAGAAGTGGTTTTAGTACCATCCCCCCCCCCCCCCTCCCAGACAGACATAAGCATGAGAGATACAGATAACTGTGGCATCAAGGATGCTGAGCAGCATGGAGAGTACCCGAGACCGTTTTTGATGCTAAACATTCATGCATATTCATGTATTCATGCAGCTGATGACACTGACTGCTAAATAAAAACAGCAGCATGCGGGTTCGGCTCTAGCCGGTTCTGCTCCTGTAATGCATTCAACATCTGCACGATGTCCGGCGTAGAAGATCAGCAGGAACGGAGACAGAAACGTGGGAGAGGAATGATGGGAGGGGGTTTGATTCTAAGACTGGACAAAAGACGCGGTTACCTTTGTTCACTCTCCGCAAAATCTGACATCGGCATTTGAACGAGACGGCGATCATGCTCGCTCCAGCACGCGCTTATACGCTCCGGTACAAAAAAAAAAAAAAAAAGCGCTGCCGCACGCCGCATGCGGGCATCCGGTTCCACCGCCTCGCATCCAGAGCCGCGTCCCAATAAGACCGCGCAACAAAAAAAACACCACCACCACCACAGCACAACTCCGACTCCTCCAACTTCCGACCTTCGCATCCGAAAGAAAAAGCGGGCAGCGGGCTCGTGGTAAAGATCGCGAGCGCGCGCGGCAAATGGAGCCAAAGCAGACGAGAGCGCGCGCGCGGACAGCTGCTGTAGAGTCGCTCCGAGCGTCCGAAAGTCGCGCGCGCGATAAGCATCCGCTCCACTACAGTGCAGCGCGGGCACGAGACAAACACCAGCCAATATCACACAGACTGGATAAAATCAACATCAATTATTATTATTATTATTATTATTATTATTATTATTATTATTATTATTATTATTATTATTATTATGTTCGACACGAGCGTGCTTTCAATTCATCACCACATCTGAACTATTTACTGCGTTTATTTCATATCCCTTATTTAAAATATCATCATGGATTTTTTATTTTTTACACGTGAATATGAGAGTAAACATGTGATGTTATGCACGGAAGCACGTGATATCATGTGGAAAAGGAAGGAAGAAAATGTATGAGCATATGTGTGTGTATGGGGGGAGGAGGAGGAAGAGGAAGAGGAATGGGCACACAAAGCCTCTGTGTGTGTATTTCACATGTGAATCGTGTGATTATGCACATGTGAAATTCCTGGGACTTTTCTGTAAGGGATTACATCCGGTTGTAAAGGGGGATGGGGTTGTGACAGCCCAACAATACATCCCTGAGCGTAAAATATCTCTTTCTGCAGAGCATGACTGTTAATCATTCATTCAAATACAGTCGAATTTCTCCTTCCCTGGAGAAACAGTGTTAAGTCAAGTTTGATTAGTGTCTACCCCGCCCCCACTCAGAGAAAAAAGGCACTTAGCTGTAAGGGGTGGGCCATGTGACAAAAATAAAATCATCATATAGAAATCAGATATATCACTATCCTCAAAGCCATTTTTGAGATACATCAAAAGCATTGTGATAGGCTACGTTAGTTTGCTCAGAAACTGGTTTTATACAGACTTTTATACTGCATTATATTTAAATGATGTTATATTGCCGTAACACATAGTCCTTACCATGTTGTTGGGTTGGAACCCTCACCTTACTTCTGTACCTTCTATCTGTATATTCTATCTACGTTCTTTTGTATGCCTCTAATTGTATCTTTTACCTATAGATGAATAGTGCACCTTTAACACTTTAAATCTAAAAGGCCAAAATAAGAACCTTAAATCCTTATTGAAAGGTAAAATACCGTATGTCCACATTTCCAGGTGAAATATTTTAAAAGGTATAAGAGATAAGGGTACCCCCCCAGAGATAAGCTACAGTTTAGAGTCGAGGGGTATATGCGGTACAGCCCACGTTCACAAAGAAAAATACACAATTTTTTTTTTGTATTCCTTTTGATCACAATGATTGATAACAGCGTCTCCTTGGCAACGTCAAGAACTACTGAACAGTGATAGTGCTAGAAAAGCATGTAGGGAAGGCAATTTGGGGCATCTATTGTGCTTTGGTTTTCACAGAAATCACGAGTCGTGCATGTTGCGTGGAGTATCAGGGTATTATGTACACAAGGAAAAGGTTCAAATAAGGGTAAGACAGTGGTTTGTGTTCACTCCACTGTTGCGTCCCTCTTCCAGCTAGTTTAAACAGAAGCTGCACTGAGTGCAGTAGCAGTATGCATATTGCATTTGCGTTTCATATTTAACTGCCTGGCAACTGGTATATGAACTATTTAGGGTTAAGAGTTGTGCTGAAGATGCTGGGCAAGATCAGATTAATTTTGTCATATTTTTCCATTTCTAATGTTATGAGACAATCATAAAATCAATAAAAACTTTGTGAGAAACTGTAGTCTTGGCTTTTCAATGTACAAAGTGTAATTAATCCATATTATATTTAAGAAAAACATGGCTAATTAGACAAAGAATAGCTTGTGTGCTTTTTCCGATGATATGTTAAGATCATGATTGACACACTCGTAGTGGAGCTAATTCTGGCTCCTTCTACCGTTAAACAAAAACACAAGGTAGAACTATTCCTCCTTACTATACATGAAGTACTACAGTGTATATAAAATGCCCAAAGTCTGGGAGAAGCAGTTTTGCTCACGCTCTGGCACCAATATTCTGAGCAAGCAAGATGTCAGCTCAGACTTGTCATGCTAGTAATAGACCGTAAAAAGACGTCGATGTAAACAGATGGCTAATTCTGACTGGTAGTTTGGTAGAGCCGACTTCATCTTTACTAACGATAGTCTCACCCAACTCAAACTGGCAACAATAACACTTCTTTTACAGTCAATAGTCACGTTTCCATCCCAGTTGCAAAGTTAACTTTTGGAAAAATTATAACATCGCATAAAACATTTGCGAATAAAGCACCAAGTCTTCAAGAGAACAAAATCATCACTCCTGTGGAAACTGGTGCAGATTCTCAATACAATTGGAAGGTATTGCAAGCCTCTCCAGCCCCCCCCCCACCCCCCCCAATATAACAAACGACTTGAACTTGAGAGTGCGTAGACGAAACGCTATCACGAACCTCAGAGGCGGATGCCTGATATTTGGGAACGGAATAATGCGAGATAGCTCTGGGAGGTAATTATACCAAATCATTTCTATCACAGACTTTGGCTCAGGATTCTCAGAATGACAAAAACAACATTTGGATATTAAACACAGCGCAGTGGCAGTGTGATGTTCTGTCTGTTGCACAGCATCTCAATCACTTCAGCCAATTATCCAATCACGTGATTTGCTGAGGCAAAGTCACATGACTTTCTTGATGTGCATGGAGGAATTTATTCAAAGAAATCATTACAAAAAACAACCAGTGCAACTGACATATTTTAACACATTTGCACTTATATTTTTTTTTCAAAAATTAAAACTAAAAAATATATAATTATTTAAAAAATTTTTTTTTTTTAAATAAAAAAAAAAAAAAAAAAAAATAAATAAAATATAAAAAAAAAAAAAAAAAAAAAAAAAATTAAAAAAAAAATAATAAATTAATATTTTATATTTTTTTAATAATATTAATAAATATTTAATAATTTTATAATTATTTATAATTTTTTTTTTTATATTTTATTTACATCAATTTTTTCCCACACATTTAAAATTAAAAAAAAATTATTTTTTTTTTAAAAAAAAAAAAAAAAAAAAAAAAAAAAAAAAAAAAAATTAATAAAAAAAAAACAAAAAAAAAAAAAAAACAAAAAAAAAAAAAAAAATAAAAAAAAATAATAAATAAAATTTAATTAAAAAAAAAAAAAAAAAAAAAAAATAAAAAATAAAAAAAAAAAAAATAAAATAAAAAAAAAAAAAAAAAAAAAAAAAAAAAACTTACATTTACCCACATAGAATCCAATAATCTATTAATATTTATGATACATAATAGCAAGTCAGTCAAACACACTTAAAAAAACCCACACTAACATTAACTCTAACATTGTGGTTTATTTTATTGAGGCGTGCATCTCTCGAACACATACACGGACACCAGAGCTTCCAACATCGCTAACAAAAAAAAATCCTTGCAGGCAGAGAGAGAATATTACCACAAAAACGCTAGAGTACATTAATAGACGAGACAGCAGGCGGAGAGTGAGCAGCAATAAGCATAATAATAAGCAATTCGTTTTCAACCATTTGTTCTTACCAACCAAAGGGACCACAGTCCTGCTTTCTTGGTTTCTAGTGGCTCACAAGACTAAAGCTCATGAATTCATTTATCAAAGTTCACCTAGATAAAGTCAGCATGAAGCAAGAGCAACCACTAACATGAGGAACTACTCATCCTTTACTGTACACACCGCACCCTTTCCCCTTCAGTGAATTCACTTTTCTGTTGGGTGAATTTTATTCATGTTCGGTCTAAAAGTGTTTCAGGTGTCTGCTCTAACACCACAGCAAGGGGTCCAAAACTGCAAATACTACGACTAAACTGCAGATGTTAGCACTACTGTACACACACACACACAGAGCGAAGGATTTGCCCCCGCATTGAGGGCAATGAACGCACATGTGGTGTGAAGGTAAGCGTTGTGCTTTGAAGCCTTTCACAGTGCAACATGGGTAAAAGCTCTGCTACACACACACACACACAGCATGAACTCAGCTCTGAGGAAATGGACAGGTGCCCTGGGGAAAGACTTTAGTGCATTAAGAGGGGATGAGAGTGACATTCATGTTAATGGAGGTACAGACTGAGCTCAGGCACTAAGCCACAGTGCAGATATCACTGTAGCTCTGACTCATGACTTAAAAGCAAGAGTGAAAACTATTAATCATATAACATCCCAAAAATCACTCTGCATTTTAATCCCTGGAGCATTACATAGGCTATGTCAGGGTTTGTGGACCGGATCGAAGAAGAAGGGGGAAAAAAAAACAGGAAAAAAATGCAGCAGCTTTACATTTAACATGCACCACGATCATGTTCCATGTATTTATAAATACAAAAATCGATAAAATCCCTTCGCAGTGGGGAGAAAACAAACAAAAAAACAACACAAAACCAGAAATTCAACACCTGGAAAAGAAGCAACAATGCTGAACAACCTAAACAAATCGATGTTGGCATTTTCTTCCCTCTCACACACTCGTGTCTAATTACAGCTTCATTTCAAACAAGAGAAAATGACACTGAAAGCACATCTAAGAACTCTCACTATAGTTCTCTGAAATGTTTTCAGACATAATGTTAGGAAGCAACACAGCATATGTTTTTAACAACTCTGAACGGATAAACGTCTATGAAGATGAAAACACAGATCCTGTGTGCCTCCTGGAAGAAATTATTTCCTGTGAGGCACATTCTGAAAGGGCACTTAACCCAGCAGGTGGCCTTCTCCCATTCCACTAATAATAGAAGCTATCTATCACTAGGAAATGCTGAGATTGTGTGTGTGCGTGCATGTGTGTGTGTGTGTGTGGTGGAACATGCCCACATGCAATTAAGGTTGTTATTGGGAGCAGAAAGATCTATCGCTCTGTTGTCACATCAACATGACAGAGAGGTTCAGGAAACTGCTGTGGGCTGGTGGGGGGATCTGTGTCATTAACTGATACGAACATTTATGCAGCTTGAAGACGGACAGATGGTAAAGAGGTATATTTTCCTCTATGCCAGTGTCAAACACTCAATCTGTTCATCACTTCTGTTTCTAACACACGCGCAAACCTCACAGTGCAGCCTGAAGAAGAAAGACTCTCTTATTTTCTCGGTTTAGGTTAATATCAATCATGACGTCTAGACCCAGACTGTTCGAGACAGGTTCCTCAAACAAGGAGCGAATTCCGAATAAAAGTTGAATACAATATTTCATTCGGATTCCTCTGTGACTCGCCCCGGGAACATATTGGCCGAACTAGACGATTTGGCTGGAATGAAAACAGAGTGGCGCTGTCCAGTGTCTGTAATGCTGAAACAGTGTCGGACTGCTGTGTAGTGACAGCAGCCCCTGGTGGAGTCCAACGTCAACTACATACAGTTACACCGCTGTCGTCTCACACCACACACGCTCGAGATTAGTAAAGCTGCAAATGAATAACAGACGGGTGAATGAAAATTAAAGTTATAAAACTGTACAAAATACTGCAGAATTTTTCAACACCGTCTCTGGAGTGCCTTTGGAGTGTTTGTGCAGTTCCTCTGGATCGACATTTCAACACTGTACTGTGGAAAGGACAGAAAAAACTCTCAAAACTCACACAGGGCAGCTGAAGGAACGGTCAGTACATAAGGAATAAAACCACAATGAAACATTGTTATTATTTTCCAATTACCGCCTAAAGTGCTTTATTCCTCTTACACCACAGCAGCTTGTCAATGATGACTCTTTCTTTTATTTATTAACAAACAATACGCCATGTTTTATGCTTCATGTTGCGCCAGACAAGTTAATTCCTGTTATCAATTACCTTATTAGTATGTACAGGATTTCCAGGAGTATTTTTTTATTTTTTTGGTGATTGTTGTGGCCAAAAATGCTCGATTCTGTTGTGGCGTTTTCAAAACTTGCTGTGCAATTTGCTGAGTTTTTTGCGGAAAACGACACAATTGGCGAATTTGCAATTACACAAAATTGTTCTGCACGGTCTTTCGCGGTCATGTTTGTTGCTAAACGAGTTGTATGTTGTACTCATGATGTACTCGACACACATGAATCAAACAGGGCTTTGGCTGTATGTGCGTTTTGATCTGAGGAAAATGGAAAAAAAATTGTGTTTTTGCGTTAATTTCTGTGATCGCAAAATCCTGCAGGCACTGCCTTAAACAGCTATAAACAACACTGCTTTTTTCTCTCTTGAAGCTAATAAGAACAAATTTTTTTTAATAAAAATGCAGCTTAACATGTTATTGAGAAACCGGAAAGCGCACACCCTGGTGAAAACCGTACTGACTGTTACAAAGAGCTGACACCTGATGCTTCTTTGGAAAATGTCCCAGAAAGCTTCTCCATAACATTCTCAATGTAATATTACTCAAACATTCTCATGTTTTTCCTTGTTAAATAACAGTGGTGGAGGGATGTTGAAACTGCAAGTTAATCAGAAGGGCAGATTTGGAAAATTTGAAGACAATTTGCCAAGAGGAACGGGCCAAAATGAATCTACAATGCTGCAAAAAGTTAACGACTTCTTACAGAAGCTGTAATTGCCAACAGCGGCTTTGCCACAAAGTCCTAATGATTGTAATTTGTGGTGTCCGAATACCGTTTTTTCTCAATCAACATTGTTTTTTTTAATACTTATGAATACACACGTAGCCTGTAGGATCTGTTAGCACTGATTTACAGATAAGACATGTATTGATTATGCCTAATTTGAGGTAACTGAGAAGTCAGATTGAAGCGCTGGTCAGGGCTTTTCACAGCAGCACGCAAATGAGGACGTTCTAATTGCATTTCAAGCAAAATGCCTCCAAAGCCCTTTGTAAAAAAAATCTAATTAGCTCGTGTTAATGCAGGCCATGACGGACTCTGTGCAGATGCATTAAGCAGGCTGGAGTCTGGCAAATTCTTAACTTTCAATGAGAAATGAGAACGTGTTGAAGGAAATGAGAGGGCAGAGAGAAAGTCACTTTATGACTTGATGTTATATACAGTTGAGGTCATACGTTTATATTCCCCCTTGCAGAATCTGCTAAATGTTAATCATTTTAAAAAAATAAGGAGGGATCATAAAAATAAATTTGTTTTTATTTAGTTCTGCCATGAATAAACTATTTCACATAACACAATAACTGAATTTACACAAATGAAACAGTTCAAAAGTTTATATACGCTTGATTCTTAATCCTGTGCGTTGCTACCTGGATGACTGTGTTTATGTTTTCGCAGAGTCTGCAAGGCGTATGTAAACTTATGACATCAAATGCATCTGAACGTCATGCTGTTCCAGTACTTTAGATGGTAAGTAGACTAAGCATCAGTATGAAGCCACACATATTGAGACAAAGAAATCAACATGTACTTGGTATGTACCTTGTACTTGGATTCCTCAAGTTAGACCTACAGAATAAGAGCTTTGATATACAGTATAGACTCACTATCAACACTACTGAACAGTACGGCTACACTTTGTCTTAGAATGCAGAGAGCGCATGTTATCAGCTCCACCACCACTCAAAGCTTTTCCAGCTGTCCACAGTGCTCAAGCAGTCCACTGATGTGGATGTTCAAGGCAGCAGCTCTTAATGCTGCAGCCACTGCGGCTCTGGAACAGATTGGCACTTTTACCGCTTGGGAGGTGCCAGGCTCTCAGACACAGGACAGCATGGAGCGAGTGTGGGAAACTGATTTGGCCATGGTCACAGATTTGCTTTCATTGCTATTTACTTTTCAGGACAGCAGCCAAATGTGCAGCAACCAGCAAGCTGACCTCTGGATCAGTGTGGGGGTGTGTGTGTGTGTGTGTGTGTGTGTGTGAGATAGTGTGAGAGAGAAACATGGAGTCAAACCTAAGGAGTAATGAATAGTGCAATACTAGATGAGATTTTGTTTTTAATGTTCTTCTGCACTCATAACACATGTTTTGCCATGCTCCGTCATGGTCCCACATGTATACTCTAAAAAAAGTTTACAGCCAAGTCTCACTCCTGCTTCTTGTTTCACTTTCTTTATAAAGATCAACAAAACTCTGGGTGCTGGAAAATAGCTATACAAAAGTATACCCTGTCAATGTTGAAAATACACAAATTGACTAAATCTCTCTCTCTCTCTCTCTGTGTCTCTCCCTGTCTCGTCATTCTTTCCAAAGATTGTAGAAAATGTGCGTGAAAGTTCTCACATTCTTACCTTGTTCCTCAGTGGCTCCTGCCTGTTCTGAGCTTTACAGCACTGAGAGAAAGGCATTAAGGATCCAGCTTCACCCCACAACATCGTTCAATCTCTGAATCCAGCTCTGCCCATCAGCACTGACGTGCTCCAGCATGAATCGGTTCTATCGACCCACTCTGAGCTCGGAGACCTGAGGCTGACCCGGGTGTTACTCTGATCCTCCACCAACAGGGGGAAATAAAGCACGCAGCACTCTCAGCCCAGCACTGGCAACATGGGGAAAATTTCCCGGGCCTATATTTGGCTAAGAGACGCTGGTTGCCAAGGAAACCTTGCTGCTTTACTAGGCGAGAGATCATCCAGGATGTGTAGAGTGCAGTTTAGACCAGCTAATCGAGTTGCTGAGTGAAACACCATTCTGGGAATATTTATCAAATCTTTCCCAAAATTCTCCCTGTATTTGTCATGAACGTGAGAGTCTTAGTCCTGAAAGAAGGCGTACACATCATGCATCGTGTCGAATTCGATTGTGACATGTGACCAAACACGATGAAGAGATCTGAGCCCATCTGAGCTCAATATTCTATTACTGGAGCTAGCTAACACTGTAGTTACAGTTGGGTGTAACATTAAAGCACCATGAACATCAGCATTAATAAACTATAACTAATGTTGTTTGCCTATGAACTGACATGCGCTAAAGCAGTATTATGGGCGGCTGATGTGCAGGTGGTAGAGCGGGTTGTACACTAATCATACGATTGGCGGTTCGATTCCCGGCCCACATGACTCCACATACCAAAGTGTCCTTGGGCAAGACACTGAACCCCAAGTTGCTCCTGATGGTAAATTAGCGCCTTGCATGGCAGCTCGGTTACCATTGGTGTGTGTGTGTGTGTGTGTGAGAGACTGGGTATAAGTGACACAGTGTAAAGCGCTTTGTAGAACCGCTAAGGTTAAAAAAGCGCTATATAAGTGCAGACCATTTACCATTTATTCCTTCTTTTTTTTCCCTGAAAACTCTGTTACTAGAGTATATTATTGGTTCTTAGGTGATCGGCCTTAGACGTGAATACCGTGAGGCAGGGCTTATTTCTTTCCCGTCCTGTCAAAACCAAAAACTACAATGGCAAGTGATTTACAATCCAACAGCAAAACTGTTGGACACGTGGCCGTGGTTTCAGAACTCTTAATGCCTTTTTTTTTTTTTTTTTTAAACCAATAAAACAAAATATGCTTTAGTACTGAGTGCAACATAAAGCACCTTCAGATACGTTTTTATATCAAGTGAAATTCTAGACATGAAGCTTTCTACAAAGGACGTAATCGTTATTTATTGTGCAGTTTATTCATTCATTTCACACTGGCTAGGATGTAATTCATTCATCAAAGCACAGAGCTTCATTTACACGCTTGCTCACTACGACTACATAAATATATCCGTCCGTCTTTATTGGACAGTGAAACGTGCATTACCGGCATATATGATCAAATAAAGCGCTTGACAAGCTTAGTGTACTGTACGCCGAGCAGCTTGCTGTGTGTAGGGTTTGAAATGAGCATTTATTAATGTTTATTAAACTTCATTACAGCGCTCCATTACCTCACATTTAAACACATATAAACAAAGATGTGAACGAGAACAAAGACCGTGTTACACAGACCAGCCACTGACTTGCCAGTGTTTTATCAAGGGCACAAACACAACATGCTGGCTAAGTGTAAAGTCTCGATGAGCTGAGAATAAACTCAATTCATTTAAATACTGTATTCGAGCTGTTAAAATGACAAACACACATCAAATAGTCTGCACTTATATAGTGCTTTTTTAATCTTAGTGGTTCTACCAATGGTAGCAGAGCTGCCATGCAAGGTGCTAAATTGCCATGGGGAGCAACTTGGGGTTCTTGTCCAAGGACACTTCTGTATGTGGAGTCACGTGGACCGGGAATCGAACCACCAACCTTACAATTAGTGGACAACCCGCCACAGCCGCTCACATTTGCTGCTAATGCATCGTCACTTAGATTTGGGAGCTTATGTTCAATTCAATTCGATTTTATTTATAGAGTGCTTTTAAGAATGGGAATTGTTTTTCCATTGCATCCTTACCGATATCCAGATAGAGATGGATATATATTGATCCCTCAATAGCACGCCAGAGGCGAGGACACCTCCCAGACATGACGAGAGGAAGGAACCTTGAGAGGAACCAAAAGGGAACCCATTCTCATCTGTGTGGCACTGGATAGTGTGAATATAAATCATTACGCTTCTACAGCTGTATACAAAAGAGAGTCAAACAATGCTAAGTGTATTGGAAAGATCATTAGTATAAGCTTCAGGGCCACTGGGTGTGTCAGGGGGTTACGGTTGACGCAAAAGAGGGATGTAGACAGAGATTAAGGGAAAGGCAAACTAAACAGGCTGGTGGTCTGATCAATACACCTCAACAATTTGAAGCGGGCTGTGTAAAATAATGAGATTAAAGCTGATCACAGATTCCTGCAGGGGGAGCTGTTCGACTATATTACATCTCTGCGCTATGAACTTGAGAGTCATGGTGTAATCATGCTGACATCATGAATCTCCTCATAGTGACTAATCTGTTTAACAGTGAGATATGGTTGTGTGTGAGTGCACATGTGGATGTGTATGGTATGCACACACCAGTGGCAGATGCAGTAAAAGCTAATGCAAGAGGCAGAGATACACATGGCTTTGTGTATGATCCATCTTCAGCACCGAGACTGTGCTATCAGCTCAACTAGGTGAATCAACAGTGAGGCCAGGTGCAGGACAGACGAGAGAAAAAGTGTGTGTGTGCATGAGATGTGTGTATGTGTGTGGTTCACAGGGAGTCAGGAGAAAGAATATTGCATAATAGACCTCCACTATCTTCAGTGTCCAACCTATGGTGTATTAAATTTTGAGGGTACATGGGATAGAAGGAGAAGATTAG
Source organism: Ameiurus melas (assembly GCA_012411365.1). NCBI lineage: Eukaryota > Metazoa > Chordata > Actinopteri > Siluriformes > Ictaluridae > Ameiurus > Ameiurus melas. The sequence continues at coordinate 16,555,707 of CM022766.1, read as the reverse complement.
GATAAATAACAATAAATTTGGATGAGTGTGTGTATGTACATGCTTTTCCAACTCGCTTCGTATCCAGGTCACATTTCCTGATATGTACATCTCCAAGACTAAACGTTTAGGCAACATTATATTTGGATAGGCCACTTTAGACTAGATATGTTATGGATTGCAATTTTTCACAGTATGATTATATGATCTGAATAATATCCACAGTTTATGTATTACTAAATATCGTATACGTCCCTGCGTTCATAACAAAGTGAAATTAAAGAAAAAGTCTCTATCGGTTCTTCTTCTTGAGCCTAAATAAAAATGAGTTTATGGTTGGTGTTATGGCTGAGTTTATGGTTGGTGTTATGGTTGGTGTTATGGCTGAGTTTATGGTTGGTGTTATGGCTGAGTTTATGGTTGGTGTTATGGTTGATGTTATGGCTGAGTTTATGGCTGATGTTATGGTTGGTGTTATGGTTGAGTTTATGGTTGGTGTTATGGCTGAGTTTATGGTTGGTGTTATGGCTGAGTTTATGGTTGGTGTTATGTCTGAGTTTATGGTTGGTGTTATGGTTGATGTTATGGCTGAGTTTATGGCTGATGTTATGGTTGGTGTTATGGCTGAGTTTATGGTTGGTGTTATGTCTGAGTTTATGGTTGATGTTATGGTTGATGTTATGGCTGAGTTTATGGCTGATGTTATGGTTGGTGTTATGGCTGAGTTTATGGTTGATGTTATGGCTGAGTTTAAGGCTGATGTTATGGTTGATGTTATGGCTGAGTTTATGGTTGATGTTTAGTGGATTATCACTGTGTCTTCAGCCCATGTTTACTCTTCATACTATACATAACTTTGTTGCGAATTCAACATGTTATATATTCTGGTTCATGTAGGATGGTTTGTTGTTTGTGTAAAGCAGATAATGGAAATAAAGTGCTGCAAAATTTTAATTTACTTCTCTACCCTCCTCAGTATCAAGTTCCTTTTAATATGACTGACCTGCAAAACCTCCAGTCACCCTCGAAGTTTCAGAAATTCAGCAGGCTGGAGCTAAATTTGACCTGCTGCCTGACTTCAGTCAAATTACACATAAAGCAAAGCTGGCTCAGCTGCCACGCTCCATCAGAAACCTGGAAGAGGAACTGGGACGAGCCATCGAGCAGCCCTCCTTCCCCTCAGCCACACCCACGACCCTCTCAGCAATAAAACACTTCCTCCTCCAGAGAAAGAGCTTCTTCTAAGGGGCTGCTTTCCACGCCTCGGCTTCCTCTCCCCTGATCCGATTAAGTCCTTGACTCCCCCCATCTCCATTAAACCGCTTCAAACGTTACAGCCAAATGCTTCCTCTCGCGCAGCCTCTCTAAATAAATGCAGCACATCAGCATTTTCAGCTAAAGACACTTCAGTTGTAAAAGGAACACTAACTGCCTCGGATCATTCCTGAGGTCAGGTTTCCATTTTCACTCGGATTTATTTTTGAATAAGAGCGTTACACAAGCTCACACACAGACAAGGTTAGAGACGAAACTTTCACAGCTTTGTAACAACAGTGAACACACACCTGCAGAACTGTGACACTATTTCCAGCAGAAAGAAATACATTGCACTGGTGCATGTGATCAATTCTGCATGAAAGTCTCTTTCTGCATGAAAGTCTCCCAGCACACAACCATCAGCATTTATAATAAAGTTAAATAAGTCATATACAAGAGCTTTGTCTTTGTGAAAATAAATACTAATTACTACTTTAAAGAAAAGAAAGAAAGCAAATCCTCTGGCAAGCGTGGTCAGATTTCACAATTTTTTCATAATATTTACATTTGCAGAGGGAGAAATGTTACTTTGTAAGATTTAAATTTGAATCTAATATTTATATTAAATGAAATATGGTATATTATATAATATATTATAGACCCTTAAAACTAAGTATATTGAAATGCATACAAAGTCTCCTTTTTTAAGAAAGCTGTAAAAAATGTCATGGAAGCATTTGCACCAAAAAATGCAAATAACAGGATGGTGTGTAAATTCATTAATTTTTTTTTTAGCTGAAATGCAATTTACCAACCTTGAAAGTCAGATTGGCACCGGCAAAAATGCATATGTCTGAAGGATTGGTTGCAGACGTCTGATTCTGCCAGTGGAAGAGAAAATACCTAGGTTCACTAGGTTTCATAGCATTAATAATATGACTTATCAAGTCAACTGCTGCAGTAAAGTCACCTTTATTAGGTTCACCACTTTGCTTCCAACAGCCGTAAAAAAAAAAAAAGGATTTCATTCACATGTACCTTATTATAGTCCTTTAACATACGTTTACTGAAATGCATATAAAGTCTCTTTTGGGTTTCTATTGCATTACGTACACATGTTCGCCAACAGCATTAAAATACGACGCTATGCAGTGGGCATCTATATAGTGATTCTGTTGTGTGTAACTGTGTATTGAAAAGGCTAAGCAGGGTTTAGGAGGGTCACACACACTTTATCCTCAGAGCTTAATCGTTGATACCAGCTTAGCAACTAGTAAGCAGTAAGTCAAGCTCAAAATCAACTAAGTGCTCATAGTGGAGGAATAAAACATAAATGGACTTACCTGGATATATGGTGAGAGACACAGGGTGAGAAGGGAGGACAGGCAAACAGCAGCAACATGTGTGAGAGAGAGAGAGAGAGAGAGAGAGAGAGAGAGACTGTTAGGGAAATTTTTAGGATTTCAGATGGCAGTTCATATTGCCTGAGGGTTTCCGTTGGCTTCCACAATCTAGCACCATACTTGAGCTCACGGCAACTCTCAAGGTAATTCGCAATACGTAGAGAGGCAAGACCAAAAGTAATAATGCACCATTCAAATTAACATGCTAGTCTATACTCTGTGTTGGAGTATTTGTTAACGGATGAACGTATGCACCTGTCACTTTACTCTCTCCCCGCCAAATCGCCTTCCATCATACTGCGAAACTACACTGCTGCACTATCCCCCCGCACAATGTTCACACTCACTGACATTTAATCACAGGAAATGTTTTCTTTCCACACACTGCCGCGAGCTAGAGAGTAATACGAGTACTAAATCTGCATCGTCATATCAGCCTGCCACTGAGAAACACAAATTAACTCTGGGTCAGTGCAGAAATCCTTTTAAGCTGTCCACCACAGAGGCTTTTTTTTGATGAAAGTAAGTTTAAAGGAGTGCAAGAGATCAAACAGTGTCATCTACACACAGCAGTGTAGCACAAGCATTGTGAGATGAAGCACTCGCACAGCTAGCGCCAGCACTCGATCGCTTTCACGTTCATGTCTCTAATGGAAACCAACTCTTAGTACAGCACAGGAACTATTTCCAAGCACTGTAAGGAATTGAAGTCAACGGCCCATTCAAAAAGCAGGGATTAAAAAGAAAGCAAACACATTGTTTGTGAATCATCCCAATGATTCAGTGTTTTTACTGTTTGCTTATTTTCCAAGCAAACAGAGCAGAAGCAGCACAGAGCCCCATATTTTCAGGGAACTGCGGGGGGCAATAGAAGGAAACCGGAGTACCTGGAGTAAACCATCGAAGCATGAGGAGCAAACTCCATGCACACAAGGAGGAAGTGTGATTCGGCCACGTGTGTGCGGAGTTTGCATGTTCTCCCCGTGCTGCGGGGGTTTCCTCCAGGTACTCCGGATTCCTCCCCTAGTCCAAACACATGCATGGTAGGCTGATTGGCATGTCTAAATTGTCCGTAGTGTATGGATGGGTGTGTGAGTGTGTGAGCTGGCCCCCTGTCCAGGGTGTACCCCGCCTTGTGCCCGATGCTCCCTGGGATAGGCTCCAGGTTCCCCGTGACCCTAAAAAGGAGTAAGCAGTAGAAGATGGATGGATAGATGGATGAATAAAACACTTTGGGATGTGCTCTTACAGGGAAACGGCATGTCCCGAAGTGTTTTATTCCTCATGTAGTTTAGTTTTTAAAAGCATTTTTAACTGGTCACTTGAACTGAATAGGTGTAATATGATGCCAGTCTCTCTATTACCTGAAAATAGGTACAAACTGTAATTTCCATTTATATTTATTCATATAGCAGATGCTTTTATCCAAAGTGACTTACAAATGAGGAAATACAAGCAAAGTGATAACATCAAGTGGAGAATAATAAAAGTAGTGGTACTATACATACAGGATCTTTTAATTGGGTTCTAGAAAAGCAAAGTGCACAGAGTCGAGGTGTAAAAGCCAGAGTAGGTTTATTTATTTTATTTTTTTTAAGGATCATGTGGGGTTGGCATTTTAGGGGTTAGTTAGGTGTCATTTGAATAAAACGTTTGTAGCCAGAACATAGAGAAGATCACAGAACCTACTCAACACTCCTTCATTAAACCTTGCTGTGTTGAATATTAATATCATATCAACACAGTGGTGCTGATAAGTGATATGCTGTCACTCTAACAGGTTTGGGTCCTGTAGGGGAAAGGTTTTGCTCTCCTGAAATCAATCAATAGACATGACGGTTCGTAAGATCGTACTTTTTAACTGTTAAGACTGAGAATTTACTCATTCAGCTCCATGTGTTTAAGTGGGTGGTTAAGCAAAAGTGGCTGTCACTAAGTAGAAACACACACTATACTATTCTCATAACATTTACTAATAAACAACAATGTCACAACCCCTCTCCAAACCTCCTGTTCATCTCGAAACACAAGTAGCACAGAGATAAATACAGCACTAAATAAAGTGGGTGACACCTTAAAAAAAATAATAATAAAAGAGTAGTACGAGACAGCTCCTACCAGCACGGGAAGTGTGTGAGACTGTGGGGCATTAGATGCATGTTATATGAGACTTTGTACAGTACAAAACCCGTCAGTGAAACGTAACAATGTCGGCTAATAACATAATATTGATCATCTGAGATGCCAATTTCCCCTGTCTAGTTACTCGTACTGTAATTGCTAAATTTGTTAAACATTCTTGTATTAAACGCAATAAACATGGTACAGACAAGTTATTCTCAAGTTATGCCCTTCTGCTAGCAGTTTTAGGAGGCAGCGTCGCAATTTTATCAAAACCTACTCCAGTTATTTCAGTGTTGTACAGTCAACATACATACACCAGTCATGATTTCTTATCACGGATATTTAGCTTGGTTTTACGTTCGTTATCAGCGAACCGTGTCAAATCACATGTAGCTTCCTGGGTGAATGGTGTCCACTTCATGTCAAAGAAAATAAACATTTTGGCCATGATATATATATATATATATATATATATATATATATATATATATATATATATATATATATATATATATAAAAAAGGTACATTTATTTTCTTTGACATCAAATGGACACCATGCACCCTATGTAGTGAGCGAACCCAACTAACAGGAAGCCACATGCGATGGTGTAGATTTGTCAATGAACAAACAGTTAATTTACTAACAGGCTTTCTGGAAAATCTTTCATCTTAAAATAAATAAATAAATAAATAAAAATAGCAAATCTCGTTTGTTTTGCGTGTTTGCGTTAATAACAATGCACTTCGTGACATTTGCGCCAAAAAACGTCGAATAACAGGATGTTGTGTAAATCCATTAATTTATCAGCTGAAATGCAATTTACCAAGCTTGAAAGTCAGATCAGCGCGGGCAAAAATGCATATGTCTGAAGGATTGTTTGCAGACGTCTGGTTCTACCAGTGGAAGAGAAAATACCATTCACTAGGTTTCATAACATAAAAATATGACTTATCAAGTCAACTGCAGCAGTAAAGTCGCCTTTATTAAGTTCACAACTTTGATTACAACAGCCGTAAAAAGGATTTCTTTACAGCAGAATATATCATTTTATTTTCATGGTCCTGCAGGTTCATTCTGTTTAACCTCAAGAAAACAGACCCAATCTTTCTGATACCACACAGCTACTAGTCCATGCTCTTCTTATCTCAAAACTGGACTACTACAACCCATTACTCTCAGGCCTCCCAGCCAGCTCTATCACACCCATCAAATGATTCAGAATGCAGCAGCACAGCTTGTTTTCAACCAGCCCAAAAGGACCCACATCACACCCCTCTTCATCTCCCTGCACTGACTTCCTGTAGCCACGCATCAAATTCAAGGCCTTGACGCTCACGTACAAGACCTTGTCTGGAACAGCACCGCCCTACCACGACACTCTCCTTGAGGTTTATGTCTCCTCACACAACCTGCGATCAGTTAATGACCCAACATCTGGTGGTGCCTACTCAGTGTGGCATGAGGTCCCTTTCCAGAACCTTCACACTATCTGTCCCACAGTGGTGGAATGAACTTCCAACCTCCGTACCTCAGAATCCGTCACTTTCTTAAGCCAAAGACCCACCTCTTCTGTGAATGCTCAACTAACCCCTTGTCCCCATTCAAAATAAATAAATAAATAAAAATTCTTGTATGGTAGGACTACCGGTACATGTATTATTCTCTGCTTGATGCATCACTTTGCATGTATTTCCTCATTTGTAAGTCACTTTTTTTAGTAATTTGAATATAATGTGATGGGAGATGGACTCAGGTACCCTGACCCCGACATCTGGATTTGGATTAGTAACCGTAGAACTATACTATAATGAAGACACAGCAAGCGAATATTTCAATTTGAAACAATGGGTAGTCTTTAACCGGTAATGGTAATAGGACTGAATCTCTGGATATGCTATAACAAGTGATGCCTGTTGCCATGGACACAAAAGGCAGTGGAGTAAATGAATAATAGGAATGAAATGAATGGGCCAATCAGGCATAATGGGGACTGGACGAGTTCTTTAAGGCTCAGCCAAATTCCTATGGAGACATCATTTTTGTTTCAGACACATGCTGCCAAACCCAGAATAACCTTTAGTCATTAAACATTAACCAACAATGCACAATACCGAGGATGCTCATGACAGCTATACCCATGGCTGCTGACGTGACAATTATTTGGATTATCAGACACCATACAATTTGACGCATCGCTTTAATGCTCACAGCATCTGACAGGAGAGCACTATTCCCAGGTGAAAGGCATGCTGGGAGCTGTCAAGAGCTGACAAGAGCATTGTATCACTTTGCCTCCGTTCTGCCCAGCTGGGGCAAACATAAAAGCGTCCGAGTAAGTATGGGGTTATTCCCATTAGTAACATATTCCATCAAATAACACTGATCTGCTCTCACAAACCTGATTTATCCAATCTGTCCCATATGATCTGTTTCACACAACTTCACACTATAAACCTGAGCGTGATAAATAAATAAATAAGGTAAACAAATGCGTCTGTAAAATCAGTCAGTTTGTTGAAATATGTTTTAATTGCTTTGATCAAGGGTTTTTTTTGGGATATTTGCTAAAGTCTTGTTTCATTATCTGTGCAACTGCGATTGCGTCCCCTTTAGCAAGTGTTTTATGCTCTCTAGTCAGTATTCAGTGAAAGACAATTACCCTATATGCATTTGCAATTATTTAAAATGTTAATGTTTTGTAAATGAAAGATTACTTAAATAAGACTAGCTTTTGTTTATTCAAATCAGCGTGTTTTTTTTTTGACTGATAAACCTTACATGGAGCTAGTATAAATAAAATACATTTCCTGATTAATAAAAACGACTTACTTGTTTTGGAAAAAATGTTCCTCCTCCAAACACGGCGAGTTGAGTTGATACCAAAGAGCTCCATTTTGGTCTCATCTGAACACCAGAGGACAACTGGGTGAAAGTGTTGTAGTCAGATGAGACCAAAATGGAGCTCTTTGGCATCAACTCAACTCGCCGTGTTTGGAGGAGGAGGAATGCTGCCTATGACCCCAAGAACACCAACATTATGTTTTGGGGTGTTTTTCTGCTAAGGGGAGATCGTCTGCATCAAAGGGACGATGGACGGGGCCAGGTACCATCAAATCTTGGGTGAGAACCTCCTTCCCTCAGCCAGGGCATTGAAAATGAAAAGTAATTACTAAGTCATTACCAAGTACTAAGTCATGTTTTGCAGAGGGGTCAAATACTTATTTCCCTCATTAAAATACAAATCAATTTATAACATTTTTGACATGCGTTTTTCTGGATTTTTTTGTTGTTGTTCTGTCTCTCACTGTTCAAATAAATCTACCATTAAAATTATAGACTGATCATTTCTTTGTCAGTGGGCAAACGTACAAAATCAGCAGGGGATCAAATACTTTTTTCCCCCACTGTATGTGCGTTCGGTTTATAGGTCTAAATTCCAGCTGTTAAATGATCTGTAATGTTCACACACCGTCATTTACACTAGAGATACATCGTGATTTTTCAGTGTTAATCCAAAAATAAGGCAGTTTTTCTAACAGACTGTCCGTACAGGGATTTTTGTGATTGTTTCGGCCAAAAATGCTCGATTTTGCTGCGGCGTCTTTCATATTTTGCAATGTGACTTGTGGAATTTTTGGTGTTTTATTTATTTATTTATTTATTTATTTTTTAAAGAAAACTACTTGAATTGGAAATTGCATGAAACTCTTTTGCACGGTCTTTCTCAGTGATGTTTGTTGGTAATTGAGACCTTCTTAGCTGTACTCGTGTTCGACGCACGTGAATCGAATAGGGCTTTGGCTGAACGCACTTGGTGATGACATCTTGGCCCAAATCTGCAGAAAGTGTGAAAAATTGCAAGCTCCTCCGAATATTTGCTTGATTTTGTGTTCATGTCTGCGATCGCGAAAGCCTGGAAGGACTGAGCAGACCAAATCTCTCTTAATAAATGATTTTCTTTTTAGCATTGATGTCAGATCAAACAATGATGACTCCAAATGATGACTGTATTCCAAACACTGACTGACATTTATCTCAGGAGACTAGTGACACGGATATGGATATCGCTTATGATATACTCATTTTATAGCTATTTTATTTAGAACGTGTTGGAATCTTTCTTCGGAAAGGCAAAAGTGTCTTCAAATAAATTTTTCTCTTTTCAGAGATTTTTAAAAATAAAATACCATAACTTTATTTCTTATGCATGTAAAAGGGAAACACACTTCAGTTCTAGAAAGTCTGTAGTTCTCAAAAGTAATAAATTTGCACCACACACACACACACACACACACACACACACACACACATGTGCTATATGCATCATTTGGTTTTATTTATTTATTTATTTATTTTTTCACAATGTGTTTTTGTGCTTTATCTTGTTGCTCCTGGCATTACACTGATGTTTTATCTTTCACCTCCTACGTCTATCTTGCGTTATTTCTGAAACGGAACCATGGTCGTGTAGCAGGCTCACTGAAGCTGACTCTAGTCATAACTGTACTACCTGGAGTGGACTTGCCTCACATGTGCAATGCACATGTAAACCAAAGCACCTGCCAAATGAACAGGTGTGATGTAAACACAAACACAAGCAGAATTAAAGTTCAACAATAGAGAACACATATCTGTGGTCAGAGTTACATGGTGTGTTTAATTTACATCCTTAATCCAATGGTTTTCAGGAAACAGCACTCATTATGGTATCTGAACATCTATACAGATACAAATGCAAAGCTACAAGCACATACACTCACTCACTCTCTCTCTCTCTCGCACCTCTCTCTCTCTCTCTCATGCACTCGCACACACTTTGCACTAATGCACATCTAAAAGCATTGCCACAGCACACCTCAAAACAAGGACACAGAAAGGTAAAGCCTTCCCTTGAGGCATACTGTATTGTTTTTGTTTTTTTTGTGTGTAAAAATAAATAAATAAAAATCTTGTTATACTACACATTTTCGCAGTGATTCAGACGTCGGTGTTTAGTGTGTTTCAATATAATAAAATAAAATTCTCCTCTCGCTATGTAATATCATCTTTAATAATTACGTTTCCCAGGATCACGTGACACTGCACACAGGTTTAAGGTAACACCGTGGGGTCAGGAATCTCTCTTTAGGTCTTCATTTGATAGCACATTTGCTATACTGTAGTTCAACGGTCAACCCTTGTGAAGCTGCTTGTAAACACGAGGACACATGGCGTCATTTTGAACACTACGATGCCAGGGAGGGTCACAGTGAAGCTGCAGATCCAACTCCTGCTTTAGCATGCAGCTTATTCTGCCACTACAGCATACTGAGGGAAATGCATCTTAGTCAACACACAATACTAAATCAGCCGATCTATTAACTCAAATGCGTAGGCAACAGACATCTATCTCAACCACTGGAAGGATACGTCCTACTCAGAAAAGACAGAATAGTTAAAGGAATATTACACTAATAATATTTGAACCTAATCTTGGGTAGTTTATGCGTGATTGCCATGAATAAGAAATTCTTATACGAGGCGGTGTATAGCTCTTGCAGCACGTCAGAATTCTTTCATTGTTCTGTGTTTGCAGGGATGTAGTCCTGCACCTCTGTGACTGCGAGCAACGTGTAATCCTGAACTCCGGCTGCTGCCTGGGGGGACAACAGTACAGCAAAGTGTGTGTGATTATCAGCTCATCACAGCCTTCTTCAGGCCTCTGGCTTCTATAATCTCACACAGCAAAAACAGTGCATGCACATACACACACACACACACACACACACACACACACACACACACACACACACACACACACACACATACATAGACCAACCGAACAGATGTGACAAAAATGCCAGTGCTATTATCAAACACCTGCTTTGAGAATGAGGGGGTGACACACACGGACACAGAGAGAGAGAGAGAGAGAGAGAGAGACGGAAGAAGTGCAAAGCAAAGCACGTCTGAAATGCAGGAGAAAGATGGGTAGGATTTAACCGTTCTCCCTATCATTATCCCGCTCCTGTGACCATGAGTTGAATCTCCTGCATTGATGTTCTGAACCTGCCCTTTCCTGAGAGCTTTCTGCCAAACAACACATCATTTTGAAACACGGTGTAGGCTACATGCACCAGTGTGAGAAATTACGCAGGGCTAAGCCAAAGCTGTAGAGCATTATATATAAAATGAATTACGATGAACATCATTATAATAAAACTTCGTCCAATATTCTTTAACAAGTCGAATCATCTTAAAAGACATAAGGCTGTTAACAAGGAAGTCGGCAGGTCTAAAATTAGCTACGAGTAAACTTCCTCTATGGAAGGAACCACTCGGCGACGGCAGACATTTTAGATCATGATTAGTGTTCCCTAATTCAACTGTACTCTTTATATTTTTTTTATATTGACTACTGCTCCAGGTTCAGATGCTACGTGAGACTTGGACAATAGGAAACATGGTACATTTATTCAGTGGTGCCAATACAGGAATGAAAACAGCGTTCATACTGGTATTCAGAATGTTAATTGGACAGTAGGCCGTGTATAATACCGATATCATGAGAAATTATTACGTGACAGACTTTTCTGAGATTACCGCCGTTGATTTGACGTAATTTATTAAAAACAAAAAACTATTAATCTTCTTTAAAACTCAGTTTAACGTTTTTTGGGGTTTTTTTTGCCGGTGTCTATTTTACTAGTGTTTTGCAGACAGTTTATTAGTGAAACTGTATTACATTACATTACAGCATTTGGCAGACGCACTTATCCCGAGTGACTTACAATTATCTCATTTATACAACTGAGCAGTTGAGGGTTAAGGGCCTTGCTCAAGGATCCAGCAGTGGTAGATTGGCAGTGCTGGGATTTCAACTCACAACCGTCCGATCAGTAGTCCAACGTCGTAACCGCTGAGCTACAGCTTCCCTACTTTATATATAGTGATGAGCATTGTGTGTTGCAGAAATGTCCTCATGTATCGTGATATGATATTTTTGTCATATGACCCAGCCCTGGTCTTGACCGTCATCTGTACAGAGTGTGTAAGCGTGTTTCTGTTTTGATGATGATGAGTCGGCATTGAAGCATCACAGAGATTGTGACCGGCACTATCTGATTACAAACTTATTCAAATTGCAAGAAAAGTACACTTAGCTAGCAGGTTCTAGGTGATTTTCACACCGGGCAAGTTTGCTGAGGTCCGAATCTGAGTGCGATTGTACCCACAGTGTTGGTCTGGTTTCAGACTCACCTGATTCTATCGAACCTCTGTGGATTTGCGTTCATCTTACATCATCGCACACACACGAACACAACGTGACTTGTTTTTTCATTATTTTGGTGCTATTATGTGCAGCAGATATTACACACAGCAGTGGACCTCCTCTGTGTCCCATAACGTTCCCCTGCCACTCCCCTGGTACACGTGTGTTGTGGAAACTAATGATGTCGTCATCAGGTAAAACACACGCGCAGGTACTTTACTTCCTGAACAAGTGCGAACACGAGTACGAGTTGCGTTCCCGGAAATCACGGCTCAGTTCCGGTGCAACCGAACTCATAGGACCTCCTGCAGGTAGTCTCGGGTTCGGTACCGTGGTGCGCGTCCTTGCCCGCACTACAGCATTGACATTACCAATTTTTCATCAAACCCTGCTCTGTTCCGGAATAAACTGCCAGTGTGAAAGCCCCCGTAAACATTTTTAGGCAGGCAGATTGACAGCATTTACCTCAGCGTTCATCTTTTCTAACTGCTGCTCATGCAAAGTCAGGATTTTTCCAAAATTAATCACTCCTCCTTAATATAGAGGATTATAAGAGTGGTTTCTTCTGCAAACTTGTGGAGCTTAACAGGACATTGGAGGTGCAGCCTTTGGTGTATGGGGGGGAAAGGGAGAGCACATGTCCGTAACGTGAGCCAGTGCTGAGAGTTATACACCTGTCATGTATTTGCCAAGCCACACGTACGTACGTACATACGTCTGTCTGTCTGGAGATTTCTGATACGTTGACATTGGAGTTTGGCAGATTGAGATTTTTGTTTTTCTCCAGTGGCTCTGGAATGATCATATTGAAAGCCCAGCTAAAAGATTAAAGGTGAGGTTTGTCATTTGAAAAAGTGCCTCTACAATAGTGTAAGTAATATGTAATAAGAATGATCCCTAAATACCCATCCGAATAGCTCCAGGGAAAATGAGGTTTATAATAATACTACGCAGTAGAGCTGGATCGCTTCTTTAATTCAGGCTTCTGTAACCATTTTCCTGTCCCTGACTTTAGCTCCTCCCCTATTCAAATCAGATCTGCTCAGCTCTGATGCATTTCTTAACTCACAAAGGATGTGAAGTTTCGGTACAATGGGAAAGCTTGTTATTGTTTTTTATTTGAATTCAAATCACCTCACCAGCAGCAGAGCGCTCTAAGAATCACAGACCGCCCCTTTAAAGTAAAAGACAAAATTCTACAGACATCCAAATGAAATAAACGAAGAAGTCGGTTCAAAATGCATTTACAATCGGAGTTCAACATGGAAGAGGTAGTTCTTTATGAGTTCAAGAGGAAGATTTTGATGGGTCTGAAACTTGGTGGTAGAAGCTGTCAATTAGACGGCTGGTACAGGAGTGAAGCCTCTGAGACTCGTTGCCAGGTGGCACTATGTGAAGAGGTCTCTGCTGGAGTGTGCGGGGTCTCTGACGATACTGCACTCTGTCCCCTCCCACTGTTTAGAGATGAGCCAAAGTGGGGACTCAATCACGTAGCAGGCCAATTATCATCAAACCCTGGAGTGCCATGAGGTTTTAAATGATGAAACTGTTGTGCTAGAGAAAGCTTTATATAGCAGCTCATCGAAAAGGAGAGCTTCTTAAGGACACGATGCTCTGGAAATGGAAGCCGCACGCTCCAGCCTTCACCAGGGAAAGGAGCTTGATCTCGGAACGCAGGGTGATAAAGTATTAAAACTGGTATAGAGCCAATTCAAATGGTTAAAGAAATCACACACACTCCATGCTTTATACTTTACTTTCATGCTTACTTTCAGACTAATACTGGCCATGTAGTGAAGGATTGGAAAACAAACTAGTCGTAGTAGTTAAGACATACAGATCATACATACAAGGGTTAATTGGTTAAAAGTATTCATTGAATTGAAATGATGTCAGTTATCACCAATGTTAAGTAACTAGCCAACATTAATATTAATGCCAGCTTATGTTCCGTGCTAGCAAGATGTCCACAACAAGATAACATCTGAATTATTTTGCTAGAACAGAAACTACACTAAACATTCCAGATTTCAGAGCAATATGCAAGCAAAGCATGGGCAAACACACTGGAGCATTCATACTCCTGGTGGACAAGCTAATGAATTTATGAGTCATGGATCCAAAATTAGCCATTACAAGGGTTTGTCACATTAGCAACGGCTGAGCGGATTGTTTTCGACCATGTAAACAAGTTTTTCATTCGAAAATCTGCATCCTCTCCCCCGTCTCTCTCTCTCTCTCTCTCTCCCTTTCTCTCCCTATCCTCCCACACCACTATTTCTCCATCTCTCCTCCTCTACACCCCCTTCCCTCATTCTGCTGGTCTCTTATAAATTACCACTCCCCCACTTACATACAGAGCAGAAAATGACTCATTTTAAACTAGCCAAGGCTGCAATCGTCTCCACAGGAAACTGGTTCAGGGTGGTGTGGCAGTGAGGTGGTGGTCTGCCTCTGCAGCACTCACATTAGCATTTTGCCAGAGGCTGTCACATCGACTACTGAGAGATATGCAGTGAAAGAGCCCAAACGCTAATGCAGAACTACGTTATGCACAGCCCAGGGTTCGTAAGTCCCCCGCCCACGGTAAAAGAACGGGACACGTGAAAGGAAGAGTCTCCACATACGATCCCACTAATGGAAAAACTGACTCCAATACAGAAGCAGGCTGATTTCACAAGAGGGAATGTGTCACACAGCCTTTGGTGTAGTAGGGAAATGCAGGAAAACAGAGCAGTAAGAAGTTTAGATTTATTATATTTTGTTTCCCTGATCAGTTTCGGAGTTTAGAAAAGATCACACATCCATCAATATGACAAGCACAATCTGAACCTTTCAGAGTTAAAATACGAACCTTGTGTAGACCAGGCACACAAGGAAAAACTTTTACTCATACAAAGCAAGTCCAAAAACAAAGTCTCATATAAACAGTGGAGAAAAAAGAACAAAATTACAAAATCAATCTTTATGAAATCCACAAACACAATCATTCAGCTATGTGAAGAAATGAGACCAGATAGTGAGATTGGAAAAACAGCCTTTTTCCACGAAGTCCATATCACTCGAGTCGGATAGTATCAATGTGCTAGCAGCGCTAAGCACCCCCTGTGGATTATTTTGGAATCACCAATGTCTAATAAAAAAAATAAATAATACACAGAATGGTATGAAAAACCGAGGCTGGGCTGATTTCTTTCTAGCCTAGACTGTAGATTCATGTAGCCTATCAATGACAGTCACGGTAGGTGATTACACAGAGTGAAACGCACCCTAGATGTTGTCTTTGTTTCCCTGTAATGCCAAATGTGATGGGCTTAGCATGCACTGTTCAAACAAAGTACAAATTACTCAGAAGGACAGACGACAGAACTGTGAGTTAAGGGTTTCCGGGTTTGAACGTAAGAATCCCAGCTTTCCTTTTTACCATATTCAGTATTCAAAGAAAACCGAAGGCAGCATGAACTCTATAGAGAGTTATGAAATTGAATTTTTATTCAAGAATTTTATATGAAATTTTTACACTTCAAGAATATAAAAATCATGAATGCAGCTGCCTACCTGTCTTTGAGTATGAATGCGTAATAGTTTGTCCAACATCATTCTTATTAAACCATCAATGAGAACATGAAATATTGAATAATTCTGAGTTATTGAGAATTTTTTTTTAGCTCCTATCTACTGTACTATCAGGCCAGTATTCAATGCAGATCACAAAATCCAAATGTAGAGCACAGGATGAGAACCCATCCATCCATCCATCCATCTTCCAACACAGGGTCGCAATGGAGCCTGGAGCCTATCCCAGGGAACTCTGGGAACGAGGCGGGGGACACCCTGTACAGGGTCACAACCCATCGTAGCTCCCAATCATACACACATTCATACACTATGGACAATTTGGAAATGCCAAATCAGCCTACAATGCATGCTTTTGGATTGAAGGAGGAAACCAGAGTTCTCAGAGGAAACCCCTGAAACACATGGAGAACATGCAAACTCCACACACACAGGGTGGAGGCGGGATTCGAACTCCCAACCCCATAGGTGCGAAGGTTGTTCCTCTTAAACAGCTGTTCTATAAACACTTTATTTACCACTGAAGAGACGGGCTTTGGGATACAAATGCAGATGCTGGATAGACTCGATTCAACAGCTGATTTTCGCAATACCTGGAATGTTATAAGACGTGTTAATGTACAAATGTATCAAAATGAGTAACAGAGAAAGAATCAAAGTGCAAATAAAGGAATAGCGATTTGTTCACGCATGAATACAATCTTACAAAACAACACCCAAACTGATAGAATCGTGCCTTCATGTAAAACAGTATTTCACTTATATAAGTCTATGGGTTTTTCTTATGTAAATTTATGCAAATGTACAGGAATGGGTGGGTTTGTGGCATTAAGCTGCATCATGAGAGCCCTACAGAATGCCTGTGGAGCCACTTCCAGTCTTACACAGACACTTACGGTGCGGTGTGGGTTGAGCAGTGATGCACATCAGCTGAAGTGTTACTCATATTGGAACAGTTCTCCTTCTCCACCTCTGCTTTGGCCGTTTGGTGAGTATTGTCCGTTCCTATCCAGCTGTTTTGATTATTCACGGTGTTACAATCCAGTCTGCGGAAGTCACTTCTTTCTGATCAACACAAACAGTTTGTGCTTTCAACAGCCCGATATTGTGCGTGTCCATCTACTGAACAGTTCCCCAAGTCTACGCAGGTGGTAATAATTGTAGATTTTTTTTGCTACGCTCATTTATACGCTGTGCTGTGGCATGTGATGCCCCCCTGTGGCCTCTCAAAGGTGTGTGGGTAAGATATTTCTGCTAGTGTTCATCAGCACACCTGAATACCACAGAGCATAATTACAGACAGAGGCGTGACGATGTGGACAACAGAGGTGCGGAGAGTGTTTACAGAACAAAGAGCCGAGTGCTCCTCGAAGAGGTGAATGAGGAGGTAAATATAATGCTGCTGCTGAGAGAGAGAGAGAGAGAGAGAGAGAGAGAGAAAGAAAGAGAGTGTTAAGGGAAATGAAGCCACATCAGAGCATGATGATGAGCTGAAGCCCAAACACTGACAGACTGATAAAGCTTAGAAAAGGATTAAAAGGATCCGATTCAAAAAGCAGTAATGAGAAAAGAAACGCATAAATGGACAGCAGAAATGAGACTGGATTGTAGAAGGACAAAAGGAGGAAAAAGATTGTTCGTTGATGATAGCCATAGCAAGGAATGGCAGAGAAAGTGCTGGAAAAGAAAAGGAGGGAAATAAAAACGTCGACATGATGAAGTGTCAAACATGACGAATTGCAACAGAGGTGTAATAATTCATGCACGGAAAAGAAAGTGAAAGGGTATCGATCCTGAATCACACCCAGATAAGTGTCACGTTTTACGCAGATGAAACTGTTTACAGTCATCAGTGCTGCCCACAACAGCAAATCACCGGAGAGCAGAAAACACAACCGGACATTGGAGTCAATAAATTAATTCAGATATAAAAGAAATAAACCAGACATTTATACACTGAAACTGAAATCTGTTCAAATCAGACACATCAGAATTTGTTTGGAACGGACATCCACATCGTATATAACGAAGCACAACAGGAACTTCAGAGGCCTTTACAACTGTGAGATTTGGCACTGGGACTGCTCTAAAGTAGAAAGGCCCCTTTGATATGTGTCGTTGAATTCTCTAATCTGATTGGTCAAAGTTCATCAACACCTTCTGACCAACCAGACTTGAGAATTTCCATAACATCACATCCTGACGTGTTTGCTCTTATACCACAGCAATTTGCCATTTCTAAAAATGTACTTATTTATTAAAGAATGATGCTTGATACTTTTTATCCATTTATATGTACATTAGCTGTTCCGTTGTAACAGCTATAAACAGTCTCTTATTTTCTCTCTCTTGAACCTAATAAGAAAAAAACAAAAAAAGGAAAACTCTTTTTCCTGTGACACAAAACATACTTAAGCACTGACACTGGAGACTCCTTCCATAACTGTTGAAAAAACAACTCTTTACAGAAAACTCCACGTGGATTTTATTAAGTATTCAGATTGCATGAAGTGTCCACCATACAAGTCCTTGCGAAGAAGCCGTTACTATAGAAACGACAGCTTATTGGAGAGATGCATTCATATTGACAGCAGTGCAGGCTGCAAGGCGAATCACATGTTAATATGAATGCACTCTCTAATGTAGCTATAAACGGTTAAAAACGATCAAGCACAACAATTACTGTCAATTTGCTGTGATACAAGAGCAGACACTTCATGATGTGATGTTATAGAAAAAGAATCAGTGTAGTAATGGCATCACACCACGCCGGTGTTGATAATGTTCCTATAACAGCACACACAGTCATGTTTAAATCCGCGCTTGATGTAAATTCAGTTTCTTTATTTTTTTTTAGGTTTAAAAAAAGAAAAAGGAGGATTTAAGCCATCCTTCATCTGAACCCTCTCTTTGCCAGTTAAGATCATCTGAACTTTACGATGCGGCAGGCCAAAGGTCGGAAACATTTTTTTCACCAAAGGGCCGTTGTTTGTTTTTTTCTTTTCAATTTTTGGTTAATGCAAGAGCCATTGCAAAAACGAATATTTTCTTTTTTATAACAACAGTAACAATAACAGTAATATTATTTAAGTCCATAGACAAATAAATAAATACACAACAAACAATATTTATTAAGTTGCAATTTGGAATGAATTGTGCAGGGCTTTCACTTCGAGGTTGAGTTTCCACCTGAGCAGTATAAAACCTCTTCTCAGTGTATATATGTGTGTGTGGACTCATCCAGCACAAGATTCATAAAAATAATATAAAATAAAATAAATAAAAATTAAATGTAAAAAAAAAAGAAAAAAAAAAAAAAGGTCTTTTCACTCTCTATCTCACGTGCTATCATGACATGCACTGTTCAGGCACAGGGGCACGTCATATATTTTTTAATGAGCCCCTTGTTTGGGAAATCCTCAAACAATTCAGTTGCCATATGCAAAATGCATGACTATACAGTACATCTCCTCTGTCAGTAAAAGTTTTCCTCGATCTTACAATCTCCAATGAGCCATTCAGGCTTCCAGTTGGCTCTGTCCACGCTTGCAACTGCTGCTGTCCGGCTTGTGGTTTACGGTGCAGCTGCATGCACACCTTCCTTCTGCTTTCACCCACAGGGTACTTTGCTGCAAATGCAAAATGTCTTAACAGTTGATATTTAGAACGAGGCAATACGTTCTGTGCGAATCAGCCATAGCAGAGCGCCAGAGCGCTCAATAAAAGCACATGTTTCAGTCCACCAATTTTGAAATTTATCCCCGCTCCTCTGAATTCTTTATTTTCGGCATCTCCACAAACTAGCTAGGTAGCTGCGTGAATCTGAGCGCAAGAGGTTACCATAGAAACATAATTGGTTTGCCAGTGATTGGTTTCTACGCGCACTGACCAGAACAGCTCGAGATATACTCTTGTAAACTGACTTGTCATTAACTTTGGCTGGTGTTCCTTCAGGTCCTGTTTAATGAAGCAGCTAAAATGTGCTTTCCCAACATGTTATAAGTCAGTCTCTCCCCCTCTCTCTCCCTCCCTCCCTCAAAAGTGGCCATTTTCTCTGCACTTTGAGATGTGTAGTGACCACTCTGGCTCCTTGGGCCTTCCAGCACTTAAAAGCAGGATGTTGCATCAACTCCCTCTTTGCACAGGAATAGAAAGAGCTGCACAGTGATGTACGTGTTACACAGAGCAAAAGCAACTCGTATTCAGTCACTAGTTTTGTGCTTTTATAAATTATTCCGAATAGCTGTTGCTTTCATTTGATAAACACCGTGCTAAATAATATAAGGCCTATGTTCAGTCCTGAGAGCATGGAGGCAAATATGAATGAAATATAACA
>CM022766.1:16488278-16530778 GCA_012411365.1 Ameiurus melas | reverse complement strand
GGCAGCCCTGGGACATCTGACTGCTGAGTGATGGAGTGTTTCCATTCTTATGCAGACAACAAGTAAAGTCTCCTTAAACCCAATTGTATGGTTTGTTTTACAATACAGCTTTACAACAGTGGAAAAAGGACCCAAAGACAAGCAGAATTAACTATGCAGCCGATTTGTACATCGGATCGCAACATTTCGACTTGCTATTCTGCAAGACCCTCCGTTATTACCCCTGCTTCAGGTTTGCTACGGTGTGCTGTAAAGGGAAATCGGTCCTGTAAAAGTGAAACCTCATTGCTTATGGGCAGAATCCATGTCCCACTGTGACAGTCCGCAGCCATCAACGACCAGCATCAGTCTCTTCTTTAAAATCGGAGTGAGAGTGGGTGTCCAGTAAATGGATTGCAGAAAGAAAATACTGCCTTCAATCCAGTTAGAGAACTGAATTCACCTAGCAGTACAGCAAATAATTACAGATCCTGTTTGACAGTCATTCTGAGGTAACAGACAGAGGAATGGCTTCAGAGTGAATCGATTTAGAAGCCAGGGCCTCCTCAGGGGAGTGAAGCACTCAGGAAAAAAACTGAACAAAGGAGAAGTAGGGCAGGGCAGAGGAACGAAGGCTAAGGCCTGGGGTCCTGCTACACAATCAGGAACTGGAAGCTGCGAAGCAAAGGGAGGCTTCTGGTAATCAATACAGAAATGAAGAGAGCGCTGGTGAAAGTGCTTCTACTTTTAATAGGCTTTGTGCTACTACAGCACTGTAGCTTTAAGGGTAACTTGAGCAAGTTCCAGCATTATAGATGAGAATTTGGACTTGTAAAGCTTAGCATCAATGGGTTAGTAGGCAGATCTTGTCATGTGATCTTTCACAAAGAGTAAGGACAAATTCCAAAGTAAAATATGGTTTAGCCACTGTTTATCTGTACATTCATGCAGTTTTCTAATCAGAGTGTCATGTGGAAGAGCAATGCATAAAATCATGCAGATGAAGGTCAAGAGCTTCAAAATGATGTTCATATCAAACATCAGAATGGGGAAAATTTGCGATCCCAGTGACTTTGACCATGGCATGATTGTTGGTCCGGATGGGATGCTTTGAGTATTTCTATAACTGCTGATCTCCTGGGATTTTCACACACAACCGCCTCTGGAGTCTACCAGAATGGTGTGAAAACCAACAAAAGTAAGTAGCAGTTCTGCAGGCAGAAACACTTTGTTGATGAGAGAGATCAGAATATGATCAGACTGGTTCAGAACTGGCAGGAAGGCTATAGTAACTCAAATAACCACTGTTTACAACTGTGGTGAGCAGAAAAGCATCTCAAAACGCACAGCATGTATAACATTGAAATAAATGGGCTACAATGGCAAAAAAACAGCATAATGTTCTACTCCTGTCAACCAAAACCCGCTGGCTCAACAGCTGCCCATAACCTTCCTGTACATCAAGATGTTATGTAACACGTCCCATTATTATTATTTTTTTAAACAATATTTTATTCATTTCAAAATAAAATAAACAAGTAACAATTAAGCATACAAAGTTCAAATTAAGCACATGTAGCATCGTTCGGTTTCATTTTGCTTATCCAGAATTTAACAAATGCATTAGGTATTATTATTATTACCTGCTGTTTATCAAGTATTAGTGTGCATCTGTCAAATCTATAATTTGATATTGTTTAAGACTTATTTACGGACACCAATATTATTCTGACATTATAGTGGATCCCTATATATAGTATGTAATCACATTAATCATAAATTACTATTTATACAGAGCCACAGATGTTATTATATTTGTTGAACAACCTGTGTGAAGTCGTTTGCAGAACTCACGTTTAATAAAGAGACAAACACACACACACACACACACACACACATATATATATATATATATATATATATATATATATATATATACATACATACACATATACACACACACACACACATACATACACTCACTTTGGTTGCCAGTGGTTTAGACATTACTGGCTGTGTTTTGAGGGTGTGTGTGTGTGTAAGAAATAATCAAATATTTACAAAAACTTGAGGGGTGTACTCACTTTTGTGAGATACTATACAGTATGTATATATATATATATATATATTGGTGTTCCATCAAGAGCCATTTGTAGATTTACAAACAATATTTTCTCCCTGAAAAAAAATATTTTACACACAAAAAAAAGTCTGTATGTTTGCAAATAAATTACCATATTATATAACAGACCACATTTCAGACAAAAAAACAAAAACAATCTATTAACCGCAAAAACTCTCCAGACGAGCAGATTGTCCAAGCTGGACAGCTTGGATAAAAAAAAAAAAACACCACCATCCAATGTTCTGATAAAGCTGTATAAAGTATACCAGAGACAATTGATGCAAAGGGTCGTCACACCAAATATTGCCTTTGTTTATATTATTGCTGCTCACTGCTCTTTACTGCTTCTCTACTTGATTAAAATATACATATAGTGCACCAAAATGAATGAGAATTCATTTTCTTTAGATTACCTTCTAACCTTGACTACGAATATCCAATGAAACTCA
This sequence comes from Ameiurus melas, assembly GCA_012411365.1. Classification (NCBI taxonomy): domain Eukaryota; kingdom Metazoa; phylum Chordata; class Actinopteri; order Siluriformes; family Ictaluridae; genus Ameiurus; species Ameiurus melas. Next base: position 16,528,225 of record CM022766.1, on the reverse strand, counting down.
ACTCCAATAGACAATAATACCCTTCTATTGAAACTGTGCCATATGGCTGGACGAAAAAAAAAAAGTGCTGTATCAGAGCAGTCATCGCATTTGAAGAATAAATGATAGTTTTATCTTAATTTAGTTTAACCAAAGGAGCTAAATACAGACATATTCAATTCATTCAGTTCAATTTTCATAGATGTTTCCATGCTACATTTGAAATTTGCATGGAACCTCCATTATATTTATACCACATATTCACATAACCCTGTGTGTGTGTGTGTGTGTGTGTGATTTTCAGTCCAATATGGCAGGCAGCACTTATGTTTCCATGGCAAAGGATCGAACCTTAAGGGCACTGGAGGTGCATGAAGTATACTTTAAAACCATGCAGTTATAATCAAAGAATCAGGCCTGAACATCAGTAAGGTTGAATTAATCAGACTTTGACGCGCTTGTAACATTTAAAACAGTTATTATCATGTATTATATAAACATAAAATAGAACCATATAAACACTTTTGAGAGATACTGTATATATATATATATATATATACACACATACACACACACACACACACACATACACATATATACTGTACATGCACACACACACATATATATATTTATAAATTATTGTAACCTTATTGATCTTCAATCTTTTATTCCCAGTGGAAAAGAGCTGCTCCAGCAAGACGAATGATAAAAAGAAAAATGCAGCATATTATAGTATATTCCTTGCATACAATAAGAAGTGAGCATAAAGCTAGGAAAATGCAATTAAGTAAATAGAAGTGAAAACTAAACAGAGAATAAAACATCAGAGAACTCAGAGACTCTAAAAGGATACTGAGTGTGTAGCCCCAGGTACACTCTTCATCACTAGTCCAGAGTACAAGTAATCTGCATTATGCATTAATGCAGAGGACGAGATCTAATGCAGAGAGACAGCATTCTCAGCCCTGCAAGTTTACTTAAGCTTTAAACTTGCTATCTCATTCTGACTAAAGTAACCTTCTACTATTCTCAAAAACCTGCAGGAGTATTCTCAATGCTGCAGAATTAGACGCAGTAGAAAGAGCTGAAGAAGAATCTTCATCCTACTGACCCACACGATGACTATGTAGCTCTTGAAAATGGAGAGTGAGCGATTAAACCGAGCTGTGCTTTCTGCACAACAATGCAGCCTCAGGCCACTGCTGGATGTCTTTTAGACCCAGGTTGAGTCAGTGTGTTTAACTATAGTCAGCAGCAAATAACAATGATAATGAGGTTGGATTTATTTAGTTTTTTGTTTATTTTTTTGGCGAGAATTTGAGAATGCACAAGAAGGTAATTCGCTTCAGTGTACAGATCAGCAATTAGTCTCCTGCTTGCTGCCTGCAGCATCACCACCAAAGAGGTACTGACTTTCACACCCAGCACAGGCTCTGCTATTATTATCTTCTCGGCACATCTGAGACGGCATCACAGTGTCTGAGATGGTCTGGCAGAACTAACTGATGTAATTTGTCTTATTTCTGCTGCTGTTTGGCATTCCGCAACCACAAAATCGACAAAATAAACGAGAAGGAGGACTATATGAAATTTTAACTAGTGTGTTCTGCAAGATACACGGTCAGGAAATGGTTGTGCACTGAGGGGGCACGGTGGCTTAGTGGTTAACACTGAGTTAGCACCGAGTATTCAGATCCCGCCTCTGCCCTCTGCACACACAGGAGTTTCTCCAGTTTCCACCCCAGTCCAAAGACATGCGCTGTAGACTGATTGGAATTTCAAAATTGTCTGTAGTGAGTAAATGTGTGTGTGATTGTGTCTGGTGATGGGCTGGCACCCAATCATGGGTGTCCCCTGCCTTGGGCCAGAGTTCCCTGGTGATAGGCTCCAGGCTCCCCAGTGACCCTGTGTAGGGCAATAAATGGTTGGTTGGATGGATGGACGAATGGATGGATGTGGACGGATGGATGGATGGATGTGGACGGATGGATGGATATGGAGGAATGGATGGATGGATGGATGTGGACGGATGGATGGATGGATGGATTGATGTGGATGGATGGATGGATGTGGATGGATGGATGTGGATGAATGGATGGATGTGGACGAATGGATGGATGTGGACGAATGGATGGATGGATGGATTGATGTGGATGGATGGATGGATGTGGACGGATGGATGGATGGATGGATTGATGTGGATGGATGGATGGATGTGGACGGATGGATGTGGATGTGGACGGATGGATGTGGACGAATGGATGGATGGATGGATGTGGACGGATGGATGGATGGATGTGCACAGTGGTGCATTGTGGCATTTCTATAGAAGCGATCAATTTCAACAACATTTGCAGTATAATTCTGACCAGCTAATCATTTGAAAGCTTTGTGCTAAATCTATGCCGTGGTTCTTCGATAATGTCCATTCACTGAACAGTGAATAAAATCAAGACTTGTGAGAGCTGAGTAGCTGAAGTCACTATAAATGTTATAAGCAGGCATTGATACTGACCCCATTTTAATAACCGAACCGACTCTCTACACACTTCTGTTGCCAAGCCATGATAAACATGCCCTTTGTGACATGCTGTGCTCTGTGCTCATTAGCGATGTGTGCATTTTGATCATTTTGGTAACTCAAGTACATGACTAAGAAAACAAGCAAGTACTTGAACCATTCGGTCTGTCGTGTTTTTACCTTTGGCCAAACTTAAAGTCTCTGGCTGATGGATGTATTGCAAGGCTTTTGTCTTCGTTTTTCACTCATCATGTGTTTAAACACAAGGCGATGGCTCAGTGCATTAGTAGTGAGGTTAAATGAAGTTAATTCGCTTGATCATGTTTGCAAAGGCTATTTCGTATTTATTGTGTCTGTCGTGTAAGGAATACAGGAAAATGATCTGTGAAGAAGTGGCCTGATACAAAAAGTGGCTCTAGTTAAACTTGTGCAACTGTGCGGCTGGTTTCTCAAATCTGATTGGTCAGAAGGTGTGCGTTATTTTTGTATAACCATACGGTCCAGACAGTAGTTTTGGCAGTAACATGAACAACAGGTCTAATATTTTATTGTTTCTATAGTAAAAGCTCAATCACAGTGACTTGCATGGTGGATACTTCACATAATAAAGACTAATAATAAACTGATTTTAAATATATATATATATATATATATATATATATATATATATATATATATATATATATATATATATATATATATATATATATATATATATATATATATATATGGTGTTGTAACATTCACAGTGTTTTGCAAAGATTCCCAGCACAGGACATTCTTCAGGACAGAGGCGTTTATGGTCTCTTGGTAAAATACCTTCTTTTTGGAGAGAGAGAGAGAGAGAGAGAGAGAGGGGGGGCTGGTAAGATAATGACTGTTTATAGGGGCTTAACATTAGACAAAACAGGAACTAACGTGTCTCTCAGACATTCCATAATATTAAACCTACTACAATCCCGAAAATGTTGGGACAGTATGAAAAATGGAGAAAAAAACAAACAAAAAAAAACACAACAAAGTCATTTGAAAATTCAATTCACCCAGTACTATATTGAAAACACATTATTAAGACATTATTGGATTATATATATATATATATATATATATATATATATACACACACACACACACACACACACACATATATATATACACACACATACATACACACACACACACACACACAACACATTTCAAATCTGATGACTGCAACACACGCCAAAAAAGTTGACCATCGACTGTTTACCACTGTGTAACATCACCTTTTCTTTAAATAACACTTATTAAGCGGTTGGCCTGAAGACACCATTGGTCAAGTTTAGCATGTGGAATTTCCCCCATTCATCCATAATGCATTTCTTCAGCTGCACAACTGTAGTGGTCCTTCGTTGCCTTATTTTGCGCTTCATAATGCGCCACATTCTCAATCAGAGACGGTCAGGACTGCAGGCAGGCCATGCTCTCAGGACTACAGGCAGGACTGCAGGCACTCCCACTCTCCTTTCGCAGCCATGTGCTTGTAATCCAGGCAGAATGTGCTTTGGCATTGTCCTGCTCTGGATGACAGCATATGTTGCTCAAAAATGTGTACATATCTTTCTGCATTAATGATGACCTCACAGATGTGCAAGTTCCCCATGCCTTGGGCACTGACACACCACCATACCATGACAGATGCTGATAAGAGCTTGGATGGTCCTTTTCCTCTTTGGTCCAGAGAGCACTACGACTGTTTTGTACAAAAACTATTTGAAATGTCGACTCGGTGGACCACAAAACACAATTCCACGGTACTACTGTCCATCTCAGATGAGACCAAGCCCAGAGAAGTCAGCGGTGCTTCTGGACAGTGTTGATGTATGGCTTCTGACAATGTTCTTCTCAAAGTGTTGGATTATTCGCTGACGCATCTGTGGGCAGATTGGCAAGCCTCGACCCATCCTTGCTCTTGAAGGACTAGGCCTTTTCTGGAGACTCCTTATATACTATGATGAGATGATTGCCTCACCTGTTTCACATCACCTTCTTATTTCTTTATTTCCTGTCAGAACTTTTTTTTGGAAAGTATTGCATGCATCAATTTCAAAATAAACGTTTACCTTAAAAAAAAAAACCGCAGTTGATTAGGTAAACCATCAAATATCTTGTCTTTATACTTTTTTTGTTTAAATACAAGTCAAAGTACATTTACAAATCACTCCACTTTGTTTTTATTAGCATTTTCCATACTTGTCCCAACTTTTGCAGAATTGGGGTTTTATAAACCATTAAATTGCCCGACACGTTCTACATTGATAAATAAATAAACGCTACTTTTTACGTCGGGTCATATCACACCATCTTGGTGTGGATCATCCTGTTATACCTGTACTTGTGGAATGTTTCTTAAATGCTTGTTAGTTCCTGTTAACACTTACATTATACCGTAGCAATCCATAAACCGTTGTTCCCTTACATTCTCTTGAAGTAAATAAGAGTAAAATTAGAGCCTGTTACAGAGAGATCACAAAGTGCAACATCCTCATGCCTTAGACATTCCTGTAACGGAAAACAAACAGTTTTACCTATGAACTGCTAAGACTGGTGACTCCTTCCATAACTGTGAAATAAACACACAAACAAACACAAAGAGCCTTAACAATGATCAGTTTCTCTTTGTTAAACAACAGGACATTTTAGAATTCACTTATTTATTCACGCCAGCACCATACCAATACTCAGTATGGGATCCCTAATAAAAACAGCGGTTCTACTGTATGTGCTCACGTGCAGTACTGCGGTGAGACAGTGATGGCACAACAGGAGCTCCAGCTGAATAATACCTTAAGCAAGACCATGTGTCCCAGACTGTGCCAGATCACCTCCATAGTGGACGTCGTCAGCAACTCTCCATCTCTGCAATGCACCTCTTAGTGCTTGGCCAGCGGCAGACTGATTCCAAGTCAGAGCAAAATCCAGAGGCAATTAATCTTCCCTTCAGTCCACTGCAGCCGTCTCCTTGTTGCAGTATGCCTTAGGGAATGAGTCGGTACAGTGCTGGTATGCACCTATGCTAGTGCTACTGAACATCCAGTACTAACCATGTGGGCAGTGTTTGTGCTGTGTGATGCGTCATTTTGGCTGAAAACACAACGCTCTCAACATAACTCTCTCAGAATTCCCGCTGCAGCTGAAGAGACTCAGACCAGTCCTAAACCTGAACGACATCCAACTCCCAGCCTTCATGATATAAAAGTCAATCTAGCTCTTTAGAACCGTGAACAAATCAGTCATTTGTTGACATAATGACCAGAAAACATATTCAATATACATAGCTGGTAATCGAATGTTGAACCATGTCACAATTTTATGGCTTAACAAAGACATGGTTTATTTCTATTACAGGAGCTCGTGTGTTGACGCTGCACTAGCTGGTATTTATTTCCCCTACACTGAGCACACACAGTGACAGCTGCCGTGCCATGAAGCACCTGAGAAATACAATACTACACCAGCAGAGAAGCCTCTACATTGTACACGGTCAGAGGGATGAATTGGATTATTTTATAGTAGGTTTTCTCATGGAACGTTTATATATGTTGTCAAGTCATCACCATGCTATCGGCTTACATCAAAGGTGCTGGCATTTCAGAGCCGACTAACTGATACCAGGCATTAAAAACGAATTGGCAATCCCAAAGCTTTAAGGTCGATTCTATCTACACAACGGAAATGCACAAAAACTTGCACGCAACACATTTTCGTTTAGCAAGACAGCAAATGGTTATTGGAATTTATTTAGAATTTGACTGGTTAGAACTGAACAATTTACGGGTTGTAATAGACCCTCTCCCAATGATTGATACAGATGGTCCATTGGTAACACACTTATATTTGTGGAAGGGTGGAAGGGTGGAAAGAAGGAAGGAAGGAAGGAAGGAAAGAAAGGCTATGCAGTATTGGTGAAAAAAAATTGACTTGTGTATTTGTCTCTGGAAAAAAGAGACAGACAGTGTGGGCAATTGTGTTACTAATTGTATTCAGATCCAGCCACCACAAAGACTCTCTAGGCATTCATTGTATTCTGGCTGCATTCTTGCTTGACAGTAGCAAGAAACCAAAAAGAAGCAAAGTGAATCACATCATGATTCATCCACACGGACCCTTTATACCCAGGCCACAAGTGCTCTGTTAATCTGCCTCCTTCCCGATTTATAGTCAACAAACTATGCCAGGTTTTAAGATGCCAATACGGATGTGCTCTGTGTGGATGTACTCGACATCCAGTACTCGAGTAGCATTAACCTCTTAAAGATCCAGTGTTCCCTGCAAAATCAAAAGACGTACTCAATGGAAAAAACTCAGCCTGGAGGAGGGATGCGAATTAAAGCATTGGCAGTCTTTCAACACAAGCACACAGATTTACACACCATAACCCACAACCTCCATCGTACCATCAAGCATAATCAGAATTTATATGATCTCCAGTCATTGTTGACAGATATAACAAAACAAACAACCCCACCCTCCTACGGTCTGATAATGCAGACTTGGTTATTACTCTCACAGCAGTGATCATTCACTCCTCCAGCTGAGCAAAAGGAATTATGACTCGTGTCATAACATCGGTTTCTTAGTCTTCTCCTGCCACACTCTGAGCCTGTTAGGCCACTCTTAATGAGAGAAAGTGACTCAGCGCCACAGAAAAAAGCAGAAACGGTAGAAGAGGAAGCTATTAAATAACACTGAACTTGGAGATGTTCAGTTCATTTAGGGAAAGAAAAAAACACACACACACACACACACACACACACACTAGGTACTTTGCATTTGAAATCCCTATGAACAAGTAAGAGAGTGAACATAAACAGTAGCACTACACTGAATTCATGCTGTATAAACCGTAACTGCGAATCCTGAAGACTTTCATTGTTCTTGTAAAACAGCGGTTTGCTTACAATTACATTTTTTGATCGTTAAAAGAGTCCGATTTTAAATGACACTTACCAGTAAGACTGTGGACATCTGCAAAACAAGTTAGTTCTTGTCATCACTTCTAGCAGCTCTGATCAGTCATTCCCACATGGCTGTTCTTCACTCTCTCTCTATTTTTGAAGATAAATACAAAATAAAATGCAAAGTTCTCTGTCCTCTTCTGTCAGAATGGAGAACTCAAACGCTCTGTTCTATAGCACAATGGATTATTTGAAGATTACACGAAGCAGAGTCGGGTTGTCAGCTTCACATCTACGCAGAACACGCACACAAAGATCTGAACAAACAGCAACACAGATAATTAAACATTACAGGCATAATTAATATGAACTGTACAGCCACATTCTGCTAGGGTTGGGCTGACTTTGTATGCAATGTTTTGCTTAATCACCTCTAATTAAAAACAAACTAAAAGCCTGCTGAGTTTTTGGGTAATGACCGAGATCTACTGCAACTGTTTTATAGTAACTTTAAAAAAGGATATTGAAGTGGCCTTCATGGCTTGGCCTGTCACGATGCATCATGATAACGAGGAGTCTTTATTAGTCACATATGTTACAGCACAGTGAAATTCTTTTCTTCGCATACCCCAGCATGTTGGGAACTTGGGGTCAGAGCACAGGGTCAGCCATGATACAGCGCCCCTGGAGCAGAGGGTTAAGGGCCTTGTTCAAAGGGTCCAACAGTGGCAGCTTGGCAGCAGCAGGGCTTGAACTCCTGCCCTTCTGATCAGTAACCCAGAGCCTTAACCACCAAGCCCAATTCCCACTGCCCCTACATGTCAGGGGAGAGAGCATACACAGTCCCCCATTATCAGAAATAACGCAGTCGAGATTCCCACATTTGTGGAATTTGCAAAGATCAGCACAACCTGAGTGCAATGACTGAGCCTTGCCTTGGGCGAACCACCTTCTTGATCATGATATTAAGTTATCGACTTCTCATACAGTATATGGACGTGACCTCATCCTATACACATGAGATTAATCAGACATTTACAGAACTTCAACTCAATATTACAACTCGCTTCTGCATAAAATGACATAAATGCACAAGAGAATTGAACTTAAATAAGGCGCCAAGTAGAATGGTGAATACACTGTTTCTGTAACAACGCATAAAGGCATAAAGATTTCACAATATTGTATTACAGTAGTGTGAAAATTGAAATACTATTTCAGGAGATCAGGTTTTCACAACAAGGCCAGTTTTCACATGTTTTGGTTGATATATGTTTACATTTATGCATTTAGCAGACGCTTTTATCCCAAGCGACTTACAAATGAGGAAATAAAAGCTATATATCAAGCAGAGTATCTTATATATATATATATATATATATATATATATATATACACACACACACACACACACACCCACACACAAACAATACACTATGCTACGTTTTTAAATAAAATTAATTTGCGGGTTGGCATTTTAGGGGTTAGTTACATGTTCACGTAAGAGGTGGGTCTGTTTTCTGAAGAAAATGACAGATTCTGCGGTCCGGATTGAGGTTGGAAGTTCGTTCCACCGCTGAGGGACAGATAGTGTGAAGGTTCTGGAAAGGGACCTTGAGCCACACTGAGTAGACCAACTAAGCATTTAAGCGAATATATGAGACGTGTTAATATTTGGGTTCTTTTTTTTTTTTTTTTTTGCATTATCTCATCAACTGAAGCGCTGTTGACCAATATCCGCTGCCGTTTCAGTCCAGATTAAATCAAATGACTAAATATGCCATGATGAAATATTGACTAAATTTAAAGGATATTTTCATCAAAAGTCAAAACCAATTTTCTTTTCATTATTATGCTATTATATTATCATTATATCAGTGGCATAAAATGGTCTGAAAATGACACTAATATTGTTTATCGCAATTATTTCTGAGCTATGTAGTTATCATGACAGGCCTATTCATGACTACTGGAAAAGCAGGGAAAAGCACACGCACACCTGCTCATAATTCAGGGAACGTTAAGTGCAAGGTTCATGAACACAGAAACAGGTCTTTACTCAAAAGCAGTCCAGAACATCTACACAGTTAAAATAAGTTGTAACACTGCATTTGCTCCATTTTAAGCAACACCTGTTGTGTGGTTTTAGTGATGCTATGAACTAATGAAGAATTGAACCGGCTCACAACAGGACGTATACATGCTTCCATTACTTATAATTTGGATGGCGAGCAGCTATTCCTATGCTGTTTTAGAGCACTTAAAAACGTTTATACGGTATCAACTCCGTTACGCTCATGTCAGGATCAACACATTTCAGTAAGGAATTGCAGTGAAACAGTGAACAGTATGTCATACAGGAAGCACTCCTGAGAGACTACTGTATATTCACATATAAAGAAGGGATGTTTGGTGAATGTTTTGGGGGATTACTGTAGAGAAATTTAGCTTACTCTATGGTACAGAAAATTACTTACAGACACCAATTCTACTGATCTACCTCAACAGGATCATCTTTTGGCAAAATCTGACTAAAGATAATATATATATTTTAGAAATACAGCCAAGTACATTTTGACGAAGAGATTTCTAGGCTAATTTGTGGTTTGTTTGGCACAAACTGTAAGAATGGGAGTGTCTGTGGGTGGAGTCAAAGGTTGAGTCGACTTCACAGTGTACAAGTGAATCTCAGAGTGTGAGACCTCTGCTACAACACTTGGCTAAAAGACACCAATAAGAGGATGGCATAGGGTGAAATGAAACTCACGGGTTAGCTACAAATACAGTAGTGGCAATGGCAAGACAAAGGAAATTTGTTAATGGACAGGAAAATAGCCTTATTACTTCTCTGAAGAGCGCACGGTGGCTTAGTGGTTAGCACTTTTGCCTGCAGGGTCTGGGGTTCGATTCCCGCCAGGGCCATGTGTGCATGTTCTCCCCGTGCTGCGGGGGTTTCCTCCGGGTACTCCGGTTTCCTCCCCCAGTCCAAAGACATGTGTATGAATGGGTGTGTGTGAGTGTGTATGTGATTGTGCCCTGTGATGGACTGGCACCCTTGTGCCCGATGCTTCCTGGGACAGGCTCCAGATTCCCCGCGACCGTGAACAAGGAGTAAGCGGTAGAACATGTGGATGGATGGATGGATGGATGGATGGACGGACTTCTCTGAAGAATGTTTCTAATAATTTTGTGCAGGATCCTCAATCATGCTGACTGATGGCGTAGTAATTTACTTTAATCACAAGTCGACCAATATAGAATATTCGTTATGTAATGACGGGTAATAATCTTAATAGACACAGTGTAACACCAGCTTTAGTTATTTAGTGGTTAGTTGGATTATACGGGAAAATCCCAGCTGCTGTTTGAAGAGCCCTCTTTAATTGATAGGGTAAATAAAAGGAAATATCTGCTTAAATAATCCGTTGTTGGCAGTGCATGCCCTCCCCCCCTTCCTACCCAACACAATGAATCTGAAACTGCAGACCCGAACTCAGCATCTGTGACAAAAATACACGAGTCATAACCAGCCAAGATATGCGTTGAAGGGGCCTGGATTGCAGTAAAGAAAATCTTTAGTGGGAAAATATCATTAACACACACCCAGTGCCATTTTCACTAGCTCAATCGTGCTCAGCTTAAAAACTGCTTTCCTGCCCAGTGTGCTTAAAAGCTCAATTTCATTCAAATGAACTGGAGTAGAAAACTGGAAGGGCTAAACAGAGAAAACAAGAAATTGAAATAAGCCACGAGAAAAAGAAAAAGACCAAATTAGTCAAGATATTAATCGCATTATGGTTGGATAGACACTCGAGCAATAATGTTACTGACAGAGTCACTCTCTTTGACTTTTAATGCCGTGGAATGAACATTGTTATTAAGCAGAAATCATTAGAAGCAAGTCTGCGGATTAAAAATGTTGCGTTTCAGTTTAGAAAACCTTTTTTCCCCTCTCTCTACACAGACCTGGAGACAGGCCTGGGGAAGAGATGTAAATTTGACATATAATTAATAGAGCCCACCCAAAAAGATTTTAGCATAATATAATACATCGGTACTCCACTGAGGTCCCCTGTGGTGATGTTTTAAGCGTGGGTGATTTGCAAGAAGCGAAATGCTGTACTTAAAAAAAAAAAACACGTAATTGTTTACAATGCTACTGAATATCAGCGGAATTGTGCAGGGTAAACCCGAGGCTTCAGAGCAAACGCTCAGCTCCTCTGGGCTGAGATGTGCTCGTTAATCTAAACCAATTCAAGGTTTTGCACTGTAATAATGATCACAATAAATCATTTGTTGCCTGCTGATCTTTATAGGTCAATGGATGCTGTGGGAGCAAAAGTGGCAAAGGTTAAAGGCAGATGAGGATGCTACACAGCAAAAAGAATACCTGCAGCTACAGACATGGAGACAGCTGAAGTAAAATCCTAGTGCTTGCTAATAGCAACATCAGCTCTTCAGCTTGACACTGACATTTCATACTTGGTGTCAGATTACATATAGCACGCCTGTGCTGCTCAGAGAGCGTTCACTTTATCAGAGACCGGAGTCAGACTCTAAAGGTTGGCTAAGATGACACAACAACTCCTATATCAGTCAAACTCCGGTTAGAGAGATAGCTAGACTAATCGCTAATCCCCCACCCCGAAACACAACTGAGCAGTCCAAGTCCTCTGAAAGGTCAGAAAATGTGTATTTAATAATAATAATTATAATAATATTAATATAATATTAATAATATATTATACATAAGCCATTACAGGAAAACAGAGCCATAACTATACGCGAAGGAATTGAAGAATGATTTCCATTTTCATGCATTTGCCAGATGGGAGATCGGTTTTGAACATCAGAGTTCCTTTGATAACTTTTCTTTAGACAGGTCCCAAGATGATGTGAGCCAAATTCGGTGTTGATTGGGCATAATTTGTAGAAAAAGTAGCGAAAAACACAGTTTTTGACAAATTCCAAGATGGTCAACGGGAAGTACACTTTATCAGATGTTGGTGTGCGTTCATTTCAGCATACACAAACACTTTGAATGATATAAGGAAACTATGAAAGTTGTTCTTGACTACAAGGTGGCGCAATCATGAAACTGTTTAACCGCAAACTAGGTCGTCAGTGCAGTGCTCATGTCCTCCGTCTCCATGTGATACGTCTTTTTCTTTTAATGTTCCGGTAGAGACCACTGCACACAACTTGAGACGACTTATTAACTTTTGAAGACTGAAGTGACTAGAGGCCTCACTGGTGGTTAACTTTGGACAGGGGCGCACTGTGCAGTATGTTAGCGTGCACAGCGTGAGCAGATTGGTGATCTGGTTCCTCTGCATGTCTGAACAGCTGAGTGACTGTATATACTGAAATGAAGACAGAAGACCCAACATTTTGTAGAATTTCTGCCATCATGCATTGAAGCAGCTTCTGTGGATTCTCGTAGCCCAACACCTCACTAACACACTTCGGTTTTTCCATTATATCCATATGATCCAGTGGCAAGCCTAGGAAATGTGTGCTTCATTAGACTTGTGTCAGCCATATAAAAGTAGGAAATGGCATCTTAAACATTGTTGATTTTTATTCATTTATTTTGCCTTCATAATTAATTATTATGAAAATTGGAATAGTATTTCTGGCATTTTCAAATTGTCCCTAGTATGTGAATGTTTGTGTACCCTGTCCAGGGTGCCACCTGCCTTGTGCCCAGAGTTCCCTGGGACAGGCTCCAGATTCACCCGCAACCCTGTGTAGGAAAAACGGTACGGTAAATGGATGGATGGAACAGTGAATTATTGTGTGTTGGTTATGAATGAGACTAACAATAAGAAATTCACTCCCCTGAATTTCATTACTTTGTAGAGTACACAATGTGTGCCAATATGCCGACACAAAATCCCAAACAACAATTAAAGCATTAGCTCCTCCTCAAACGTAGAACTCATTCCTTTTCATCATCCACTTATGCTCCAAGTATGGGTGCTGCAGTGAGTCTTTATTAGCCATGATCGCTCATAATCCAGACTGAAATAGCAACTCAAAAGGCATATCTGGATCCATTCCTCTGACAATAATTTTCCAATTAATTTGGCATTTAGTCGATATCATAACCGGCAAACCTTAAAGCTGCTGTTCAAATGAAAACGATTCTAGCGAGACTGAAAATAGAGATGCTTATTACTTCATCAAACACTACTGAGATTAGAAATAGTAGCAGGTAATAGAGGTAAGCAGGATTTAACACTTATCTTATGACTTCTACAGTGGCACTTTAAATAAACTATAGACTTCGGGGGGGGGGGGGGGCATCGGTGATGATGACTAATATGTCTTGTGACAGTGAAGAGCTATTCACTAGATTTAACATTCTGCACCTCTGAATTTGGGCTTAGAAAAAGAGTGATTAATACTGCGCTATTTGTATTTTATCCAAAAGAAAGAGTGCAAGTGACAGAAAGCAAGAGCTTGCGAGTTGTATCAAAAAATAGAGAGAGCGCTGAATGGAGAACAGTGACTGGATGTGAAGGCAACTACCATCTAATCACATCACATTTGATGGATTGTACTGATAGTAAAGTTGAAAACAAGTGGGAGTGGGAGCCAGGTAGAGGAGGGAAGGGAATGAAGGGAAAGGCTTGATAAAGCGAGGTCGAGAGAGCGCGCAAAAGAGATAGAGAGTGCAAGAGAAAGAGAGAGCGTGAGAGAGAGAGCATGAGAAAGTGAGAGAGAAATAGACAGATGGAGGAAGTGAGGGGAGAGAGTGGCTCGGCATACAAGCCCGATGCTGTAGATAGTCCCTGCAGTGCTCTTTGTGCCCATCAGGCCAGCAGCAAGCGCAGCCATTAGAGAAGAGGTCCAGGCCATGATGAAAGCTCGGATAAAGATAATGATGCAGATCCACATCTCAGCAAGTCATACAGGAATAAATTCCAGAAGAGGAGTATACACGAGGGCGGCATGGTGGTTAGCACATCCGAGGTTAGGAGATGAAATCTCGCCTCTGCCCTATGTGCATAGAGTTTGCATGTACTCCCCATGCTTTGGGGTTTCCTCTGGGTACACAGGTTTCCTCCCCCAGTCCAAAGACATGCGCTGTAGCCTGATTGGCATTTCCAAATTATCCGTAGTGTGGGTGTGATTGTGATTGTGCCCTTTGATGGGTTGACGTCCCGTACAGCGTGTCCCCCAGCTTGTGCCCCAAGCCTATCCTTGGGATAGGCTCCAGGTTCCACTGTGACCATGGGAAATGGATGGATCTATTTTTATCAGGAAAAGCTTATTAGATGTGAAAGTCAAGAGGAATTCCATCACATTTCAGCATGGAATCATTTATTACATCCTCTCAAGAAGTGAAAAGCAGCACTCGCTTCAAGGCAGCCACGTCATGCTGATTCTCACCTAGTGCATTCTTCTTTAAATCTATTATTCTCTTTTCTATAAGAACATTTATTAAAATGTCAAATGCGACCCAAGCTTGTGTATTCTCCGTCTGCATTTTTCTCTGTTGCATACGTTCATTCTGTGAGACAGGTGAGGAATATGAATCCATTCAGCTCAAGCCCACAGAGCCTTTAACAAAATTTCATGTTTCTCGAAAGCTGAAATCAGATGTTTACGATTCCAACAGGCTAAACAATACAACCCGATGGATGCTTCATCCGGTAAACACACACACACACACACACACACACACACACACACACACACACAAGACAATTTCCCAGACAGCCTTTATGACCGCAATAAAGAATCTGAGACGCGAGTTAATCGGTTTAATTTAATCCTGCAGCTAGTGATCAACAACAGCTTTCGAGAATGCTCATCAATGTACAGTTAACTCCACTCCTCCCAAATAGGAAGCTTATTGGACTGATTTAGCGCAGGAGAAGTGAGATACTCGCAGGCCAGACACTCAGCTGTCACCTGTGATTAATGCTCGATGCCTTCATTAATGGCACAAACACAACACGATCAGAATTCATCAAAGCCTACAAGACTGAGGGCTCTATTGCACATACAGGGGGGATTGGGATGGTAGACCGCTTCATCACATCTGTAACACAGGAAAGTGCCCCAAATAATAACCCAAAGCACAAAGGCAGATGATTGAACGTGGTGAAGATCGATTAGTTTACATCAGCGTACAAGTGCGTTTCACCGATGCCAATGCAGGCGTCATCCATGGCTCCTTCATTCGACAGCGCAGAATACTACAGGTAATTAATCAAGGATGGTAAACTCTTCAAGCACATATAGATTCAACAATAAGGGCTGTAATATTCTCTCATTACGTACACAAGATCATCCTGAATGTGTGATCAGCACTTCTGCTGACAGGGTAACACGCGACAAGAGTCAAGTATCATTTTATCCCTTTTTCTGCTGCGGATGGGTTTATTATCCACGCTTTCAGTTGCACAGAAACCTAATTGACCAGGTTAAAAACTGGAATCATGAATGAAAAACTCTGTCCAAGACGAGTCAAAGCGAGTGAAAAGGTTGAACTTGCTCCATTTTCTCCAAACGGAAGATAAACATCCTGCGCCGAGCACCGGATTCTTATCGAAGGCTGTAAAACACAATACGCTACGTGATCATATAGCCTACGTGTTTGTATTAACACAGTACACGAGCCAACAATCTCGCAATGCGTTAGAGTCTGCTAAGAAAAGACGAGCTGAGGATCTGTGAAGAGACAATTCTAATGTGCAAAGCGACAGGTGGGATTTAAAGACATTATCTCTCCATTATCACCTACCAACTTCATACAGCTCATTAAAAATCCTCCGTCAGGGTTCAAAGAGATGCCAGCGTGTCAACCCCACACCCTACCCTATAAACGGTGATTCAGAGTATCTCGCTCATTAATTGTTAATTGGTTTAGAGGGACCGGTGATGTATTGTGAACGTCTGGGACTTCTGGTCTCGTCTAAATTAGAAAGGCTCAGACAGGGCCGCAAATCTTCCACTGCAGAGAAAACACGTCAGTGGATGTTCTAGTGAAGCTGAACACTGACGACTGGCGTTTTCTTCTAGAAAATGAAACACTACTGTCCTACCAGGTGATCTGTTGGATCAGTATCAGACTGGATATGATCCATTTCCACTGAAGCACTTCATTTGTTTTAAATGATGTTTAAAAGACCCAACACCGATCGTGCACATAACGCAACTTGTTTTCAAGCGCATTGCTACCATAATGACCGATATCTCCCAGAACTTCCCAGCAGAAGCTTGCAGAGATTTAGCCGAGATCAGCCGCTGTGCCGAGCTCGGACACTGCGTCAAAATTAGACAGCTGTTGTCTTGGGAGAAGATGGGACCGTGGAAAGCTGGTGAGCTTGATTCATTACAGATCACCTAAATTTAGTTAGACGATGAGGTTCGAAAGCAACAGTGACGAACAAAAGCTCAACAACATGAGAAAGAAACCTCGCCTCAAAAGAGCAGCCATCATCGTCTAGGGGACAGTAAGGGGACATCGTCTAGTCAGATAATAAATCATTACAGTTGTAGAGGAGTACAGGCAAGCAGTAGAGTGTGTTGAATAAGAGTCCTGGGATGAACATTTACAGAAGTTATACATGAATATATATGGGATGTCTTTCTTTTTTTTTTTTCCTTCACCTCAACAACATAACCTAAATAGAGCTAAATTCACAAATCTGGCATGGAAGCCATGTACTTGACAGTAGATATCCATGTAACAAGAGAACAAATAAACAAACAAAATGGTGGACTTAAGTATTGGCTTTGAAATGTAGCAGGCGTCACTGGTGAGACCTATTCGTGAATCAATGAGCTCAGCTATTATGTAAAGCTGCAAATGAGGATAATACTTACACCTCACATATGGTGAAGTAAATAAACAAAGACTAAAAAGCCATCTGGCTCCTCCTCTTTATCCTGTGTGCTTTGCTCTACTGTTGCTCGTCTCCAGATTTACGAGTGAGCACATCCTGTCTGCCTCCCCTATTGTCATGATGAAATGGAGCATTTTTCAAAATGAACAAGTATAGACCTCCTGCAAGTCGGAATGAAGGGGGCTACGGCGAGCCGAAGAGTAGACGGATGAGTCCCATCAGAGAGCAAACGGCGGCGTCCCACACGAGTACGAGTTTGATAAATGGACAGAAATAGGCAGGCTACAACCTCGTCGTGAATTATGCATGAGCCTGTTATAAATGATGCAGAGGGGCAGTTCTAGCACAGGCAAGACTAAGAGGTGGAAGCAAATGTGAAATCATTAGCATCGTTTTATTTATTAATTTTTTCACTAACAAATTAATTAGTATCTGGTCTCTCCACATGCATCAGGCTGCACAAATCTAGAGCTGTACGTTAACGTTTTTCAAAAGCACTGAGAGACCGATTACACCTACATATCAACGGCATTCAGGGAAGATCTTTAAAAAAAGAAATAAATAAAATAAAATAATAAAATAAAAATAAAAATGACAAACTGCAAAAAAAAAAAAACACGAAAAAGAAAAATTCAGCATGGCATTTATTCTTGCATTTTATGTGCCAGAGCCCTGCTGGGATAATTAGATGTCTAATTTTATGTCTCAGAGCTTTTGAAAAAGCATATCAAAGTGAATGATTGACTAAATGCAGACATGCAACAGCAACGCTAGAGAGATTAAGTTGCTGCCTCAGGCAAAATCAAAGTCGTAACCGTTCTCTAATAAATACTTCTATTTAATTAAGATTTCAATGGAAATGAAACCGTTTGTGATAGAAAATAAAACATCACAGTCTTACAAACGAATAAAAAAAAAAAAAAAAAACAACGCAAGTCTGAGCCATTGTTCATGAAGAAAATGCTTTAAACTCAGACAGTGACGGCCACATGAATACACTGCATGGTGATGAACATGTACATCATTTATTGACTATCTTACAGACTGTTACTCATTAACTTGTCAGAGCCTGACACTCGTCACAGTACTCCTACGTTCTCCACGATCGAACCACAAACACCCACGTCACAATTTCAAGAAGGTTTTTATTCCGGGGGAAAAAAGATCCAGCTGATGTTCCTAGTCAAAACCTTCTCGAGGCTAACACCTGCACTTGCTTACAAGCATCCCCACTCTCAATCTGTCCTCGTCAGAGGTGAGGAATGTAGAGGACAGGCCTTTCCTCAATCCTCCCGTCATTCCCTATTCCACCCCAGGGATGTTGGCGTGAAGCCTCGACACAGGTTAAACAATTGCACACGGCCAATTTCTCAACTCTTGAGCAGTTACATCGGCAGTGGAAGCAGACCTGCGCATTACTTACGATACCACACCACCATTCATCCTCACGCCCTGTTCAAGAAAGCATTTTCTACCAGGTGCGATGTAAAGGCAAAGACTAATATTACACCTTTCATCTATGGAGACACTGAGTGTGATGCACATTAGTTCATGCTCTACAGATTGTAGCACCTTCACGTCAGTGTCAATTCAAACATATCTCTTAGACTTTAATCTGACATGATGCTTATCAACAGAATAAAAAAAATAAATAATAAAAAGTCAGACAAATTGATCATCCATCCATTTTCCGCACCACTTATTCTTCAAAGAGTCACGGGGGAGCCTGGAGCCTATCCCGTGGAGCTCAGGACACACATCCTGGATGTGTTGCCAACCCAGCAAACCACACTCACACACACACACACACACACACACACACACACACAATCACACTCCAGACCATTTGTAAATGCCAGTCTGCCTACAATGCATGTCTTTGGACTGGGAAAGGAAACCCGTAAACACAGGGAGAACATGCAAACTCCACGCACACATAGCGAGGCAGGATTCAAACCCACAAACCCAGAGGTCAAACATGCTAACCACCAAGCCAACGTGCCGCTCATTCATGCAATTATCCAAACAGACAATCATGTGGGAGCAGGTCAAGAGCTTCTGTTAATATTCACATCAAACATCCGAATGTGGAAAAATGTGATCTCAGTGACATTGGCCTTGGCATGGTTGTTGGTTTGAGTATTTCAGATACTACTGATCTTCTGGGATTTTCAAACACAACAGGCTCTAGAGTTTTCACAGAATGGTGCATAAAAAAAAACAACCAAAAAAAAACACAGTTCAGAGAGGAATCTCAGGACTAGTTTGAACAAACAGGAAGGTTAGAGTAACTCAAACAACCACCCTTTACAACTGTGTTGAGCAGAAAAGCATCTCAAGCAGAACAGGCAGAACCTAAAGGCAGATTTACACTTATGGCATTTGGCAGATGCCCTTTTCTGGAGCGAGTTACATTTCTATCATTTATCCAACTGAGCAGTTCAGGCTTAAAGGCATTGCTCAAGGGATTTGAGGTCATGACCTTCCATTCAGTAGTCCAACATCTCAACCAATGAGATACCACTACCCTCAGGTGGGTGACATCAGCAGAAGACCACATCAGGTTCCAATCCAGTCAACCAAGAACAGGAATCTGAGGCTACAGCGGGCACAGGATCACGGTCACAAACAGTTGAAGGTTGGGAAAAAAACAGAAAAAAAAAAAAAAAAAAACAGGTGATGCATTTCCCAGTTTCTGATGCCCAGTTTCTGTGAGCCTTAACTGCTTCACAATCATGACCGTCACTGACAGCATGGTCTTATGGGTATTAGATGCAATAATATTTCTATAATATTTACCTGTGCAACATTCTTCTTTGTACTATATAGCAACGGAGTGAATGTGGATAGTAAAGCATGATCCTGATTCTGCTTAAAGCTTCCTAAACTGCTGCTGATTATAATTTGATTCTAGAAATATCAAGCAAACAGCTAGTATTACAGAACACTTCTGACATTTCTACATCTACTGTATTCACATGGTGATGACAGGAGATGATATTACATTACATTTATTCATCTAGCAGACGCTTTTATCCAAAGCGACTTACAAATAAGGAAATACAAGCAAAGCGATATATGAAGCGGAGAACAATACAAGTAGTGCTAGCATATAAGATTTATAATTGAGTTCTAGAGAAGCAAAGTGCGCAGAGTAGAGATGGGGTTTTGTTTGTTTGTTTAATAATGTGGGATTGGCATTTTAAGCGTTCACGGAAGAGGTGGTTTTTGATGATGGTGACGGATTCTGCGGTCCGGATTGAGGTTGGAAGTTCATTCTACCACTGAGGGACGGTTAGTGTGAAGGTTCTGGAAAGGGACCTTGAGTCACGCTGAGACGGCACTACTAAGCGTCTGTCATTAACCGATCGCAGATTCCGTGAGGGAACGTAAACCTCAAGGAGAGTGTTGAGGTAGGGGGTGTTGTTCCAGACAAGGTCTTCTAAATGAGCATCAAAGCCTTGAATTTGATGCGGATACAAGAGGCGTGCTGCTGCATTCTGAATGATCTGAAGGGGTTTGATGGCCGGGAGGCCCGAGAGTAGTGCGGTGCAGTAGTCCAGTTTTGAGAAGACAAGAGCCTGGAATAGTATCTGTGTGGCCTGTTCGGTGAGGTAGGGTCTGATTTTCTTGATGTTGTACAGGATGAACCTACAGGACCGTACAGTTGTTGATATGGGGTCTGTGAATGTCAAGCTGTCATCAAAAGTCACCCCAAGGTTCCTGGATGTCCTGGTTGGCTTGAGTGTGGTAACATTATATTATTGTGCCTCTCACTGCCTGTTATTTATTTCATAATTCCCAATTTTTTATGTATTTTTTTCAGATTTCACATGTTTGGGGGATGCACCAAAATGACAACACTTTCAGTTTTCTGAAGAATATAATCGCCTGGAAGATTAAACCTGTTCCACACAAGGATGTTTTTCCCCACTAAGAGTTTGATACACCAGCTGAATGTAATAAATCCTATGCACAATGCAGGCCGTGTATAAAAAGCTTTCTACTTCATGGTATTTGTTTTATTTGTTGTCAGCTTTGCATTATGGAGTACTGTCTTATGGAAAGAAGTGACGAGCCAGTCATTAACATGTATTTAACAGTACAAAAAGCTAAAACAAAAAAAAAATCAGTATTCGATGGAACAATAAACTAGCTAGATGGCTTTGGCTTGCCTGTGTGTAAACTACATCCATGTAATTAATGAGTGTTTCAATAGAGAGTTTATAATGAAACAGTTCTCAGTAATCTACAGGTCAAAATCGAAATACTGAAATCGAAATATTGACTGGCAGACACTTTGCCAGTCTGCCAGTCACTTTCAACGCGAAGGAGTACTCAAGAGTGAAGACGCTCTTAAAGAAATCATAGCTAGAGATCGCTTCATATTCTTGGTATGGATCATGTACAACATTACAAGCAGGAAGGGAATGGCAGGATCTTAAGGAAATTCATCAGCTTGGGTGTTTTCCTGTTTCCCTCTGCCTTTCAAGCAACTAGCTTTGCTTCTTGACCCACCTGGAGGCCGTAGAACACCAGCCAAGAGGGCACTTGTAAAGTCCGTGGGCAAAAGGGCAGAGGCTTAAGCCCACCCCAGGGTCCATCTGTGCATGGAGCAGCATGGAAGAATGCAGCAGATGAAGAGATGGGTGCATTATGAGGGTGCTTTAGACGAGATCAAAAGAACTAGATAGAGCCCTGTTGTGTTTCAACAAGGCATTCAGGATAGTTTGAGAGTGGCATGCTTTTCAAATACAGGGAGGAGTGATCTCTCACACACACACACACACACACACACACACACACGGTTCACGTAAGGCGAGAGAAAATGTCAACACTCTGAGGAACAGCATGTGAGCACTGAGGCTGAACGTGTCCACGTGAGGCGCGCACAGGACACTATTTACGACCAACATGACACTAAACCCGCTCTCAATCGATACAAATAAACGCTAACCGATACACGCTATTCATCAGAGCAAGCACTTCTGGCGAGAACACACACACACGCAACTTCTAACCTCCAGTACCCTGGTCACACTCCATAGCCTTCCCAAAGTCAGCAAAGTCAGCCTCCTCTGCGTCAACGCTAGCTCGAGCCTAATGATTCACAGTGAAGGTAAAACAAGGAAAAGTCTCGTCTGGCTCCTGATCGCTGGCACAGTTAAAGCACTTACTGTGCAGGTGCTCGGAAGCGTAGTAGTACACATCCTCGTAGCCCTCGTGATAATCCTCTTCGGGCCGGTACTTTTTCCCCTTGCGTCTCCGGGACCGGCGGATCTGCTTAACGAAGCCGAAGAAGCGATCCATGGTCGCGAAATCCGGATGCGGACGCTGTACTTTGGTTGCTGCAGCAGCAGCAGCGATGTTGCACGTGTGTATGTGCTTCACAAAGAGCTGAGGAGAGCTTCCCCCAGGGAGACAGAGAAAGAGGTAGGGAGCAGTGAAAGAAGGAGAAGAGGAGGGGGTAGCTTTTAGTCCTCCGGGACGGAGAAAGCTGGGTCAAATATCAGCTCCGGAGCACTTGTGCAGACCTGATCATCTCCTCCGAGAGGAAAGCGGCAGTGCAGCTCCGCTCTCAGCCCAGCCTTCAGTTGCCACTCTCAGCTGAGCATGTGGGTGAGTGCCAAAGAGGCTGTGCGCATTGTGGAGAATATGGAAAGAGGGAGGGCGGGGTAAACACACACACACACACACACGCACACACGCACGCGCACACTCAGGCTTGCTCCTCACCCTTCTTCCTGTGAGAGAGGATCCTGAGACAAAGAGGTAAAGTTCAAAGGACCTGGCAAGCCAGCGAGGAATCCCATGGTTGGGAATGTTTACCGTCCCTGCGTCGGTGTCCCAGCCTCCCCTCCTCCACCTTCTGCTCATTCATTACCAAGAAG
This sequence comes from Ameiurus melas, assembly GCA_012411365.1. Lineage (NCBI taxonomy): Eukaryota > Metazoa > Chordata > Actinopteri > Siluriformes > Ictaluridae > Ameiurus > Ameiurus melas. The sequence continues at coordinate 16,505,034 of CM022766.1, read as the reverse complement.
CGGAGGTAAGGTGTACGAGAGTGTGAGTGGCACTGCATAAGCCTGCTCAAATTATTTATAATAGGCATTCAAGCCTAGGAATGGGGGAAATCAACAGATTCTTGGACATGCTGCATTGATGCAGATCAGATTTCATAAAGGCTTAAGCAGAAGTGGATTTTTGTTGGAAAATATTAACAGCACGAAACATTTGAAACGAAAACTAAACCTTGCATTAAGCTCAGTGTTTTCATTGACCATGCTGGATTTAACAAAAAAAAATTCCAATGTTATAACCAGCAAGGCTAAGGAAATCAGAAAAATCATTCCATAATTGAAAAAAAATTATAATAATAATCACACCACCCTGAATCAAAATCCAATCCAATCATAAGGTGCAGAGAAAATCCCACATGTATTCACAGCCACTGCCGTGTAACTGCAACTTAATTGAGAGGTATGATGGATAATGCAGGCATGTCGGAGTGAGGGGATGAGGGAGGGCATCTGATGTTTGTGTTGCCAAACAAACAAAAGGCTTTTTTGGAAGGATTGGTGCACCACCCACCAGCACAAACCCCAACCTCATCTTCAGCCCTGGCCACCATACACCACAGGCTTAAGTGCTGACAGCTAACAGCGTTAGCCTGTGCAGCGAGTGCTAATTGGCCACAGATGGAAATCAGGCTCATTAACACCCTCTGTTCTGCCCCCTGATTGTGCCAGTCGGCTTGTGTCCCACGTGGCAATCCGGCACAATGTCTCAGATTTCCATAAAGAGGTGGGATTTCGATTTTGACAGAACAAAGAGCAGAGGCATGCCGACACCCAGTCACATGCAGTCAGCGTTACGTTTTAGGAACTTGGCTTCCGCACCTTGACCTTGAAAACGGAAATGATAAGTCAAGAAACGATGCATGCCTATTACCCGGAACACTCACTCACTCGTGCCTAGAATGCTTCGCTCCTCCGAACGGCTCATCCAGGCTGCGATTGTAACGTAGGACAGCCTTACTCGAAGACAGGATGTTCAGGGGTGTTAGGAAAGCACACATTACAGGAAACAATGAAGCACTCACAACAAACCAAAGCAGCTCGTGCTAGGACATGCCACCAGCTTGTTTGAGAAAGCCTGCTCGAGTGCACTTTACGTTCTGAATTGCACGGACACACGCATCCACGAGGGCCACACTTGCCTCTGTCAGGGGCAGCAGGGGGTCTGTTTTTGTCCCTGGATTTGTTGCACATGAACCCACTGCACTGCAAATGTTCTGTGGAGAAATACATCTACATTCAGAGATGATTTTTTACAAGGTATTGGCAAATATACAGTCAGCAACAATACAAGAATACGACGCATCAGTAATATCATGCTGCAACACCTCATAATATACCACAGAGCTGTTTGGTGGGAAGGTATTGATGAATTTTCTTAAACAGCAGCTCTGACAGCAGTGCTGGCTGGAAGGCAAAAATCACAGGATTATATTAAATCACATGTTCTAATGCATTATCGTTTCTTACACAGCGAGGCTTTACATTACTTGATTTTAAAACTGTGTGTAATTGCTTAAGTTGTCTGCAAGGACACGTGTCCACAGTTAGTAACAGTCCGATCCATTATGTTCCTGATGTGGCAATGTCTTTAGATTGGAAGATTTTGTGGTTTCTCAGAAACCCTGTGTTACTGAGCGCACTGCACACACACACAACACACACACACACACACACACACACACACACACACACACACACACCAGAACTGCTGTGAGGTAGACAAGAGATGGCACCACTGTTTAATACAATGTTTTACTACATGTTTTTACTACATTTACTACAGGGTGTCCCTGAAGTGTCTATACAAAGGGGACTATGTTTGCCACCACCACGTCGGCTGTGCCTTTGTCAGTGGATGTTTGTGGACATCCAACTTCTCGGTGGGTCCACGACGCTTCCAGTCTTTTTGAAGTTTGGCAACAATGTCATGTGTGATGTGCTTGCCATGTTTATTGTTAAAGTGCACCTATTATGTTTTTCAAATATTACCTTTCATGTAGTGTGTTATAGAGCTGTTTGTGAATGTAAAAAGTCTGCAAAGTTTCAAAAATCAAAACGCACGATAAACGGGGTTGTTGACTCCCAATAGAAGAAACTGATTCTGAACAGCTGAAACGAGTCGTTAGTGATTCCAGACTTTACTTCCTGTACTAACCTACGTAGGTTTGTTACACAAAGCCCCGCATCTGGTCTTCAATGACTGCTCATTGACAGCAGTAGACCAATCACAACAGACTGGCACATCTGACCAATCAGAGCAGAGTATGGTCTCTGAAAGGAGTTTAAAACAGATCACTGAACGAGTCGTTTGAGACACTGGCGGAAAAAATTCTGTAGTTTAAATTATGGGCACATTAAAGTTTTTTATGACCTTGGATGCATGTCAATCTATTCTACAAACAAAACTAGGCACGTTTCAAAACCATAACAGGTGTGCTTTAAAGTCCATCGAACCTTGAGACAGCTTCCCGATCCAGCCACGAGAATGATTTCGACACGTTCTTCTTTTGTCAAAGGCATTCTTAAGCGCTATCTTAACATAACCTAAGTAAGACATTTGACTAAAAAGTGCTAATCTCTTCTATATACAGAAACCTTTCGGACAAACTGTAATGTAGAAAATCCTGGAGACTGATCCTCAAAACAAACCTTTAGGTAGCTTTAGGTGTTTTTAAATTGTAACTGTAACAGGAAAACTGAGTGTTAATACTGAATAATGGTCAGAAACAGTACACAAGCATGTGATTTCAGACACGACGTTAGTTTGTTTATTTAGTTAGGGACACAGTGTGATGTGCTGTTAATAACTATTAATGTCGGTATCGCACCATGCGGACATACTCGGGGGGTGTTTAAGTAAATACTTTGCTGGGTCTGCAACTCATCAGCTGACGAGCCGTGCTATACAGCAGGTTCCTGACTGAAAGCAGTTACACAAACCGTCGTCTCAATCAGCTCCCTAGTTCAGCAGATCAGGACGCTGATCAGGGAGTCGGCCATTTTAAGTGCTCAAAATCCTTTCGGTGCACTGGAACGTTCGCGTCCTAAAAAAATCCCACAATGCGCCCATGCTCACTATGATGCCTTAATGGAAATGATGTCATGTTTTCTGAAGCTCGGAAAAAAAAAAGAAAAAAGAAAAAAAAAGGCGGACGAACTCTCAGGCAACTTTGTTTTCAAATGATAAATGTTATCGTTTTTGTAGCTCTCAAATGATTACTTAAGCCTGTACTTAACGTTATTTAGCGTTTTATATACAGTTTGAATCTAACAACTTTTAAGTGGTTAATTATTATTTTTTTTAATACACTATCTAGCCTATGATCCTGCTTGACGTACCATGATTAACGTTTGTGATTAAGCTAATAAAAGTATATGACATACAAAACTTAAATATAGGTCATGTCGCTGGAAATTGAGTCATCGGTGTCCCAATGTGTGGTGAGCCAGGGTCCTTACCAGTGCCCAAACTCATGTACAGTACACGATATACTGATTCATGACCTAGGGAGCTAGGGGGCTGACTGAGACGTACCGAAAGACAATCAGTGGCTATCGGTTGTAAAGAAGCAAAGGGATTCAAATACATTTATACTGCTGAAAAGTTTCAACTCCTTAGATTTCTTTGTGATCGAAATATTCCCCCATGCATCGAGGTCTCATCTTTTCCTTTCTTCACCAAAATCAAGACCTCTCCTCGACTCCGAATGTATACATCAGGCTTGAGGATTAATATAAAAGACCGATCCGAGCTCTGAAGCGCAACATCACCCCTTTTTAGGTCTGTGAAAGGACATAATGGTTCTGTGCTTGTGAGTAGTAAAATCATGCCACTATTTTTTTTTTATTATTATTTCATCAGATAAACAACTGAAGTAGGACAGGGATGAAAACCTTGAGCTTTCTCCAGGCTCATTTATTCACTCACTCTGAGAACGAACCCAAAAATACCGCACTGCATCTTGTGTTCATGACTTGGCAAAATGATATTTCCAGTTGCGCAGTAAAAGCTCAAGTCACAATTTGAGCCGTTTAGAGTAGCACGGCAGAAAAGACAGGAGCGAGTACATGTAGAAAGAGCAATGCTATTTATTCACCTACTATTTAGGCAGAAACGGCTACGATGCCCATTTAGGTGTTAAAGCTACTTTGTATACTCCGTTACCTCTACCGAAGCATAAAACTCATACTTTTTCCTAAAGTGTCAAGGGTAATTACAAAAGACCACGAACTTAAAACGAGATCCCGCATGAAGGAAAATGACATTCTATTAGAGTAGGTAATTTCCCATGATGGAATAAAATGTCGTGCTATTAACCACAAATTCCATTCAGCTGATAGAATTTGGAAAAAATACAGAAGAGTGCTGCGTGATGAATGAAAAATGAAGGCATTTACATTCAGATTTTTTTGATGCGACTACCGCATTCTTCTCTTTCAAAAGAATACACTACTCTCTCAGTCCCGCTCGCCCTCTCTCTCTCCGTGTGTGTGCTCTTAGCAAAGCATCACAGCGTCTGTGTTTTCATTTTCAGCTCATACATTTAACTTTCCTTCTCCAATTGAACTGGTGGGCAGGGACTATATATTAGAAACGTTAAAATCAGATTATTGTACTGCAGTTATCTCCAGGAGCTCTCCCAAAGTGCTGAATTATATAAACGCTGCATACATATAGCTCAGACAGCCTAATATAAAACGTTTGTAAATGCTGGAGTCAAATTTAAACATGATTAAATAACACAGCCCTTATAAAGAGCTCAACCTGGATAAACTACTCTATTAAATAAGGTTAATTAGGCTTGTTACATGGGATTTATTTATTTTTTTGAGCTGTTTGGAAAACTTGCTCAGCAAAAATCTGAGATTGGTAACGCAACCACGTCATAAAAATCCATTTCTGCATAAATGCACCAGGTTTCAAATCGCTTAAGCCATTGTTCTGTCCATAGACTAGCATACGCTTTGTCTGTTATGTTGCTTAACAACCAAAGTTTAATAAGAAAGGAATAACATACAGTTATTTATTAGAATGAGCTAAAGTAACATGATTTTTGAACATTATGTCGCAACTTTCAATCATTGTTTTCAATCCACCTAACATATTTAAAACTGAAGTTCACGTCATTCGTTTGTGTTAAAACGACATGAATCGTTTTTGCTGACATAATGAATTGGGCAGTGGATCTGTAGTTCCCAGCATGCTTTGCAAGGGACTGCATTAGGAGAGTAAATTTAGGGATTAAGTGTTGTGTGTTTTTCAGTAAAGAGAAAAACACATGTTGTTTAAAGCGCACCTATTATGGTTCTGAAACGTGCCTAGTTTTGTTTTAAAGGTCTCGTACAATAGATTTACATGCATTTTAATGTGCTCATAATTTAAACTGCAGCATTACCTTTGTTCCCCCCAGTGTCACAAACGACTTGTTAAATGATCCGTTCTAAAGGATTCATTCTAAACTCCTCCTTTCAGAGAGCATACTTTGCTCTGATTGGTCAGAGGCCCCAGTCTGTTGTGATCGGTCTACTGCCGTCAGCACGTTTCAAACTGGAAACGCCCACTACCATAACGAGTTTCAGCTCTGTCTGTTCGCGAGCAGGCAGTGAAGACCAGAGGCGGGGTTTTTGTTATAAACCTACGTAGGTTAGAACGGGAAGTAAAGTCTGGAATTACTGACGACTCCTTTCAGCTGTTCAGAATTGGTTCCTTCTTTTGGAAGCCAAAAATGTAATCGGTTTATCATGCGCTTTGATTTTTGAAACTTTGTAGACGTTTTTACATTCACAAACAGCTCTATAATGGTAATAATTGAAAAACCATAATAGTTGCACTTTAATGTTCAGTTATGGTGGACATTTGAAGGAGTTTCTGTAATGTTTTTGAATTTTGTGGTTAGTATTGCGCTGACGAGTGGTGCTCGTGTTTATGCTGTGGTCACAAGGGGATCTACACTAATCTCAATATACATCGTGTATAGTGATGAATGAAATTGCTTGTTTAAACATAAGAAAATGAATTAAACCTCAGTAAATAAATACTAAAAATGTAATCAAGTTAATTAAACATACTAGAGTAGATGAATTTGAATAAGCCAAATAAACTGTGTTGACCAAACTAAACTGATTTATTTTGAATGAACTAAATGAAATAGTGTGTAAAAGCTTTCTTCAATTAAATTAAGTAAGTAAGAGTAGTGAATATATTTTTTGAGTGTGCAGCATGTAAGGTATAATCCACGACTAGGTGTGCAGAAAATGATTTTAATAAACGACATCTAGGCAAAGAATCTCTGGATGCCTTTGCGGAGTGCATTAAAATCATGTAATGCCAGCAGTTAACTTAATAGTTAACGCTATTAAGTTAAAGGATAAAAATAACAATAGTCTTATAGTCAATTTTCATTGGTTATTTTATATACGGGTCATTAGACCTAGAATTCCGCCTGCTCTAAATCAAACACAGAGATGAAGTAGTGCGATAAGATTACATTCATTTTAATGAATTATAACACACCTTCCAACCAATCAGAATCGAGTATTCAGACAGACAGTATAAACAAAAATAATATTTGGTTATTCCATGGGGGTGTGATACGTTAGCACCATGAAGTGGATTATTATGGTATAACCACACAGTCTGGAGTGTGTTATTCCACTTATACCAGAAATTTACCAATAATTACAGCGTTTAATTTATTAATGAACAACACGTTAGACATTTAAAATTTTTTAAAAGTAGGTCTAGTTAATGCCGTGGAGCATCCAAGAGACCAGTTGGTTCTTGTTACAGCTTATTTTATAGCAAATATAAACAGCCATAACCTCCGCTGTTCTGAAGACTGGGAAACTTTACAAAGCATCTGCTGACCAATCAGATTCAAGAATTCAGCTGCTCTGTGGTAAAACATGTGTAAGAATTTTTTATTACGAATATCATTAATAATAAATGAATATCCATTCAAGGGTGTGCATTACAATGGTTTGATCATGAGTAAAGGCTTTTGACTCACAGCACTGTTACACATACCCACTTCATGGCGTCTCGTTGCTTTAATTAACCTTCAGGCTGGTGAGGGAACGACTGTTTGCAGCTGCTATAACTAACTCCTTTCTACTAACTGCTGAGGTTTTCATTCCCAACTTGAACTTTCCTACTCTGAGTGAACTCGCGAACAGGAACCCTGCGAACTGCTACAAACTGCTAGATGCTTTACATTTCCATTTGATGAGAAGTCTGTCAGTATGACGGAGGCTTGCAGGAGACAGGCGAGAGAAGGAGGGGTCTTTTGTTTCTTTGCACACGAGTATTGAAGATCTGATTTTTTTTCCACCTCTCTGGATTAGATTGTCCCCCCTGCAACGATGTGTTTACTCTCACAGATCACTGTTCCATGAGAAGTCATGTGTCAGTCGTACCGAGGTGTGTGCAGTCTTCTCAGTTTAGCTGTTATTATGACAGTCTTGTCGCCTGTTTATCATAAAGAACAGCAGTCTTTCATAATGCATGTCTGTCTGAAGTAGAATGCAAACCGAGGTAATAGCGGGGTTTGCAGCTCACAATTCAAGCACTTAAAAAAAGTTCACAACATTCCAAGAGCTCTACGCTGATCCTGTCATCACGTCACTTAAAAAGGGAAAAGCTCTTAATCCCTAGTCAGATCCCCGGAAAAGCAGTCTGTCATTCAGCAGAGTTAGAGACGAGTTAGGACGTCTCACGACGACTTTGCTGTGTGAAATCAGAAGAGGAAAGTCTCAGAAAGACCAAGTAACAGAACCCTGTGGATGCTCGTGGACAGAGCCGGTCTAAATAAATCCAACGAAGTGTCACAGTGCACAAGGGGAAGGAAATGCACAGTAGGTGGAAGACATCTGAAGCCTTAAAAAAAGCACAGAGAGGCTAATTTAAATATTTTATTAAACACTATATAAATATAAATCATATGTTTTTTATTCAATTAATCAATTGATAATGATTAAACATGGAAAGAAATTCTAGAAAACTATTTATAAGCAAAAAACAATAAACAACAAACTCAAACTGTAAACAGACGTAGCCTCAAGTCAAGAACAAAGTTTTGCAGGGCTACATGAACTTGAATGTAATTGCTATACGCGACAGCAAATTGGACTGCTTTCTATTTAAGCAAAAGTGGCAGGGTTCTCTTCAAGAACAAAAGAACTTGGCTTTCAGGCAGGAGAGCTGGTTGCTTGGGGCAGATAAACACCTGCGTGCAATCCGCACAGGCAATGGAAAGCGTAGCTGCGCTTGTTGTGGCACTGCTGAGGATCGGGGCGCTTTCCTGAAAAATCTCGACAAACATGTGAGAAAGCGAGGGAAAGCCACGTTTCTCTGGCACACTCTGCTCTGTGCTGTACGTCAATCCTTCATGAGATGCGTTCATACAGCTCTGTCTGCATCATTTCCCGTGCACGCTGCTTTTTTCACCATGTCAAGGTAATATCCTTTAAATCGTGGATCTAGTAATGTTGCAATGCAACGATAAGAGCTGAGCACTGAGGGGGCGGGGCGGCATATATTTTCAGACTTTTTTATTTTTCGGCCAAAAACCGAAAACGTTCAGCGGCCGAAATTTCGGTGCATCCCTAAAAGTACGTCTTACTTTTTGTAACATACAATAAATAGATAGACCTTTATTTTCCTCCATAGTTTTTTTCTTTTCAACAACAGAACCACTATCAAACCGCTCTGAAATTGAACGAACGTAGACTATATCCAAGGTATTTAAGACCAAGGTAGATGTGTGCCTCACTATTGCTATTTGTGGGGTCCGCACGGTCAGACTCAGCTTTCTTCCAAACAGTGAGATATATTTAGGCTTCACATCCTTATTAGCTAGACAACAGATGATATTTCTCAGGAAGTCCACCAAACTACCAACTGCTTCACATTTCCGAAGCTGGAGTTCATCAGATGTTCTCAAAATGGCAGCTTTGGATCTTTCTATGATAAATATAACCTACTTCAATTCCCTTCAAATTCTGCCCTCTGACTAATCTCTAACCCCCGCCATCTTAAAAAAATCTATAAAAAATCTGTAGGCATTATTCTCAGCTGTACAAGCATTGTCATTATTATTATCCATGTGTATATGCATATATACACAGGTCAATTTTTCCCGCAATTACATTCAAAAAGTGGAACATTCATACACTCTAGATTCATTATACACACAGTGAAATATTTCAAGCCTTTTTTGTTTGGATCTTCATGATTACGGCTTACAGCTCACGGAAATCAAAACTCCAGTATCTCATTATTAACCACGGAATATCAACATATCGGACATGTCCAATGATGCGCACTACTGTCCTGTTTCTGATGAAAATAAGCGCTTTCAAACTCAAAAGTGGTCATGAATTATTTATTTTTTTAGGTTTATTTATTGATTTCTTTTTTAGTTTTTTTTTGGCGGGGGAAGGCGAAGGGTGTGTGAACGTGGAGTGCGGAATGTGAGGAGAATAAACATTATAAGTGTCTGAATGGCACGGCTCTTTGTTTATAAACATGATTTGCCAATAATGAAATACCTTAAGTTGTGATTTAACCAATTTTAGCCGCATTTAATGTTAATGTAGATTCGCGAGACAAGTTAGCTCCCGTTCTAATTTATGTTAAAGTGTTTGCAACAATCCCTGCTTCAACATTTTTTCTCCTTAAAGTTAACATGAAAAAAAAAAACCCTAAACAGAACAAGACAAAACAAAGGCTTGTCATGTTACTGAGAAACCGAAACACCTCTTTCCTGAAGACTTTCCCATGCAGAAAAACTTACTGTTACAAAGTGCTGACACTGGAGACTCCTTCCATAAAATGTTACATAAACATCTCAAAGAAATCTTCACCATATAAACAAGTATAGGTTACGTTGCTCGTGGACAGAGCCGGTCTAAATAAATCCAATGAAGTGTCACAGTGCACAAGGGGAAGGAAATGCACAGTAGGTAGAAGACATCTGAAGCCTGAAGCCTTAAAAAAAAGCACAAAGAGGCTCAATTAAAGATGTTACATTACATACGCTGTGTTAGACGCTCAAAGGAACGGCCTCTGCTCTTATACACTTCCCTAAGTCTACAGCCATAGACATGAAACCTTCCGGTTCAAATAGACTCCGTGAACACAGTCCTTAAAGGTGGTAATGGGAGTCTAAAAAAACCTCAAACATGTTTTTAAATCCTTTTATTATTAGACTTCTGTGAATGTGCTGTTACTATGGAAATAATGTATCGGAACTAGTGCATTAATATAAACCCGTGGTTTGAATTACAGACAGCGCCTCCATCAGAGCTGCTGTTACACGACATTAATAACCACTTTCTGACCAAATACATTTAAGATTTCAACAACACTGTGGTGTAAAATATATTGTACGTATGTACCACTCATTTAGTAAACCCTTAAGGTAACACGTATACAAAAAAAAAGAGAAAGAATAATGATCAAAAACAAATGCTTTGTAAAGCGCTCGTGTACGTAATGCGGTCGTCCGTGATGCTGTATTAACATCACAAATGTGAACTAAAGGAGAAATCGAGCTGTGAGAACGAGAACGTGGAGCGGTAGTGGTGGACAGAGTCTTGTCTAATCTTGTCGGTCAACCAGAGGCACAGGCGCATCAGCAGTCATGTACACAGCCTCGCAGCGATGGAGAAACGCTCCAGGGCAAAATTTAGCACAGGACTCTTTCTTAGCAAAAAGAGCAGCACTGACCGGGTGAGCTTCCTTTCAAACAGGCCATGAACCGAACACGTGTCTGACCGGCTCACGCAAAAATATACCACAAACCTGCCAGATCACACGTATCATCTAAATTGATTCGACATGGTTTAAATCTTCATTGACTTGAGCTGTGTGAGCGTTCCTACTGAGTAAAAACAACAACAACAACAAAAAACAAGCTTGCAGAATTGAATAAGAAATGAATAGACGAGGCGCAGATGGGACGTGGGAATGAAACATAAGGGGAGGTGGGAAGTGACAGATTGGTCAAATCACATTCAGCTCAGGGCATAAATTAGCTGGAATTGGAAATGAGGATGGCATGAAGAAACAGTCTACTTGAATTCTGAGCCTGGGGTAGCACTTCGCCACAGCAGCACGCTTAGAGGATCATTAGGAGAAGAGAACTCTCTCTGATTTACTGGTATTACAGTCATTTTCTATGACAGTTTTCTGACAGAGTCACGCTCACATGAAATGTGTATTTGTGAGAACCGCAGGTAAGAAATAGGTACCCGCTAAAAAAAAACATCAAAATGGCGAAAGAAATTTCTGTGGAAAACAATTCAGCTGGTGCTCATGGCAGCTCTGATACATTAACGTGACAGGCAAAGCAAATCAGAAACACCCCTGCCAAACACCAGCTTCTCATCAACATATATTTATATTTATTTTTATTTTTTTCTAAAGAAAGAAAGAAAGAAACAAAACACACAAAAGTACCTTAAGGACATTTTGGATACGACAAAAATATCTTACCATGATACTTCTATGACACACATCATGTATATAGTAGTGTTAAGCAAAACGGCACTCTCAAAAATAAAGTGATATCTTTCATTTTCAGATGATCATTTATAGCCTCCATGTTCTTTTAAACTTGCATTTGACAAACATTTAGTGATGTTGTGGTGTTTATATGCAGGTCTTCGCAGGCTCACTGCCCATCTTTTAGAAAAGAAAAAAAACGAGAGAGAACAATTTAAGTGTAGGCAACTTGAGTTCTTCTATTTTACTCGCTTCTATTGAATTCTGTGTTGTTCACGCCATCTTAATATCTAAACACACAACTGTGCAATCAAATGGTTTGTCTCAGTCAGTTTGGTGATTACGTAATTGAAGAACCGACAAACAGGCAGTTAAGATTCTCAACAAAAAAAAACCATAAAACTCTGGAGGAAAACGTGCTTACAATAACCAGCCACAAACAAAAAGTATTTTTAACCATAATTAACAAAACAACTGGGAAAAAACAAACACACAACAAGCTAAAACAAAGTATGTCTACATATGTACATAGGCTAGTTGTACAACCAGAAAACGCAATGGCACTTGATAAATATCTTTACTAGGAAGCACTCAGGCATGTAAAGACATACAGGTACACACGACAGCAAACCTGACAGAATTTGACAGCGAACAGTGCTACTAGTGTTCACATTTGCGGGTGAGACACAAATCGATGTTCTGTTTAACTGGCACCGATTTCGTTTAGGACAATGTGGCGTCAAACTGAGATAATCAGACAGCCCATTCATTTCAGAGCGTAGGAACGTGGATGTGACATGAACAGAACTCGGAGTAAAATCATGTGGTTTTCTGTGTAGGCGGCAACAGCGTATACGTGAAGGATGAAGGGAACAATGAGGTGACACACAACCGTCAGGACAGGCCAACACGGAAAATGCGTGTGGGTAGTTCATCAACCAAGCAGGCAACCCCTGTACCTGCAAACCAGGTGTGGCTTCTGCTTGGTTGGAATGAAAACCTGCACCCACACCGGCCCTTTCCGGATAAGATTGGACACCCCTGGTCTAGCACAATTATAAGGGGAGGTTCAGGGACCTGGTGCTTTCGCATTAACTACAGATATGGGTCACTTGTAGTTCCTAATGTGAACAGACAAGACAAAGATATCTGAATTGTAATGTGAATGTAACCAAAAATGTTTATACAGGACAAGTCCAAGGAGTACGAGTCAAATAATAAGGGCAGAAACACTTTCTAACTCTGCAAATCTGGGCTGTGGGTTAAACTCAGATGCCTCAGGGACTCATTTCACATGCACAGCTCAACAGCTCTACAGGCAACAACGCGACTCGCGCTGAAGTTCAAAGGAAAATAAAATGTATGACGTCCTCAAATAGCCTACACCTCTGGGCATCGTAATCCAGTCCTTCTCTGAACACGGATTCATTTACAACCGTCTCTGTCTGTTAACTATCCTGGTTATTATGGCATATATTTACGGCTGAGCAGTTTGAGTAATCTAGGCCCTGCCTAGGAGAGAGAAGAAATGATTTTTAATGCAAAGAAGGAGTTAAAAAGTTCAAACCGGCTCAGAAGAAATCCTTCCCTGTTTTTCTAGTGATCAACAATTTATCAATCTGATGACAGGCTGAACTGAATGGCCATAGGACCTTTATTTTACAAGCACAAATGGACACCTCATCTAGTTTAACATCATCATACTTTCTGTAAGACTTACTGCAGCAGCGGATTTGCTGGTATTTCTAAGCAATATGAAATTACCTAATGGGGTGTGATGCGGCTCGAGTGACGGAGCAGTGAGGAAAATTGCATTAGGGAAACGCTCTGCAGATCTCCGCTGATTTCATTTTGTGCAAGTTAAATTAAAGCTACAGCATGACATCATCTTATCTGGCAAGCCGTAAAAGACGTTAAAAACTCGGAAAATGTGAAGATGTAGCACTGAGATGAATTATCACGGACATAAAAAAGAGTGATAATAATAATAATAATAATAATAATAATAATAATAATAATAATAATAATAATAATAATAATCCGGTCTAAAACAGAAACCATTCCAGGAGCTCGTTCTCAAACAGCACCGTTCTCATTCAGGAACACTTTCGTTCCTCAAAAGGTTCCAGAAAATCACTGGCCATATGACAGGAACTCCAGGGCTATTATGAGGCATCTCCTCCCATCAACAGCCTTTCACATCTCAATATGCAGCACTAATAATCTTAGACAAAGCATTAATACACTTACACACTTGGACAAAGAAGCAGGCATCATGTTGGTATGACAAGCACACCTGCTGTTCAAAAGAACAAGTTCGGGTGTCTGGAGGTTTTAAGAGTGTTTTGGTACCTTTTTTTTGCATAAGATGACAGTGACATGCTTTCCTGATTCATCAACCCTCACCTGGAGATCACTCCACTAAAAATAGATCAAGACGTGCAAAATAAAAAAATAAAAAAGAAAAGAACGCATTTTAACATTCTTCATCAGAAGTCATGTGTACTCATTATTGAGATCGCACAACCTCTTTGCTGTTACATTAAAACACAATTATGACGGTTAATGGTGTTATAATTAACCTCATTAGAGGTAGGACTAAACAAGACGAAGCACTAACAATTATCTATAAACTGTAAAAGCATGACAGGTAATTTAAGGTAATTTTTCCTGTACAGAAGTGATGTCATAGCTCTAAAGCCAGTCTCTGATCTGAGGATGGCATTTCTGTCTGCTGGAAGCTCCCAATAATCCTATTAAGCCGAAAGGAGTTGCCCCAACAATCATTTTGAAGACCTGCACTTTCCTGGAATGTCTTCCTAGAAGGTGTGGGGACAGAAAAATCGCGAGGGGACACATTCAGCTTGGCTCAGGTGCTGACCGGCACCTTCAAACCATGACGAGGAAATATATGCAATCGCTTGGCAATCGGGTGGAACAATTGGAGTATAACAGTCTGGACAAATATCAAAAGCGGTTATGGTTCTTTCTTTTCAGAACAGTTTCTCATCAGACATCAATCAAACAAATGATCATCATTACTGACTATGTATACATGCACATCAACAATTTGGCAAGATTTTAAACGCCGCAATCCGATTGGCTGATTCAGATTAAGACAGTATTGACTGATTCAACCAAAAAACGATTCCCTCCACAAAATAAGCCTGTTTTAATCGGAAATTTTGTTGCATGTAAGCGTGTTATTCAGAAAATCCACTGAAAGGAGATATATGCCCATGATCAGTATTTGGAGCAGGGAATTGTGGGTATGAAGAGCGGCTTAGCTGTAGGCTAGGTATTTAGGAAGGGAAACTCGTTTAAACTTACATCAACTGCATACAGGAATATCACGATGACTGTACGCATATAAACATCCTATTTAAAATATAGCAACAAACCGAATATAGACCTTAACCGGAATTTGATGTGCATCTAAACGTAGTCACTGTCATCATCAGAGACAAAACAATAATTTTGTAATTAAAACCTTGGCATACGTCAGTGAATATGACCGCTACTTAATAATAAAAAGATCCTCCATTTTTTATTTCTCTAACCAAAAGAGACCACAGTCCTGGATTACATCCATCCATGCATTTTCTACCGCTTACTCCTTTTCAGGGTCACGGGGAACCTGGAGCCTATCCCAGGGAGCATCGGGCACAAGGCGGGGTACACCCTGGACAGTGTGCCAGTCCATCACAGGGCACAATCACATACACACTCACACACCCTTTCATACACTACGGACACTTTAGACACGCCAATCAGCCTACCATGCATGTCTTTGGTAGGCCCAAAGACATGCACCCATAGCACGGGGAGAACATGATTCCCTGGTGGGAATCGAACCCCGGACCCTGGAGGTGTGAGGCGAAAGTGAGCCACTAAGCCACCGTGCGCCCCCAGTCCTGGATTCTTGAGGCTCTGAATCCACAGGTCAAAGATAAAATCGAAACAGAGCAAAAGTAAGCGCTACCAGAAGCAAAGGCTTATCTACAAGAGGTCAAAAGATACGTCTACACTGTAGATGTTGCCACCTCTGCCATTATCCCCATCATCATCTCAGTGAGAGAACTTCATCAAACTGCTCTCATTACTTCAATTCTCTAGAAACCATGAATCATTTAACACTTTTAACTTTACAAGCACAAAAAAAAAATAATAATTGAAGGTAATTAAATTTAATAATGATTGGTCACAGGAAAAGGCTTTCGTAAAGGTCACATTTATAAAAAGGTATGCATCTGTCTCCACAGACACACACACACGCGCACCCCCACAGTAATGACAGCAGTCAGTTTAAAAAGGCAGCCAGGGCATCATAATAGCCCTAATCAATGAAACATTACAGTCTGTGTAATTAGAATGCACTTTAGTGAAATAACCTTGAGCTCCACAGCTCGACTCGGGTAACCATGAGCCACATTAGAGAAACGCTCTCGCTGTCCTCCCAAACGCACCGACTGAATCCCAGCCAGAACATATCAATTGCTGCAAATCAAAACAAATGGTCCGTGCGTCTCCAAAAGTCAGTGTAATTCGAAAGTCAAAGGAACGCCTCTTTGACCTCGAGAATAATCAGCAACACACATTCACTTCCACCTTTTGATGACTTCAAAAGCTGGAGTACAAGTTAGAAACACTTTCTTTTCTGTTTAATCTTCAAGAACAAAAATAGCTTGAATGCTTTATATTAAAGTTAATAACTGTAGATTAGATTAAAAGCACACCACATTCAAAGAGGAGAAAGTGAACAGAAAATCAGATCACCAGAGATGATGCTATGGAAAGAAGAAAGCCTCTGTGAAGAAAAATAACATTATTAAAATATACATAATACAAATTGTATCACTAGCTATGTTTCGATCCACGTATTTTTATCCCTATCGCATAAAAAAAAAAAAATTAAACGTTGGCTGAGAACACCAGATGCAAATAACCCCCCCAAAAAATAACAACTTATGCATTCAATTGAGGTGGATAATTATTTTTTTGTCCCCCCCCAAAAAAATAAATAAATAAATAAATAATAAAAAGACAACTACGATGGAAACACTTTTACCGAATAAATTCCTCAACCTGCACCGAAAACATGTGAATTTGCATCAACAAATCATGTGACTGGAAAATTGGCTCAGAAAAGTAAAAAATGAGCGAGATGCGGCAGTTTCCCCAGCACTGACTATCTAGTTTTCTTGAACATGAGGG
>CM022766.1:16235778-16483278 GCA_012411365.1 Ameiurus melas | reverse complement strand
GCCCCGTCATTTATTCTTTTGAACATCAACAAGTTTCACCTACCAGGGTTTTAGAAGCTGTGATAAAAGACTAGCCTGACACGTCCTATAGTGCTGGTAAACGTTGAATGCGAATCTGTAAATTCCACATTCCATTTGGCCTACCTTTCCTTAGTTGTTAGGAAGAAAAGAAAAACCAAAAACCTTCAGCATCAGTGTTCTACAGAGTGCCACTGCAAGGATGTCTGTGGTGTTATTCCAGGCAGAGCTCAAACTTAGTGATTCTTCAGTTAGATCCAGCAGCAGCGACAGAAATTCACCAAACTCACAGAAGTGGTGAAGAGCTGAAGAGGAGAATGACTCCCTCGCTTCTTACTGTTTCACTTGCATTTGATGAAGCTCCTCGGTCTGAGACCTCCTACAGATGTGTCCATTAAAAATACACGTCGAAGGACACAGGATCCTACGATTTCACGCAGCACCGCAGGCAGAATCACGCGCATGCTGCAGGCACCACTAGGGGGCAGTCATGTTTCATTCGAATAAACACGGATTGCTAGTAGATACAGTAGTTCCGCCTGGACATATACTGTATACACATACATTCTTTTACCAACCAAACCGGGCTGTTTCTTGTACTGAAGCCCATGACCTGCTTGTGCTTGGCCCGCGGATCTGTGATCGATGGATCAGAACCGTTTTGCAACTAGCAGCAGAGCACATTAAAGCCATTGTCGAGGCTGAAAATGGCTTTAAAGCTTGTTTAAATTAGGTTTATCATAAGTTTTGGACCACACATTCAATTTTTATTGTACTGTGTTCAGATACAGTATGTTGTTCCATGCGCCACCTGGTGGTTATTGTGTGAAGCACAACAAATAAATTTAAATTCTTAGAACCGCTTGCAGTATACCTACCACGTGATCGCACGTGAGGAATCGCATGGAGAAAATAAATAAATAAAAAAACAGTAAACAACTGTTCCTAAAACCCTCTCCTACATGTATATTGTTCCCACATCAGCACTTTGCCTCATTCATCAAGCCTCCATATCTGCTCTCTGCTCCAGAGTTCTCCCAAATACATAATGCACTGAAATCTCTCAAAGGAAATCTTTCCAGATAATAGACAGTGATTCTGACTGTCCCAGACTACCAACTGTCTATTTAGTGGTTTAGGGTAAAAGAAAAAAAAGAAAAGACTAAGGAAACTGAATTGGCTTGGGGGAAAATAACCCTAGTGTACAAAATGCATCTTGGAGAAGGCAGGCTCTATAGTAACACAGAAAGGTTTGCTGTCCGCACTGTGAGCACGCGTGTGTGTACTTCATGTTAAAAAGCCGCCCAAAATAGATAGACATAACTTATCAGCTACTTTTTTTTTTACTAGGAACATTCAATTATCCAACCAGCCAATCATGTGACAGCAGCACAATGCAAAAACTCATGCAGATGCAGGTCAATAGCTTCGGTTAATGTTCACATCAAACATCAGAATCGGGGGGAAATGTAATTTCAGTTACTTTAACCATGGCATGGTTGTTGGTGCTTAATGAGGCGGTTTGAGTAGTAAACTGACGATCTCCTGGGATTTTCCACTGATAAAATCCCTGTTAAACTTGCACTTATCATCATAGTGCTATACCTGAAGTTCTGAATGGTGACAGCTGAGAAGAGTCATCGCAGACAGGGTCTATGTGCAATTCACCAAGTTAAAATTGTAGACACTCAGTATGTTTACATGGACAACAATAACCCGATATTAACCCAATTAAGACGATACTCTGATT
The DNA here is from genome assembly GCA_012411365.1 of Ameiurus melas. Taxonomy (NCBI): domain Eukaryota; kingdom Metazoa; phylum Chordata; class Actinopteri; order Siluriformes; family Ictaluridae; genus Ameiurus; species Ameiurus melas. The sequence goes on along the minus strand of CM022766.1, from coordinate 16,481,510 downwards.
AAGAAACTAGCATATAAACAGCGATTATTGATGACCTTAATCTGATTAAAGTCTTACTCGAAGTAAGATGTGGAGTATTCTTGTTTTAGTCACACTATTAACGCCGTGTGAGAGCTTTTGGCCACAGGAGACATACACACATGGCAGTGCTCAACCGTTTGACGGCAAACAAGAGAGCACGGCTGCATCCGAAATCGCATACTTACCTGCTATGTAGTAAGAGAAATACATGTATTTCGGCTACTATGTAGTAGGTAAGTACACGGTTTGGGACACAACCCGCGGCTTCAAGAAGTCGTCTATTTGCACGTACTGCATGACAATTAACCGCACTTGAAGCTTTTGTAAAATTAAAAATAAAATGCAAAACTGTACACAGTTCCATAGCGAAGACCAACTGTATGTCGATACGTGAAATTCTGGAGGGACGTCGGACGGTGTGGCGCGGGGACGTAATGACATGTGCCATTAATCGATCTATGTTCTAGAACACGTAAAATGGGAACATGAAAGGAATATTCTGAAAAGTGACTCATGTAAACACCTTAATCAGAATATTGTCTTATTCAGAATAAGGTCAAAAAATTTGATTACTGCTGTCCATGTAAACGTAATCAGTGTATGCTATAGGAGTGGAGGATGGACAGGGGAAGGCCAAGAGTTCGAGAGTTGGTGTTAAAACCAGCTCAGGTGATCTACTCACAAGAGTACTGTATAGGTGTGAACAGGGTCAAAAACGTCTTGGAGACCTGTTGTGATTCGATCACTCAGACCTCTTTCAGAGGGTTGTTCTCTGCCTTTTGCTCCAACACATCATATTGTGTGTGGATTTTGTGTACTATGGTGCCCCTCACATTAACGGTCTGGACAAGATGTATACCTTAAAATGCATTACAAGTATAGAACAACTGTCATACACTACCCACTCCTAGCATACAACAACCTTTCCAAAATGGAGAAAAATGACAACGCTCCTCAGACCACATTTATAATCCAATGCACATTCAACACATGTCCATAAATGTTACACACTGGATACTTCACATTGAAGCAGCTGACAGAGCTTCACAGAAGATTGCATTTTCATCAAAATTGGAAGAGAAGATGCTATGACGTTGAAACTCCCAGGGCTGCCTGCAATATCCAGTCCCCCTCATTCATAAAAAAAAGGCTTTATTTGCACTGGCAGGCTGTAGCTCTGGCATGCGTGCTGCCTTATCTGTGCACACAGCTATGCACACCAACAGCCCCAGGTAAAGGTACACTGTTCTGTTTGGGGAAATTTCCGTCCATTCACGAGACATGCTCTGGTGAGCTCACTCTTATTGTTTGCCCACTGGCAGCGGCAGTGGGCTTGGCGTAACGTGGCATAAAAAACAAATACAAACAATATGACATTCATGAGGAGAGCGAGGGAGGGAAAGGGAGAGAATGAGAGAGGCATAGAAAGGGTTCAGGACTTCCAGTGCTTTCAGTTGTCCTCTTTAAACTGTAGAAATATTAACCTAATCTAAAACCAGGCGAGTGGAGCGCTACTGCAACATCCAACCATTCTGCTTAAACACTGATCGTCAGGTGGCATTTATTTCAATGCATCCTGGCCGGTATAGTATTATGAATGTCTGGCACAAGCATGCTTATCTAATGCTCGTCATCTCCCGCAGCTCATGCGGACAAACAAAGCAGCTTTTATCTCATGCCACGTGTCCAGAACCTGCAGAAATTGTCGTCATATTAAAAGCAGCTGTAATGACCAGAACACTGGTTCTTAGTAAAGCTAAATCATGGAGCAATTTCAAGGAAAAACATGCAGCTTATTTAAACTGGGAGCACTCGAGCTCTGATATGCTTCTGTTGGATGTTCAGATTAGCATGATTATTCCAATTTAGGAAGTCGTTCAATCACCAAGAAGTAATTTTGAACAGAATGGGAATTGATCGAGGAAGCTTCATGCTCGTTTTTCAACAAACCACAGGAAGACCCAGGGAGACCAGTTTGGTAGATACATTGGGGAACAACATACTCACCAGAAACATTTCTTGGTAGAACCAGCTAAAGCAACATGCATTATACTTGTCCTCTGACTCCAAGTGTACCTAATGACTTAGATACGTTTCAGAGACTTCAGGCTCTGGGCCAATCCGAGCGTCTTATTCGGAAGTGTGAAAGCCATAGGTGTTTTTAACAACTCTGATAGGAGGAAAAGCTGTGAAATGTTTTGCAACGTGAGAAGCTGGTAGTTTTTGTTAGTTGATACAGTGCGTCACAACACAAGGTTCAGTACACGAGCTGTAAAGCCTCATAACAAAAACAGGGAGAGAACATAACTAAACATAAGTCAATTTAAAAATTCTCCTATATTTCAGATTTTACATCATTTACATTGAATGTAAATGTACATTCATTAGTATTTATTTTAGGGCATATGTAGTTTTTAGGTCCTTTTCAAGAATTTTATAAATATTTTGCTTAAAAATCTATTTTATTCAGCTTTTTTCCGGTTAAGGTCACAATGAATCTGGGGCCTATCCCGGGAATATGGTCCTATTTTCTCAGACCTGATCCTTATTTATTTTCTTTGTACACGTTAGGGATGTAACTGAATATAAATACATTATTTGGAACGATCAAATAATGTGTTGTAACTGGATACAAATATATAAACTATAAATATAAAAGTAGAACTCGATGCCAACAGTGTCAACAAGGATGTCTTCGCCAAAGCAACTCAAGCTCTTCTTGTTACTAGCTTGTTTGCCTTAAAATAGGAAGGAAGCTACTGAAGAAAAACCATTTCAGACGTATGACCTTGCTATGCCCTTGACCCAGTTTGATCAATTCCAAAAATCGAATCAGTTCATCTGCTTGTTACAATGATAATTCCATATAAATCCTATAAACTTTCAACCACTTGTTCTTCAGATATTGAGAAAAAGCAAAAGATAAAAAATAAAAAAGGCACCCTTCCGGTTTACACCACGCCCACTTCTGGTTTAAATCCAAATGCTGCTATGACAGCTAGTGCCATTGCATGCTAATTAACTGCATCATAAGCTAAGAAATAAAATGCCACTTATAACCTCTATTGAAATGTTTTTACTGCCAATACCATAATGCCTCAGTTATTTATACCTCTTGTCTAGGGTTCACAGTGGTAGTCCAGCGAGGTCATTCACTCCACCTTTGACCTTTTTAAAACGGCAAGTAGTAAAAGAGGAGCCTCCTCTGCTGAGCCGTGTTAAAGTGCTTCTTTTGGTTATATGGCATTGCACAACTGCACATTCCCCTCATGCTATACAGTGATGGATTACCACAAGACGTCATTTAATATACAAGAGTTAGGGCTCCTAAGCCACAAAGATTGAATTAATGACAATATTTTTGTTCCTTTTGGGAGGTTAATTTTGCTCAGTATTTATTGTGTTTGGAGAAGCTGGAAGTAATGGAAAATCAGACTGTTTTTCTGGGGCTCTGATGGCGGGGATTATGGGATCCCGCTGGGATCTAATATTGTTAATGCAGCCATGCCAGCAGCGGTAAACACACAGCAACCAGATTCCTTTAGTCATAGGTCCTGCACAAAGCAGAAAATCACTCAAATAAGGCTCGATTAATATGAAACTATAATATAAACAGAAAAGTACGAGCTGAAAAGTCAAACAAATATCAATCATACAGTGGGGGAAAAAGTATTTGATCCCCTGCTGATTTTGTACGTTTGCCCACTAACAAAGAAATGATCAGTCTATAATTTTAATGGTAGGTTTATTTGAACAGTGAGAGACAGAACAACAACAAAAAAATCCAGAAAAACGCATGTCAAAAATGTTATAAATTGATTTGTATTTTAATGAGGGAAATAAGTATTTGACCCCTCTGCAAAACATGACTTGTTTGGTAATGACTTAGTAATTACTTTTCATTTTCAATGCCCTGGCTGAGGGAAGGAGGTTCTCACCCAAGATTTAACAGTACATGGCCACGGCGAGTTGAGTTGATACCAAAGAGCTCCATTTTGGTCTCATCTGACCACCAGAGGACAACTGTGTGAAAGTGTTGTGGTCAGATGAGATCAAAACGGAGCTCTTTGGTATCAACTCAACTCGCCGTGTTTGGAGGAGGAGGAATGCTGCCTATGACCCCAAGAACACCATCCCCACCGTCAAACATGGAGGTGGAAACATTATGCTTTGGGGGTGTTTTTCTGCTAAGGGGACAGGACAAATCTTGGGTGAGAACCTCCTTCCCTCAGCCAGGGCATTGAAAATGAAAAGTAATTACTAAGTCATTACCAAGCACTAAGTCATGTTTTGCAGAGGGGTCAAATACTTATTATCCTCATTAAAATGCAAATCAATTTATAACATTTTTGACATGCGTTTTTCTGGATTTTTTTGTTGTTAATTTGTCTCTTACTGTTCAAATAAACCTACCATTAAAATTAGAGACTGATCATTTCTTTGTCAGTGGGCAAACGTACAAAATCAGCAGGGGATCAAATACTCAGCTGCAAAAATCAGCTGCTTAAAAAAAACAACCTATTTGAGATGATACTGATACCGCAATGAGTATACTATTCGGTAGTAATCAGACAGGGGTGCCAAGGAGTATATTATTTAGCTCCCAGGTTTAAACAGTAGCCATTAAATGTGCATGTGTGTTTATTCTACCACTCTCATTTCTTATAACGTTAGCTTGCTCGTTTTAAAAGAAGCACCCTGGTTCGCGTAGGGTTGCAGGAGAGAAAAGCAGGGCTTTTGTTTCTCTTTGGAAAAGCACTTCTGCACAGCTGGAAGTAAAGTATATTTTAGTCTGCGTTGCGTCAGAATCCGTCGCTGTTAATAACTGATAGTGGCTGATCATCAAGAACAACATGCTGGCCAAGGGTTGTTATTTTCTCTCACGTAGGACCTGGTTGTGAGTCAGCGGTTGCTGCTAGCAATGAACTCCTTGTGCTGAGCATTATTTATGAGTACAAGTAAAAGAACACAGACTTGTATCTGATACCAGTATCGAACGTTATCAAAGCATCCCTAGCTAGAACCTCTTTATAAAGTGAGCTAGTCAAGAGACAGCTGTCCAAACTCTAGCAGGTGCTACCCAGACAGAATCCTGCTGATGTGATCAAGTATCTGGAGACACCTGGAGGCTCTTTATTACTGAACACTATGCACCGTCACACAACCCAGAAAATAAGATAGTAATGAGACCCACAGAAGAGCATATGCCCCGTTTCTACCTTCGCCAGCCTCGGAAGCTGGATTTCATTCTCAACCAAATATCAGATTGCATACAGGAAAACCTTGAGATTCCCTTCTCGATATTCATGTATATGAAGCCTCACAGTTGTTCTCACAGTAAGACTACAAAAAATGATCTCCTGCCCTGGAATACATCATGATGTTATTACAGTGCTACAGCACTGTTGCTACCAGATCACTTTGCATCCAACAAGTTCTTCCTGCGGAGATCCCCAGTCGCGCTACATTCAGATTCTGCCAGATTTAGGCTCCTGTAGACAGCAAAAAGGAGAGAGTTTCCTCCGAGGCAGAGCTGTCTCTCTCGTGACTGTTTTACAACCGCTGTTCAGCTCCCACTGAAAGCCTTTACGAGTGCCGTACTTCAGTCCTTATCAATATTCACAGCTATGTTCAACTTGACCTTGAGGAACTCGGGTACATTTCACTAAGCTCAAGTTGAAGAGTGTCCCATCAATCCAGCTCACAGACCCAAAAAAAACCCCGCCAAAAAACCTCATTTGGACCGAAGCAACACATTAATCACTTTGATAAAAAATCTGCTGAGATGCCTTTGTATAAGCCGGATGTTATCGTCCGTATTGTGTGAATAGGTGTGCGTGTGTGTGGTTGTGCCCTTGGTGCCTTGTCCAGGGTGTCCCCTGCCTTGTGCCCCGAGTGCCCCGGGATAGGCTCAAGGCTCTCCGTGACCCAGTGTAGGATAAGCGGTACAGAAAATGGTTGGGTGGACAATTTCTGACCAACCAGTTTTCTACCTCAGAAAGACTGGCTGATCCTGCCCCCTCACACAGTTCATTTGGTGAATGAATGAATGTCGTAACTGTATTGCGCAACATTGCGTCCTATGTTAATGAACATGGCCTTTCTTTGTCCCACAAGTTTCATATCTGACTCCCAACTCCTGCCCACATAAAAGTAAAAAATATATATGTATATTAGACCTCTAGCTTAGATCTTTGCACCACTCAAGATTCCCTGATCTGATTCACGTGTGATATATTCTGTGACGCTGCTTTGAGACAATGTCTATTGTAGAATTGAATATATGGCATGAAATATAACCATTACACACACTCAGAGTATACACCTAAACAAAAATCAGTCAAGCCTGGTGCCCCTGCCACCCAACCAACACTAAATTTCTCTCTACAAATCAAAATTAAGTGTCATCTTTGCAACATTTCCCTCCTTCAGTCACCTGTCACATCCCTGCATCACATCACGCTGCTCATCACACCTCCCATTGTATTCCACTGAAAGAACAACGCAATGCTCGAAACAGAACAAAGCACTGTAATTAGCTGCGGTGTCGCACACGGACTCACGCACTGATGTATCCATTCTCTCAATCCTGTAAAGGACCTTTAGCGTGGCGGTGATGTGTTTAGGAGGTGTTGTTCTTAACAAAAGGTTCCGACAGCATTAATAGACTGATCAATAGAAGAACCTCAAAGGGCAATAAAGGACATGAAAAGGCTAAAAATGAACTTCTATTCTGTGAGATATATACAGTGAGGGAAAAAAGTATTTGATCCCCTGCTGATTTTGTACCTTTGCCCACTGACAAAGAAATGATCAGTCTATAATTTTAATAGTAGGTTTATTTGAACAGTGAGAGACAGAATAACAAAAAAATCCAGAAAAACACATGTCAAAAATGTTATAAATTGATTTGTATTTTAATGAGGGAAATAAGTATTTGACCCCTCTGCAAAACATGACTTAGTACTTGGTGGTAAAACCCTTGTTGGCAATCACAGAGGTCAGACGTTTCTTGTAGTTGGCCACCAGGTTTGCACACATCTCAGGAGGGACTTTGTCCCACTCCTCTTTGCAGATCTTCAAGTCATTAAGGTTTCGAGGCTGAAGTTTGGCAACTCGAACCTTCAGCTCCCTCCACAGATTTTCTAAGGTCTGGAGCCACTCCTTTGTTGCCTTGGCCGTGTGTTTTGGGTCCTTGTTAGTGGGCAAACGTACAAAATCAGCAGGGGATCAAATACTTTTTTCCCCTCACTGTATATAAAGGATTCGGCGTGTTATCCCGTAGTCCTTCAAAGCGCATTGTGTTAATATGGTATGACAGAAAAGCAGGCATTCCGGATGGAAGCACCTGTCATGCTGGAGCAGCGCTTGGAGCCTCAGGAAAGGAGGTGCAGAAACCTGATTATAACTGTTCCTATTCCACCTTGCATTACTCCAGCACAATAAGGAGAACTGATCTGCTCAATACAGCCTCTAAACCTTTTCATGCTTGCTTATAGTCCAAGGGAGCATGTCTGAGGTGAGAAGTGTGGAGCCATTTATTCCACGTGGCATTTTCCCTGCGTATGATTCTGTCTAGGATGCAGCTCATTAAATATAAAGCGCCTGAATGTTCAGCAGGCCCATTGGTGGACAGAATTCTCATGCAGCAATGCTTGAAATTTGCCCAGACAAGCTCATCACTGGGTGGGAAAATAATCGATCGATAATCTGAGGTTCATCTCAAGACAGGGGAGTGTCCTCTTAACAGAACATGAATAGGAGAAGAGATTTGCTTGCATTTTAATTTGCATTTGGTATCCATACTTTCTTCTTAATTCGGTAATGATTAAGACATTTCATTTACCTAGAAAAGTGAACGTGCAAGCTAAGCTAGCTGATGTATGTACAGTATATAAACCTTAAGTACTCCATCTGTGCAACTTCGATTTGAAGCAGTGACAGGTTGTTGTTTTTTTTTTTTTTAACTGCAACGCAAAAACAGATAACTCATGTATGCGTTGTATCCATCTTGCTGTGCAACAGCTCAAAGAATTTTGGAATATTGTCTTACTCAGAATATATTAACATAGGCTAAGAACCATCTGCTCATCAGGTATGTTGCTGGAAGCTAATGAGGAACGCTGTGCACATGTCACACCTCCCAGCATGCAACGGGAACGTGATTAAAATACTTGCTCTCCACCAGGTAAGATCAGTAGAGAAAGCCTGCTTTAGCATGTATAGCATCAAAGCAGTCAGGCCTCCTACTTTCAGCTCCTCAGACGCAACAGTTAGGGTGGCTTTTATGGTGGATGAGCGCTACAGTACAAAACCACGTGGATCCTGGCTCCTGGTCAGTTTCCGCCTGTTTTAGGGGCGCCTGTGTTCGGTATTGAATTTATTTGTGAGGTCACATGCCACAGTAGAGGAGACAGTTTTTTTTTCCTCTACATTTGTTTTTTTTTTTTCCCCAGTTTCCTCCTCACTCTTCTGTCTCGAACTCCCTGTGTGGGATAATTTGAGCAGTATGTTTTCCCCTTTTCCTCCATCGATTTTGAAATACGAGAATAAAGACCACTGCCGGGCCTCAGGTTGAAGACTTTCATAAAGAACAGACTCCCATTTACCACCTACATGCTTTCACTGATCCGTTCCCTCATGTGTTTAATTAGTGGTGTGTTTTACATTCAAACATTATGCTTCCACACAAACATTTCTCACACAGCTGTGCCATTAAAGACGATAGATGAAAACGTGGAGTAAAATCAGAACCGAGGAAACACGGCGAAGCTCAGCGGGCTTCAAGCCGATATCTCATCTAGCTTGTTAACCTCACCTTTCTCTGCGCTGGTAGTAAAACCCGGAGTATGTCGATTTCGCAAGAGATTAAAGTCGAAGAGTTCGTCGCTCGCTTTAGCAGCCTTATCATGCAAGCTGCAGCCTTTCTCACTCCTCCACACTATCTCTTCCCTTAAAACAGTCTATTTCACACAACTCCGAAAAAAACAACAGCGTCTCTGGGCTTTGCTTCGGTTGCATCAGCATGGAGCCACTCCGGAGTGAAGTCAGACTTCTGAAAACAACCGAGCAAGAGTGTACCGAACTGAACGATGTTGCTCTCAGTCGAGAAACTTGTCATTTCATAAGAATGCAGATAGGCGCTTTATTCACGTTTCCTGCTGAAAAAAAAAAGCACCCACGAGTTAATTTACAACTTTCATCTTATTTCCCTCACGCTTGGATGGGGCCCTACGTGTTGAAACTGACGATAGCTCAAACACAGCAGAGACACCCACCACTGCAGGTCTCTTAGCTTTGATCTCAAAGTTAGTTGGGCGTTTTCACACCTGTTCAGAGAGAATCCAATACTTTTGGGGGTTAGTTTCATACTGAACATAATTTAAAGGCGAGGGCAGGGGGGTGTTGGTGGATGGCGTGTGTAGAAATCACACACATAAAAAGCATTTTATGTATGCATGCATCATTTATTATTAGGGTTTTTCCCCCCATTGGTCCAAATATCCAGAACACATCACATTTCTACTAGCTGCAGCACTACAGATCTGCCCTTTAGGTCAGTTTGATCAGTTTAGCAGTATTATATCTACACAAAAATGCTGTCTTCAACCCAAAACACAAGTTTGGTTCACGTCACGTGAATCACGATCATGTGAATCATTCTTTTTCACCAGAGTTTCCTTGGACCGAGACCACCTCGCTCAGACGTTTTCGGACACGTCGTTTGGGTCCACATGCATTTGCGAATGTTGTGTTCGGACCTGCTCAATAGAACCACACACCAAAGAGGAAACCACACCCAGGTTCAATTCAAACAGACTAAATACTACAAATGTGAAAGCATCCTAAAAATCCCAGCCCAGAAGGAACTCTTGAAAACAGCTCACGTTGCTCTCCATACATCAAGCTCTGATCTGCATGCAGTGCAGGAAGAGAATTGTCTTCACTCATTTCTAAGAGGTTTTGCGGTCTGCCAAGTCCAGTCTCCGCCTAAAATTCTGTTCTGTCAGTACAACAGCTAGCTATTGTCAGAATTCTTAACACGTGTCTCAGCTGATCGGATCACAAGCGGACAGCAGTCCTGTGATCCGGTCAGTCTGTCAAGTAGCCACATTAAATATGAGATGGAATGCATCCTGATGCGTCCCCACGATCACATGATCTCCTCATTAACAGGTTTGATTATTTCACACAGAATCGAGCTCAGAAGATCTAGGCTTTTTTCCGAAACGTGGACAACGTTGCCTTTTCTCCTCGGCTCGCTTTCACAAAGCAACTTTTCAAAATGTGTTTATGCAAGTCACATGTGAGTCAACCGTCCTCTGTTTGGTCAGAGTGTGTCAGATCGATAGACAGCAGCTCCACAAGCTTTTTGTGGCTTCTTAGTTGTAGTTATTATAATTGGTCTAATTTATATGTTCCTCAGATGAATTAAAGCCCAATTGTTGTGACTTTTGTAGAACACCTTGCAAACGTTTTTACACGCTTTTAAAAATTGTCAATAGTCAGAAATACGTTCAGACCACATTTCAATGTGGCGTTTTAAATCGTCTTTGTCCAAGTTAAACCGCGATTCAAGGTTGCGCGTCATTCGCAAAACAAAAACTTAATTTTTTTTTATTTTTATTTATTATTATTATTTTTTTTATGTAACGCAGTTCCCATTACACTTTCTCACCATAAACGAACCACTCCAGAGTTGTTTTGGTGTGGAACCGAACGTCATCGCGGTGTTCATGCATGTCTAAACAAAGCGAACCAAAGGAGAAAACACACCAGGTTCCGAAACGAGCCAGGTGTGAACACGCCCTTCAACTGTCCATGCACACTGCTGATGTGCGTAACAGAGTGCTTGTCCTCCTTGAGCATTCTGTGTAAAACATTAATATTAATATCAAAGCGTGTATTGGTAGCTCAAGGGTTAAGATGTTGGGTTACTGAGCAGAAGGTCAGGAGTTCAAGCCCCAGCACTGCCAAGCTGCCACTGTTAGGGCCTTGAGCAAGACCCTTAACCCTCTCTGTTCAGATGTATAGATGGCTTTTATTTATTTAAATATATAAAAATAAATTATAGTTATAGACTTGTTTTTTATATAGCTTATGCAACTCTCAGTTTGCGTTTTTGAAAATAGATGAAATGTGAAAAGCTGCAGAAGATAATGCTCAGGCAGTATGAACATAGGTTTTACTGACTGATCTGAGCTCTTGACAATTTAATTATGACATCTGACAGTTAAACAAACTCTGGAGATTTTGCCTCACCTGGGCAGATAGGCAGATTCTGTGACCCTGAAGAAGAATCCAGAGTGAAGGTGTGAACAGTGAACTATAGCAGTCCTTAGTCAGGTTTTACTTTTAGGCAGGGTATTTTTGGGTTCATATGGAAGTCTGACACCCAGAGCCCAGCAGGCGAGGTGTGTACAGTCACCAACATTTGTCTCCTACAATCACACCAGCACTCAGCAAGCAGAAATCTTGTGGAAAACCAGTGAATGTGATTGAGCGCAAAAGTTGGGATCTTCTCAGTTTTTGGATTGAGGAAACAGAAAATTATACAACTCTGCTTAATAATTGATGTATTATTCTAAGAAGTGAGATGGTATACACTGCAAACAAGGAACAGCAATCTAAATCAAAGCTACATCAACAGACAAAGAACAGGGCGTCGCAAAAGTCTCCATACGTACATAGGGGACTCGGTTTGCCAGCACCATGTTGGTTGTGTCTTCTTGTAGATTCCCATGGACTCAGTTGGTCTGCAACACTTCCAGTCTTTGGGGCTGGAAAAATACCTAAAAATGTGTTTCCACTGCAGTTGAACCAATGAACCATGTAAGAATTTGAACCATGTTAGACCTACCCCAGCGCTCTTGCCAGCAAGATTACTATGCTCACACCTGCCCCTCCAACAACACCATGTGGTTAAACACACCAGCGTTCAATGCAAAAGGACTACATACAGCCCTTAAAACTGTGCAGACGATATACAGAACATCCTAAGGCTTGGAAATGTTGCTCTCACTCTCGTTCCTTTTTTTCCATAACCGAGTGCCCTGAAAGGACACAGAATCGTTATCTTTGCAGTACACATTGCTTCCACCAACAGAAGACATATAAGTTACAGAGCCCTAGGTGATGATGTTCTCCTACGCTCTTTGGACTATTTTGTGAAGACACATGTCCAAACGGCTGCCCACAAGCTCCCAGTTCATGCTCCAAAAACATCTCCAGCTCCACTCTGTCCTACTTTATTCCTGTTAGAGAAACTTTTTAGAAGTTCAAGCGAACTTGCTGGCAGTAATATAATGCTCCTTTTTTGTATGAGGACAGGTGCTTGCTACTGTAAGCATATTTACAAGAAAACAATCTGTGAGGATGCGAGGATGTCTACCAGTACATGCTGAGATCTTGAACCGTCATGGATAATTCCCTTTGCTGATGTATTCACTATTCCTCTCTATAGGCAATTGCAGAGAAAATTATCCAAGAATGACCTTATTCTCTGTTAGTGTCTGAAGCTGCTCCAGCAGAGGTGAGGCAGTAAAGAAGATCAGCGCTGCGCTCCTTAATCACCAGTCCTACAGCTCCACTTAGTGGACTTACTGGCCAACTACATCAAATATGACAAGCGAGAAAATAACTGACAGGAGTATGGGAAGTAAGGGTATGTAATGGATATGTAAATTGATGTGCGCACACACATCTATCTATCCATCCATCTATATATCTATATATCTATATATATATATATATATCTATATATATATATATATATATATATATATATATATATATATATATATATATATATATATATACACACACACACACACACATATATACATACACACACACACATATATATATATACACACACACACACACACACACAGAGACAAACACTACAGTATATGAGCAGGCTGTGAAAAACTGTCTTTACGGTTGAACCTTTTGTTAAAGAAATTCAAAAACATACTCTGCTCTCATGGATACCAAACAATTGCAGGTTTATCAAAGAAAGAATAATTTGTTAAATATGTGTGTGCAACAATTATTGGCTCCCCTATGAATTCATATGAGAAAAATATATTTTAAGTATATTCCCATTGATATTTTACTTTTTTTTTTTTTTTTTGTACACCTGGGTGACTCAGAACAGGAAATTGTTCAACCATGACTTGTTTCAGGCAACAAGGCCAAATTCCCTTAGTCATTCATGACAATGGGCAAGACCAAGGAATATAAGTGTGATGTGCGGCAAAAGGTTATTGAGCTTCACAAAATAGGAAGTGGCTATAAGAAAATAGCACAAGCATTGAACAGCACAAGCACTCTGCCAGTAACCTTAAAATGGAACGTGGTTGGATCTTCCAGCAGGACAGTGATCCAAAATATACAACAAAATGGTTTACTGAGCACAAAATCAAGGTCCTGCCATGGCCATCCCAGTCCCCTCACTTGAACCCCACAGAAAACCTGTGGGGTGAACTGAAGAGGAGAGTCCACCAGCGTGGACCTAGAAATGTGGAGGATCTGGAGAGATTCTGTATGGAGGAATGGTCTCAGATTCCTTGCCATATATTCTCCAACCTCAACAGGCATTACAGGAGAGGACTCAGAGTTGTTATCTTGGCAAAGGGAGGTAGCACAAAGTACTGACTAAAAGGGTGTCAATAATTGGTGCACACCTATATTTAAGAAATATATATTTTGATATCCATGAAAGCAGAGATAAATTTTTGGAAATTTTTTTGAACAAAAGATCAAAAGGACAAATTTTCACAGCGTACTTCGGTCATATTTACTAATGGTGCCAACATTAGTGGAGGCCACTGTATGTATACTGTAGTGTGTTATCACCTATAGATATAGATCTATATATAATGCTCATAAATTTACATACCCCTAGCAGAAAAAATATATATAATGTAATAAAGTGGGATCATAAAAATTGCATATTGCTTTTTATTTAGTTCTGCCCTGAATAAACTACTTCATATAACACGTTTACATATAGTCCACTAGACACAATAATAACTGAATTTATGTGTTTATGCAAGTCACATGTGAGTAAACCGTCCTCTGTTTGGTCAGAGTGTGTCAGGTCCTGCACATTCTTTACTTCTCCAGCATCTTCGACATATTTGATGACTATATGATGTTGAGATCCACCTTTTCACACCGAGGACGACTGAGGGACTCGTACATGACTATTAGATAAGGTGCAAACATTCACATTAAGAGCCAGGGGTGTGTAAACTTTTGTAAATTGTTATTTTGTTTAAAGATCTTTTTTCCATTTAGTACTGCCCTTCAGACACTAAATAAGATATCTCCCAGAAGACAAAACAAAAGTTTACACCCCCATTATATATCATGTTAAATCCCAGCTCGATGCTGAATAGTCCTGCTGTAACCATAACTGTGACCATCTTATATTTGGTACATCTTTAATAATTATCATAGGAAAATTGATTTGCAATGTAATGTTCCAATGTTTAAAAAAACAAAACAAAAAAAGGTGGGGGAAAAAAAGAAAGAAAAAAAAATAGTGCTATTTATACAGAAGCCTCACTGGAACAGCCAAATTACACATTATTCCAGCTCCACAATGGTCTGCCCACTTGAAAAGATCAATACTGCCGCTTCTCAAAGGACTGCAGTCGCTTTGGTGGCTTTCCAAATTGCGCTCTCTCTCTCTCTCTCTCTCTCTCTTTCTCTCTTGGTATACAACTTTAATGAAAATATTGAGTTGAAGATTGTATCAGGTTTTTTTTTAATATATATATATATATTTTTAGTTGTTCACATCAGCAGTCTGCAACACATCAACCTCATGTGTTGTACTCCTACAGGATCTCACATAAGTGTTGGGACTCCCATAGCACTCAACAGATTCTCCGGTCTGCAGGTGGCAGTGTGCCAGTCAGCTCAACACCACGCTTTGCACTGGGGATTCTCAAACGTTCCGCCCACTCTGGGGAGCCACTGCAGTGGCGCTTAAAAAAGAGCTCAAAGCATTTATTCCATGCTTTGATCAACACCACAGGACAGCAATGAGGAACAAATTAGTGCTTATTAACCCCTTTTCTATATAAGCCAGCCTGCACCTGGCTTGTTTCAGAGCTAGCACAGAGGCCCGAGTCAAGAATTCTTTATTTCATCTCAGACCGTATTTTACGCAAGGCGGAAGTGGTGAGAAAATAGATTCAGCTCGGCGTGAAGCGGCAGAGCTATTCTCTCTTCCAGGCCTGTTGAGTGCGGACCCTTTGGGGGTGTGATGTTCAGGTCAGGAGAGCAAAGAGAGCTTCAATCTCATCTCAGCATACACAGCAGAATCCCAACAGCCTTATCGCAAGGTGTGCAAAGAGCTTAGTCTGCACACAGAGACAGAAAGAGAAGGAAAGTAGGGTATGGAGAATGGAAGTGTTTCTAGAGAATGAACCAATTTCCTGCTTTGTAATGGGGGAAATTATAAATAATCCTGCAAAGTGGCAAGGTGCCCAGTGCACCTACTAGCCTTTACCTGCCTACCTCCTGGCACAGCATGCGTGTGTGTGTGTACCACCTAGGCAAAACTCTGGCGCTAATGAGATACCACTGAAGCACATTTTTAGCAGAGAAAGTAATCTGCTTCAGTAGAAATTCCAGCTGCATGCATGCGCTGCTGATACAGAACAAGCAGAAAAAATTCAGGGTTGAGCGTATTCCAGGTTTGTGTACGTTGCGTTTTTCGTTTCAAAACCAAGGGAACGGAATAAGCGCCCCCCCAACCCACCACCCCCATCATCCGCTTGACAAACACCTTGATATGAAATTAATTAAACACAAAATACGCCTTTAAATATTTCTATTCTACTCAAATTCTCAGGAAGCCAAATGTGTGGGATATTTCAGCATGAACAGTAGACCTGTAGGCTCCTCCATGGTTGCGATGTATGCTTATTCCGTTTTCATGAAAGAGATCCGAGAAACGTGAGCATGGTGTGCAGAAATACATCTGGGGCGATTCAAATATTCTCGAATTGTAGCACCCGGAAAAAAATTAAATATCAGATTTTTTCAGCCACTATGTAGTCCTCCTTTCCCCATCACCCTGAAAATGAACTTTTTCAGACATTTTGGCAAAACGTCTTCGAATTTTTCCGATAGCCTTTAAGAATGCCTTTGACAGAAGAAGAACGGATCATTCTCGTGGCTGGATCGGGAAGCTGTTGCAACTTTGTGATAGACTTTAACAGGAAATATGGCAAGCTGTTGCAAACTTATCATTACTTATTGAATGAACAAATAAAAAAAGACTGGAAGTGTTGCGGACCGACCGAGAAGTGGACGTCCGAGAACATCCACTGACGAAGGCACAACCCACATGGTGCTGGCAAACATACTCCCCTACGTATGGAGACTTTTGGGACACCCAGTATTTTTAAAAAGCAAGTAGTGATCCATATTTGCAGTCAATCTACGCTTCTTGCTACTAGCTACATAGTAATTACTGATCCACATCTGGGGCACTCAAGATCGTCCATTAATTTTGAGGAGCATTTTGTAATATTGACTGTTTGAAAGGTGAAAAAAAGATGTTTTTCTCTTTTTCTTTCATTTCAGAACAAACAAACTCAACGAACATGGACCGTTCCTGTATGCTTCAGAATATAGCTATTAAGGCTGTCCTTTGGTTTTCAATTCACTTTTCCTTTTCGTACTAAGAGAAATCGTTTTTCCAAATGAATGCCATCATTTACCAGAGCCCACTGGAAACTCGCTCTGTGATGCAGCGCTGCTGTCTCTGACTTCATTACTCTCTTGCACATGATCAACACTCGATAATGGCTATACTTATGGCAGATGTCATATTTCTTTCTAGTGATAATGGCTATTGGACAGCTGTGCATGTACAAGCCTGATAAATCAATGAACTGGAGGAGGACTTCAGGTCTTGTTCTGCGTGTCACCGCCTGGTGTCTGTCTCGCAAGTTGGTTATGCAGCCAGGCTTTAGGAACGTCAGGGTGGCAAACACAGATGCCCGGCTTGGTGCAGACTGCCAGGGACATGTCAATCACAGATGCCTCCTGGAAAAAGCACAAGTGTGTGCTGACAGATGGCGCATATCAGAGGCACAAGACGGCAGGATGAGAGCAGCCGAGCAAAGAGTGGAGGAGTGAGGAGGAAGGAGCAAACGCGATGCTATGCCTGAGGACAGATATGACCTACCTGTCTGTCTGCCCTGCCTTTGGGATGCATGCTAAATGCTAAGCAGGAATATTCTCCTGGCAAGGGTTGCTTAGAAGGTAAGAACATATTGGCTCTAATAATAATGGCTAGGACACATGGTCATGTTAAATAACAGCATATTTCACTCTAAAGCCTTATTCTCAGCTTTAATTACAGCAGATATGCCACGTTCAGAGGAAGAGACACATTGGGTGAATTGCTTACAGACTCTATTCAGTTGCCTCAAGCGCTCTTCTGTTACAGTTGCAATCAAAATTATTCAACCCCCATTGAAAATCAGGTTTATTGCCAAAATTGACAGACTTTCAGCGGTTTGCAACGAACAAATTAAACGAAAGCAGTTGAAATAGTTCAACACAAGGAATGTTTCGAGTGGTTTCCCCAAATTCAACTGCAAATGCAACTTATAATGATTTCTCCAGTTTCGAAGTGATTCAACCCGCTGAATAGAATCAATCAACAGCCCAATTTCAGCTGAATTTTGAGAAACCACACTCACAGGGCAAAGACGGGAATTGAATCCCTGACCCTGGAGGTGCGAGGCTAACAGGCTAGCGTGCTAAACACTAAGCCACCTTGCTCCCCTTCTTTTTGTGGTTCCTAACCACTATTTTGTTATGACATGCCAAATAAATTCTCACAGAAGCAATATTATTGCACTTACATTTCTGCCCTTGCCCTTCCACACAAATAGATGATTGATAGAACTGGACTCAGGATTTCCCCACTGGCTGTTGCTCATCGCTGTTCTTGCTACTAGTCGCAGTGGTGCGCTCAAACGACAAGATTCGTCGCAGAGAATAATCAATAATCAAGCAATGCTTGACAATTTGGGAGCGTTTGCAACTGAGGAATTCCTGCCATTGAACTCTTCGCACTATATGATACGTAGCCACAGAGATTTGCATCCGCTCAGGTCTCAATTCGTGCATTCTGCATTATGGACGAAATCTACCAGAATGTCTATTGACAGGTTGAAGTCTGGTTTTTAAGAATACGTTCACTGTAATTCAGCTCGAATTTGACTGAGATACTGGCAATACGGTGTAATTAGCACAACACGCTCAGAAAGTGACTGCAGTAGAATACTGAAAATGAAATGAATATTTTACCAAAACTAAAATTTTGGTGAATCCCTATATTCTGTCCTTTCTTGAATACAAGAAATGACAAAATCTTGGTCATTTGCGACAAAAAAAAACCCCAAAGGGATACTGGTACTGAACTGAGTAAGTTTTGTGAGATGCAGGCAGTGAGACTGGTCTGTTCTGCAAAGAGAACTAGAGATATAGTGAAAAGAAACATAGCTACTGTCCATACCGTGAACCACCAGGAATCATGTTGCGTTTCTCTTTGTGGTTCCTAACAACCATTTGATGAAGAAATTTAATCACTGATCGAAAAAAAAACAACCCACAAATGGCACTAGGCTTGCACATTTTCCTTTTCTTCAAGTCCAGAATACAAAGACAACACCCCAACCAGCCTCTTGTCCATGAGGATAAAGTGAAACCCTGTTCTATCTGAAGATGGTCTAATTTCCTACGAATGCATTAGCTGGACAAAGTGACAGGAAGCCCGTTCCCTCCATGTTCCTACCGTGCCCTCAATTTCCGAGTCTGCAGACATGATGTGCTAATGAATCACACTATTAGAAACCATTTTTGAGGACGAGCTGCTGTTTTCACAAATGCCAATGTCAAGTTCATGACGTCTTTTCTCAAACTACGAGGCTGTCTGGGATAATGACTCGACTCCTGAGCGCTGAGTCACGAGTGGTCTTCACTGTGGTCTTTGATCGCAACAAATTGAGAGTGGCTAAAATAACTTTATAGATTAGCAGAACAAGGTGAATTTCTTGAGGAGGGAAAGGTTGAGGTTGAGGAAAATGAGGTAAGGCAGTCGAGCACACCTGTAGTTCTGGAGCTGATCAATTCCAAGTGGAAATTGTTTGTTTGTATGTAAGCAGTAAAGCTAGTTTTACAGCTGTGGTCTGTTGGAGTCGGGGCGAGTGAGCCAGTGGTCTTACCCATGGCTGGCCACTGCCACAGTTTACTCACAGCTGCCTCAGAGGCTTTATCCTTTATCCACTTTTAATAAATTGGGTATTTGTCCTGGAAAAATGTAAAAAAAAAAAAACGAACATAATTAAAGGTCTTTTTTTAATTATGCATAAGAGAGTACTTGTAAGTTAACATTCACATCACAGCTTGATTGATATTGAAAAAAAACACATCATTGGAATTATAATTCAAGGGGTATCTATTTCATCTGCATTTGGAAGTGCTGAAAAATCCATGTTTAATTTCATTACACTGATTCCTTCCAATGTTACCACGCAACATGGTTTCACTGGTGTCAGAAAACTATAAAACATCCATCTAAACTGTAAAAATAACTCCGTAATGACCTTTTGGTCAACTTAACTACCGTGCATGCATGATGCATCATAACACCCAAGTACTGAGACATGTCACATTATTCAAAATCAACTGAGCAGTGATGCAACATCCTCCACCCCTTTCCTCACACCTACTCTAAAATAGGAAGCTGTTTATTTCCATCGTTAGACAGTAGATTGATGTGGCTTTTAGCAGGAAAGGAATAGTGTCCATCAGTTTATATATCAGGGAACCTTACTAATATAGGTAGATGAATAACATTACCTACTGCCAACACTGCAGAACATTGCACAGAGCATCACACTGCCTCCACTACGCACCTGGACATCCGAATGATGTAAAAGAAAACGTGATTTCATCAAACCAAGCCACCTCCTTCTATTGCTCCATGGTCCAGTCCTGATGCTCATGTGCCCATTGGTAGGAGCTTTTGGTGGCTCAGCAGATATGCAGCCCTGTAAACAGCGAACCGCAATGCACTGTGTTCTGACACTTTTCCATCAATGCAAGCATCAACATGTTCAGCAATTTGTGCGACTGTAGCTCATCTGTGGGATTGGACCAGATGGACTAGCCTTCACTCCCCACATGCATCAATGAGCCTTGGGCGCCCATGACCCTGTCCTGTGTCACCAATTGTGCTTCCTTGGACTATCTTTGGTAGGTACCAAGACATGCTGTTTTGGAGACGTTCTGGCCGAGCCGTCTAGCCCTTGTCAAAGTAGTTCAGACCCTTATGCTTACCCATTTTTCCAGCTTCCAACACATAACATTTGAGAACAGACTGCTCACTTGCAGCTTAATATATCCCACCTCTTGTAATGTCACCATTGTAATAAGGTAAACAATGTTATTCACATCACCTGTCAATGGTTTTAATGTTATGGCTCATCAGTGCAAAGGTCTGGCTATCCCAGAGGACTTCCCTACAACATTTTCCCTCTGCCAGAAGTTTGTACAACAACTACAAGCACACATATGGGCAAAGTTGTGAGGTTACGAATACTAATGAATAAGAGATCGTCGGTTCTGCGAGCACTGAGCCAAGCATGCTTCGGGTCTATACTTTACTCGTGAGGCTAGGTGCAAATCAAAGCACTAATTTTCTCACGGATACTTATCTGCACACTCAGGTCAGGCCACGCTCACGCTCTATTAATATTGTCCCCCCAAAAAAACAGCTTAAACATGAAACTCATCGCTAGCTGAACACAGCGACAGCCAACATAAACAGAGCTAAATACAATGCTCCATAATGCCCCTCATTTCAGTATCAGTTTTGCTACCAGTGAGTATTTTAAGCCACATGCTACAAATCTCTCTTCAATCTCCATACAATTCTCCAAGAGCTGCATGTGCTTCCTCAGCCAGGCACTCAAATGGACAAGGCTCTGAAGTCCGTCTGCTCATCATCATCATCATCATCAACCTACAAGTGTGATTCTGGTGGCGAGAAGTCTTTCACTTTAAAAGATCTTTCTGTCTGCCATGAACCAACTCTCGTTATCTCTGCTGTCGCATTTGAATTGAACCTTAGTATGTTTTCTCCTCTGCGTGCTTCGTTTGAGAGAACACAGCAATCATGGATGCGTACCAAATCAACCAGTCCGCTTCCAAGTGAACTTCGGTGTGCTTCGATAGCAGCGAGGAAATGATTCGACCCTGAATCGACCTAACTGCAGGAAGGAGAACAATTATGCTATGATTTTCGGTTATGGGCAGCAATTGTGAGCTGCTCAAATGGCTCGAAAGGAAAGTACTGCAAAAAAAAAGTGACTCAGGACAGAAAAACAAAAACGTTGCTGGCTACAGTACACAAAATGTTTTTAAACTTGTTATAATTAAGAGGATTAAGTAAGTATTGAGCACAAGCTCCATGTTGTTCATTTTCGTGATTTCTACGTGCTCTTGCAAAAACTTTGTTTTTGACAAATTAATCAGTTTTGGAGAATTTTTAAGCCTACATGTTCCCAGCTAATGTTTCTCGCATTAAATTATGTGCCATGTAAAACCAAGCCAAACCACAAACCAGACAAACCGAAAGTATACATTCTGCTATTGACTACTAAGTGTGAAGATGCTCTTAAACTCTCTTATAGACCCCAAACATTATAAGTGGAAATACGTGTACATTATAACGATAATGAGTCTTTATTGGTCACAGCACAGTGAAATTCTTTTCTTCACATACCCCAGCATGTTAGGAAGCTGGGATCAGAGCGCAGGGGCAGCCATGATACAGCGCCCCTGGGGTAGAGACAGTTAAGGAAATTGCTCAAGGGCCCAACAGAGGCAGCTTGGCAGCGCTGGGACTTAAACCCCTGACCTGTCCAGGGCCTTAACCGCCAAGCCACCACTACCCCTATATAAATATAAAGACAGATGAATCAAAACGAGCAAAATCTACACAGACACCAATAGTGTTTCTAGCCAGTCCACACCGCAGGGTGTCCTCTGCACTCTTGGCATGCGGGCGGCTCCGGTAGCTGAATGAGGTCACGCCATCGAAACACACTCTACCGTCCAAGAGAGGACACAAGCAGCTGGAACTCACACCACTCGACACATAGCAGGAGTGAAACCAGAAACCTGGAGCTCTCCCAAAACCCTGCGGCTGCACTAAAATAACCCCGCAAACTGTGAGGAGCTGCTTCACTGTCATTCTCCCAAACATTATACCATTTCCTCTTTCATGAAATCACTCACATGGATCAGGCTGCTTAAAAAAAAAAAAAAAAAAAAAAAAAAAGACCAATGTCCTAAAAAAGTATTCCTATTGCAAAACGCTACATTTTTCTATGAAGTCAGCATCATCCATTCAAGAGAAAAAGGCAGGGAGCCGAACTAGGGCGCTGAAATCGAAGCTTTAGGGTGCCATTCTGAGGATCAATGAACCACAATCAAGTCCTCCATCATTTCCTGCGTCAGCTCCACACTGTTTATCTTCTAATTGTCGCCCATCATCCCACGCCTGCTTCCCCTGTATCTGATTGCTGTTCAGGGAACAGCTGCTGTGGATTCCCTGCAAAAAGAAAAAAAAGAAAGAAAGAAAAAAAAGCAGCACCCGGTGGCACAGGCACAAACGCCTTCAGCACAGCAGCCACTCACTCACTGATTACCGTATATGAAGGCAAGTGCTGGCAGCAGGACAGAGACTGACCAGGTCTCATTAAAAAAATAAAATGTGTTTTGTATGTACAACAAATACAAAGATGTGGCTTAGCCAAAAGGAAACATATAGAATTGCTGGGTTCTCTTTATATATATATAAAAAAAAGGTCCAGCAAGCTCATTAAAGATTAGAGCAAGGCTGTGGTGGATTGCATTCACATAAAGGAATGTGCGAGTGTAGAGCAGTGAAGCAAACATGCAGAGAAACTACTGCATGGGAGAGCACTTCAGTTCTGCGAGCACTGAGCATTAGGACATGCGTGCTTCCTTTCACCAGGATCAACGCTTTGCTCATGAATCAAGGTGCAATTCATGCCACAACATCTTAAATATAAAACTGCATGCTTTTCACGGTCACTATTTAAACTGAGGAAACAAACGGCGCATGTTGGTAAATGGTCTGCTTTTTTTTTTTTTTTTTTTTACCTTAGCGGTTCTACAAAGCTCTTTACACTGGTTCTCATTCACCCATTCACTCACACACCAGTGGTAGCAGAGCTGTCATGCAAGGGGCTAACTCGTCATTGGGAGCGACTTGGGGTCCAGCGTCTTCTCCAAGGACACTTCGGCATGTGGAGTCACGTGGGCCAGAAACGAACCACCAACCCTACGATTAGTGGACAACCCACTCTACCTCAGCTTTACCTCAGCCACAGCCGATGGTCCATGTTGTATGTCCATGTTGTATCAAAATTTTCATATTACCCAAAGACAATTAATATTTAACATAGAAACAGATACTCAAATACATTAACCAGTTGAAGGACGAAAGTTAGACACTGGGCCCATGAGTGAGGAGACGCAAGGGTCCAAATTTATTGTTGTATGAGATCACACAGTTGAGACGTCCCAAGGATGATCTAAAAAAAAACCAGGATGACCCAGACATCAATATGTTTTAGAAAGAGCCTTCCCCGAACACCATTAGGTTTTCGAAAGAGCCTTCCCATAATACCAATAGGTACGAGACTCAACGATTTGGAGGTCTCACCGGGTCCGCTGTTAACATCGACGGTTATCTCACGTCCCTAGCCGTTCCCATTGACTTATCTCACAGGTGGCAACTTGGCTCAACCCTTATAAATGGCCCGTCTTGGTTCTCTCTTAAAAATCAAGTCCTTCGTCTGTGTTACTCCTGACGTTTTCTCGTGAGACAAGAATCCTCCACACCTTCAAGTGCATTATGAGTAAGTTTCGTTCACATTTTTCTGTATTTCAGTTTTATAATGCTTTTTTCCTTTCATATTTGCTCTACATTTCTGTTTTATATCTGGTTATACTGTTTGAAGTATTTTACCCCCTTTTCTGTACTCCATACCTCACAATATCATTATAATATCCTTCTAATCCTTATATTATCCTTATAATATCCTAATAATCCTTTTATTATTCTTATAATGTTCTGTTTTGCTTCTGTATGTGTGTGCGTGGTGGCATAGGCCTGTGTGTTTGTGTCTCTTAGTTGACTGTCCACCTGCGCTCTGAGGCCTGCCGCACTAATCAAATACATGTATGTTTTGTGCCTTGCTAATCTGTGTGTGTTGTGTCTTAGGTGAACGTCAGCCCAGTGAATTTTCAATAAAATTACATACTACTCATACTAGGACTCCCTCGTGTTTATTCCATGTATATTTTATATACAACATCCATTTCCGATTAAAAAATACCAAGTAGGTGACTAATGTCAGTATCGGTGTGTACCAAAAATCATCTTACCTTGCCTAAAAAAATGGCAGGCCAAAGTATCGCATTAAAAACATACGGCTGATTAACACAGACAAATGTAAAAAATTATTTCTCCTCCTTCCTAATTAGGTTTGTGATACAAAGGTGTAAATGCAAGCACTCAGCCATATAACTCCCCTGCTGGGATATTGTCTTGGACGCTTACAGAGCTAATTTGGTGCATAAGCTACATCTCTGTCTGCGAGAGGAGCATGGACACAAGGACTCATCAATATGCAGTGCTTTTCTCTGATTCACACCGACACGCCGTAGTAATTTCTGTTCACCGCCTATGGCTTTTTACGATCGCCATTGTAAAACAAACTGACAAAGCAGTAACGGAGAACGTCATTCCTATTCCAGAGGCCTGGGCGAGGGACGTCAAGTTGATCAATGACTCAAGTGGGCAATAAACGTCACAGCAATGCGAAGAAGCGCTGTGATATCAGACAGTGAAGACTAATCTTAATCCATCCACAGGCATCTATCAGTAGAACTCGTCAGGAAAGACATGAGCTTGGCAAAGATGTGCTAATTTCCCCCGTCGTGAGTGGAGTATGCTAAAGCAAGCGCGGCTCCACAAAAACAGTTCGATTACTTTACACTTGTTAGGCCTTAATTTACACCGGAGAAAAAGAACCAATCTAGCTTTTTGCTAAAATAACGAACAAAATATCCCAGTATGTTAAAACAGGCAGTATCATTGACAATTTAATATTTTACCGCAGAACTTTCCTCACCGGCAAACTTTTGGTCACTGCTGTTCTGTCCATCCATCCATTTTCCACACTGCTTATCAAACACAGGTTTGCGAGGAGCATGGACCCTATTTCAGGGAACCCAAGACACCCCGGATGGGGTGCCAACTCATCACAGGGCATATTCACACACTACGGAAAGTCTGGAAATGCCAATCAAATTACAACGCATGTTTTTGGACTGGGGAGGAAACCAGAGTTCCTGGAGGAAACCTCCAAAGCACGGGGAGTACATGCAAGCTCCGCACACACAGAACGAAGGCGGGACTCGAACACATTTGCAAGGCAAATGTGCTAATCACTAAGCCATTGCTGTTCTGTACTAAATCTAAAGTTTGATCAAAATGCTTGAGCCATTTACTATTATTTACTATCTTTTTTTATATTTATTTATATATATATAAAATTGGGACAGCTGTGGCGCAGTTGGTAGAGTGGATTGTCCTCTAATCGTAGGGTTGGCGGTTCGATTCCCGGCCCGGGTGACTCCACATGCCGAAGTGTCTCTTGAGCAAGACATTGAACCCCAAGTTGCTCCTGATGGCAAGCTAGCGCCTTGCATGGCAGCTCTGCAACCATTGGTGTGTGTGTGTGAATGGGTAAATGAGACACAGTGTAAAGCGCTTTGGATAAAAGTGCTATATAAGTGCACATATTTATATATACATATATATATATATAAAGCCTCCCTATCTGCTTGCTGGAACACAAGCAAAAGTTGAGTTGTGTGGACTGCCAACCAGGCTCGCAACTGCCCCCTTGAGAGGAGCTTTAAGAGCAGGGTTTTATAGCACTCTTGCTCTATATTCTACTTTCCACCACAATATCCCTTTAGCATAAAACCCATGGGAGCTGTACAGGCAGCGATCAGAACACCCTTAAGGTACTCCTTAAAAGCAGGGAACCTCTGTCAACCACAACTAGGTCAACCCAGGCTTGGAGGTCATGTGGCTGTATTTTACGCAGTTAAAGCCTATCCAATAAACGAGGATAAACAGAGAGGACAATGCTAACATTCCTCATGCATAGCTGCAGAGGTAAGCATGGTATCCAGCCAAGAAACAGTGGATATGAATGGGTCGAGAATTTTAATGAGTCAGATATATTACAGGCACATTCAGGGTTCGATATGGGGTGGAGCGAACCTGACCAGTGGAATTAGTCTGCTCAAGTTGTAGATCCTACAAGCATATTCTGCTTTATCTGCCCTAGCTATAATCTCTCCATGTATGATCTTTGCACAGCAGTGTACTAACCGTCACTTCATTACTAGGAGGAAAGGAAACTTGTGGAAATTGGATTTTACTTCAGGATTTTCTCCCACAAACTAATACAGCTCAGAAACCCACTCCTGCAACACGGACGTGCAACTGTGGATTTGCACAGAAAGCTCGAAAACGTAAGCAGGAATGAAATGGTACTCAAATATTTTGGCATCATAAGAGGCTTACTGAATGTCTCTCCCGTATGCCGCTGTGTGTTTACTACCAAAGTGTTCCACACACACTGCTGTACACCAGAGAGGTGTGAAGTGAACATAATGTAGTGGCCACACTGAGTAGTCAGACTTTTGCTCTCGAGCTGTTCTGAAGACGTGTCTACACGATGAATGTTCTCACGCATGCAGCTCAGAAAAGTGCCAGCACTGAGGCTTATTCCTTTTCGGTCAAATGTGCAGAATTTAGACATCTCATGGTTACATTTTCTGTAACACTTAAGGGTATTTAAGTTCATAGAGAAGCTTGCATGCATGACATTTACACAAAGCCTCCATGACAACTGACAGCATATATTTATCGATAAAAGTCCATTGCAATAGACTGACATCAGCTGACATGTAGATTACTTGAATCAATTCTGATATGCTGACATAACATCGGATTAAAGTGCCAAATTTCTTGATGACACTTACCAACAGAGTTATGCATATGTTCTACGGTCTTCAAGCACATTGGATTTATCCACTTATATTTTTCAGTTATGGGTTTTACTCTATAGAGACACTATAACAATATTGAGGCATTGTTCTGTATTTCTATGTCCCTTGATTAAAGTGAGTTTAATTTGAATGTTTATAAGGTTTATACATATGAGAATGTATAGATCGTTTTGTCGTTCTTATTGAATCATTCAGAAAGACAATGTGGCATATCAGGTCATATCTAATATTTCCATCAGTCTTATGTACAAAAGAGCCATCTTTACCTCAAACTCAACCCATCCATTTTCCATACCGTTTATCCTACACAGGGTCATGGGGAGCCTGGAGACTATCCCAGGGAACTCGGTGCACACATTGGGGAACACCCTGGATGGGGTGCCAAATCAGAACAGGGCACAATGGCAGACATACTCATACACTACAGCTGATTTAGAAATGTTATTGGACTAGGGGAGGAAACCGGAGTACCCGGAGGATACCTCCGAAGCATGGGGAGGACATGCAAACTCCACGCACACAGGGCAAAGGTGGGATTCAAACCCCCAACCTCGGAGGCAAACGTGCTTACCACTAATCCACCATGTTCCACTCGCTCAAACTGACAAAATAAATTCGAAGAACTAGATTACTAATGGAATGTTCTAGGTGTTTGAAGGCATTTTTCGAAATTCAGGTACGCAAGATTGTTGCACCTTTAACAAACTTGTGCATCTTTCAGGGTACTGCAACAAACATGGGCAAGAAGAATAGTAAACAATATTTACTAAACTAAAGTGTGGCTTTTGCTGGTGGCAGTCAGAACTGCTTCGGAAACAAAATGAGAAATGGCCGGTCGTAATTCCGTCACTCTTCGAGTCGTTGAACACTGAAATAAGCATTCGCACAACACTCCATCACACCACATGTGTCAAAGTCATAAAGTTTATGTACATATTTCAATGCAAATCAAAAGATGTGTCCTCAAGCGAAAATGGTTTTGATGCAAATTTAAACATGCCATCACCCATCAAACATGACAAATACCGCACATTCACAAACTGTGACAGGAAACATTCCGGGCTAATTTAACTGCCAGATTTATTCCTATAATGAGTGGGTATGATTAATACACAAACGCAATCACACAGAAGAAACTATATGTAACCAAAATGTCACTGTCCACATTATCTTGTGTTCAATCATTAAAAAAAATGGAGTATTCTTGAAAGGGTGAATTGTTAAAGAACATTTCAGACCTACTTTTTGAAGAACGAGTTACCCAAAGGCAAAGTGATTTAAACGATTTAAACCACTGCTGGCCATGACATTGCCCTTAAGAGCTGTGTAGTGACGTCACTCTACCCCCTGCAGTGATCAGAAGACCGTGGCACTACCTGCCTGAGCTGTGTTTGAAGCATGCCGAGCGCTGTGCCACTCTTTCTGCTGAGGTCTGATAACTGTATTATGGGTGACCTGGGAGTGTGGAGATAACACCCACATATTACATATTCCTGCGCATCTTCATTCCAATTTACAGTCAGATTCTTACTCTTCTCGCAGCTGTGGAAAAACGCTATAAGGCGTAGCTCCATCAACATCGAGCGAAAGAGCAATCTGTAATAAGGTGGCTCCTTTCAGCCACCAACCTACAGAGCCAAACTAAGTAATGCCATGTTGAAAACTGGGAATTTCCTCAAATAAACTAGAGGTCTGATGGTTGTAAGCAAATATTTATTAACTTGGCTTTAAAAGCTCTCTGCCGGGGGATGTGGTCTGTTGCAACAACCCGAATTCAAATTGATCATACAGAGCTTATATACACAGGGTCTCACGAAACGTTGCCATACGTACTGAAGGGCACTATGTTTGGCAGCACCACGCTGGTAGTGCCTTCGTCACTTGAATTTTGTGGACGTCCATTTCTCGGTTGGTCCGCAACACTTCCAGTCTTGTTTAATTTGTTAATAAGTTTAGCACAACAGTGTTGTGTGTGTGATGTGCATTTCCTATTAAAGTCCATCATAACCTTGCGGCAGCTTCCCGATCCATCCATGAGAATTATTTCAATACATTCTTCTTTTTTCCAAGGCGTTCTTAAACCCTATCAGATCGTGAAACATTCTGGAAGACATTTTGCTAAAAAGCATTCATTTCCCCTACGGATAGAGAACTTTTGGGATACTTTGTAGTGGCTGCCATTGAACATTGAAACGGTTTGGGTTTTTTATTATATTTTAAAGTTTCATGCAGTAGGTAAGCATTTGATACAGTGGCTTGTGCAAGTATTGTAATGCGAGAGGCAGGACACAGTGTAGATTATAACCATTCCAGGCAGGCATCAGAGAACATGCAGATAGCATCAATCAAGGATAATTCATGATAAAACAAGGAGCATGGAATGCAGGAAGCTAAGGTTTAGAAAAGCATATTAACAACGAATGAAATGAGAACATGAGGGTACATAAGAATAGACCGATCAGGGGCTCAGAACAGGCGCACACATCAAGTAACAGGCCCAATACAGGACAGGTGCAAAGACAGGAGCAAAACAAGCGACATGGCAATGTAAACAACAAGCAAATCATGAGAGTAGAGCTCATCACATTCGGATAAGCGCTCTACAATGGGAGGGGTAAATTGTGACAAATATTCATCCCCCTTAAACTTGAACCCATCGACACTACAAAATGTGGGACAGTTCAAGAGTTTGGCCACCAAAATGTTGGCAGGAAACACCAGTAACAGGCTGTTCAGGCCATCACTCCCACAAGCTTGAACCCAGTTCAACTCCCTCACAACTCTGCATCAAGCTCAGCGCCTGCTGCTCTGTGACGCCCCGTAAACAGAAGCAGGCGCATCGATCTGACTCGATGCGGCAGTCATTGTGAAGGACAAATCTGGATTTGCTGTGAGATGCTTGTAGGAAGCTGTCCAAAGCTCAGCCCTCAGGCTTTGTCAAGTTAATTGCTTTTTGCATGTTATGTTAAATATCAGAGGCAAATGTAATACAAAGCCAGCAATTAACAACGCTAATGCGCTATGAATTAATTCAAGACTCGCTCAATTTAAAAACTAACGTTTTTTGGGGCTTCTCAGCATCGAATGTAACAGAGATAAGATTCTCATTGACATCCAATTTATTTGGAGCGGTCTTCAATTAAAAAGTAATGGTAATTATGAATCATGTTATCTTATCACAGGCCCCTTGGGAGAGATGTTGTAGAAGCTGTGTTTACTGTACATTTGCAAAACAACTGAGGAGTGCAAAAATCCGATTTTCACAATAATTTACCAAGTTTGCATTCATTATAGGAAATAAAGGGTAATATGGTAATGGGATAATGATTACTATGATAATGGGAAAAGTTTAAGTCTACAAGAATTAGTCAATTATCAGCTTCCTTTTTTAAATAAATGACATGTGCACCTCTACAGCTGCTCTCCAACCTGCTAATTCGTTTCCCCGTTTTTTTTTAAATAAGCACTTGTGCATAAACCTGCAACCAGTTTGAGGCATTTCGGAGCCATGTCAGAAAGCATGAATGCACCGTGTTTTCTTACCGACACACTCGGAACTCGGAAAATGTCAAGTTTCCCACTCATAATTACGGCTTCGTGGTGGCGTTCATGTGCGTTTAATTTGTGAATATGATCTTTCTGACATGACACTATCGGCCCCTGTATTTATCACTGGATTATTTCCGTGTTGTGTGTTGATTGTTCTCACCTGTCTTGTATTACCTTCTGATTAATTTGTCTATTTAAGCCTGTCTGGTTTGTCGTTTTGTTGTTTTTTTTTTTGCTGCATCCCAATTCGCCTACTATAACTCCGAAATACTATCCAAGTTTAGAATTAGTGTGTCCCAAATCGAAATATTTTGAAGTGAGTATCTTAAAAAGGTACCCCAATGGTCTGCTATTTACAGGCGAGTTCCGAAATGTCGATCCGAGGATTCATTTTCCAGTTAATAATTAGGATGAGAAGTTTTATAAATGATGTGAATGAAATGTAGAAAAATAAAACATGGTAAATTATATAGTATAAATTATATAAGAAATAATGAATGAAGGGAAGCTGAAATGCAACGAGGGGGTTGTTTACGGTGACTGTGTGTGTAACTATGCAACAACGTTCTCTTCCTTTACATAACGTGTTAGTACGTCCCAGTACTTGCATACTCTGTTATACACTCAACTGTATGTACTTTTTCTTCATAAAAAATAACACGTACTTTAAACCTCTGCTTGTTTTGGGATTCATGATCATAGATATGCCTTGTTTAATTCTGCCTGCCTGTGTAGCAACCCATGCCTCAAATGTTGACGATACTTTGACTGCCCTCAGTAACAAACGCACCTCTCACACAATTGTGTCCTGCCTCTTTACCGCCACCACACGTTACAGAAATAACCATAGATACAGGAACTCGTGTTGGGCCACATCACACCACTCATCACTGATTATTTTTCTAGAACTGCACCCCCTGCCATGTTCTATTCCTTACTTCCTTGCATTAATGTGCTTATTATGTTGCCTTAATTCGCCTTTGCATTCCAAGCCCATATAACTGGAATATACCTAGATAACAGTTTTACTAGCTCTTGCCTCCAGCATGCATGTCTACCTCCTGCAGGTATGTCCTCTTTTAGCGGACCTCTACAAATGTCCCTTCTGTTGGGACAGACCCCATTCCAGACCATTGTAGAGGTCACCTGCAAGTGACACATATACTCATACTCTCATACGTTCTCCCCAGCCAGGTCCAGATGGATGCGAGCCTGAATCGGGCCCTGTGGCACCGGTTTGCATGGCTCCATGGTGTTGGCAATTTCTGTCTCTGATGAGCACAGTTGCGTGGAGAAGCTATCTGTCTCTCCTCAGGCAGCTACGGGTCAAAGAGGCTCAGGACATGTCTCCCAGAGAGGAACAAAACTCCGTCCTTATCTCTCGGCGCAAGATCCTGGAAGCTTTGCAAACTCTTTCCTTGTGCTTGGGCTGTGACTGTGGGGAGGCAGAGAGGTGGAGAGCAAACTTCATGGACAGTTTCCCATGGACTTAGCAGACACAGACATTGAGCCAAAAAAAGAAGGGGCTTAAGCATTTCTTTGTGAGCAAAGCTGAACAGCCGGCAAATGTGTCTGGCAGCAAAAAGTGTGTTTTTTTTTTTTTAGTGCAAAATGCAGGCGCTGCATTAAATTCCTTCCTTCATCTAAGTACATTACGAACCTAGAAAGATGATTATGCCTTTCTAAACAAACTGTATTAAGTCAAACTCTAATACAAGAGCGAGTATTAAAAATGTTTCCCATGCTCCAGCATCCCATGGGTGCTTCAGTGGGGGTTTGTATGCACTAACACCAGTGTAGGACCTGCTTTTAAAAACAACAACAAAAACCTGTGCTACTGTGGTACAGTAGCTTAATACTGAGAGAGCAGTGCTGATTTTTGATGTGAGCAGATGAGACCTCCTAACACACACACAATTCTACACAAAAGCTTACACAAAAGATGCGGGCAGGCTAAATCCAGGCTTCAATGAGTCTTTACTTGGGATATGACAGTGAGGATATTTTCCCACCGGTAAATCGATGTGTGTCAACACCGGTAATACCGGAGGTGGTGGCGGGAGCAGGCTGGATTTTCCCTCTTTTCCCCCCATGCTTTTCAATCGCTTATGAATCGCTTTACACTCTAGAACAGTGGTCCCCAACCCCCGGGCCGCGGACCGGTATTTATCCGCCACACCTTAAAGGCCGGTCCGTGAAAATATTGTCTGATATTAAACCGGTCCGTGGCGCAAAAAAGGTTGGGGACCGCTGCTCTAGAATAATGCGATTATGGTATATACTTGGATTGAAGGTACATTTTGACGTTTTTATACGCATTCTAGACATACAATAATCTCCTCAGTTCAAAAGCAACCCAGGAAAACTGTGATGTGCATTATTGTCCTGAACTGGATTAGCCCCGCCCCTGCTACAACAGCACGACACTGGTCCATAAATCTACAATTCTTGTTTTCTATAATGAAATCCACAGGGCATAAAATTGATTCCACTTGTGTGTATGTTTGGCATTTCAAACATAGCCAGCTGAAGAGATCGTGCCACAGAGGACACAAGACCAAATTCAATGTAGTACCTGTTGAAAAATCAGAACAATGCACTCCAAAGAAAAGCTAGAGTGGATATACGTCGGTATTACATTTGAAGAAAAATAAATTGTTAGTTAGCTAAACTATGACTGAGGCAAGTTAACAAGCTCGTCATTCAGAAAGAGCATAATGATAAAGCTCTGCTGCTAACAAAATATTTCTCTGAGAAATCCCCAAGGATCCAAACAAAATAATTTCCTGCCTACAGTCAGTAGATATGTGGGTGCGATATTTGTGTCTTACACAGGTTTTTATTTATTTATTTTTTAACCAAAATCGTATTCCAATAAATCGTACTTCCTGCATTATGACTAGCCCATAGCACTTCTTCAAAAGCTGGATTCCAATTGGACATTCAGGATTCAGCATCTGCTGACAGTATAGACAATATCATTCAGGGTCATGGTTCATCTCCTTTTCCCCATGCACTCAACCTCAAACTTACATTAACCATCGCATCTCCCTCTTCTACTGCCAAGGCGGTCTCGATTTCTTCATGCAGGTCTAAGTTGGGGGCAAAAATGAATCATGCTTATGTTTGATTGCAATACAGTCTAAAAATGAGCAAATAACATGTTTAAGTAAACGAAATGAAATAACCAATTGACTAAAATTGCTACATCAGAGACGTCAAGGTTTATTGGTCAGGTTAAGCTTCACAGGAGATGGATAAGACTTGTCTGTATTTTGTTGCAATTGCAATTCCCCTTGTAGGCCGGAGAGAACCACAGTTACAAACCGCTGCTCTTCAGTAAGTAATTAAAAAGAAAATGTATTTATCGATTTTTTTTCTAATGATCTGAATTCTATGGTTATACAATTTTGCAATAAAATTCATTGAAGGGAAGCAGTATTCAAATAAGGTCCAGTTGAACAAAATTCCTTACTTCCAAAGGTAACGAACCGAAGTGAATAAAACACAACAGTTAGATCGATAAAAAAAATGACATTACCACTTTTGACCAACACCATGGACTCTAATCAGATGACACCTGAAGAACACATGCATTCTTCTCTGTCCATTCTTCTTTGAACATTGCGATTTCGTTGTTGATTTTTAAGACTAATCTTCAGTTCGTTAGTCAGACCAGAGACGGTAAATAAAATGAAAAACCTTCCTTTTCAGAAGGAACATTAAACAATGCATGTTGAATGGTCTTCGGAGAATGTAAACGGTTTAGAAACCAGCTTTAATTGCGTATAAATTCTTATTCAGCTCAACACTTTGTTTCATCAATCAGGTCCTCTGTAATAACCAACTATAAAGCAATCAAATTACAGGCGGCAATGAAAAAGTTTGATGCTACCTAACCCTATCAATAATGCAAGTTTAAAGCAACCAGCATGGGATAATGATATATTTTTCTACAACAATAATAAAGTTTACTTGGCAAGGAAAAAATAGGTCTTTGTAAATAACTTCTTAAGTAACAATACTTGGTGGTGATTATATCTACATGCACATATAATTGGAGCAATTATAAGCTCTGAGGAACTCTTATTTGGTATGAGCAAATGCAAAATTTCAGCATAATATATTCCATTCATACATAAATGTCAGGAAAACAGGGGAACAAGGACAAAAGAAATGCTTGAGATAAAACACATTAATTATGCTAATGTGTTGTCTTTTGAACAGCACCGAGTCGGTGTTCGGAGCACAAAATAGTGCAGAAGCGATGAAGTTCAGATCGATTTACAAGGAAACAGTGTCCTGAATATGAAGCATCCGTCCCTCTTTATTGCTCTCTCTCTTCATCACATCTCCTCTCAGCGTTCACTCTTGCCCTTTTATGTCTCTTGACGAAAGTGTGATGGAGTTGAAGAGCGTCACGTCCATTTGCAATGTAGAGAGCTCATCTTCAACCCTCAGCACCACCATTAGCTTCTAGCTGAGAACATGCAGAGAGGTGTAATGGCATGTAGTAACCCAAGCCCCAACGAAATCATGCACACAGTCATTCACATAAAAGGCCACTGCAGAGCTACTTGACCGGGTGTCTTAATGAACAAGTGGAAGAGTGAAAAAGCAGAAGGGAGGCAGACAGCGAGAGAGAGAGAGAGAGAGTGTGTGAGTGAGAGAGAGAGAGAGAGAGAGAGAGAGAACGAGAGAGAGAGAGCATATTATATTTAGGAACTGTTTTATCCTGATCAGGGTTGCGGTGCATTTGGAGCCTGTCTCTGGGACCACTCACTGGGAGGCATGATTACATGGTATGGAATACCCTGGTTCACCTATATGCATGTTTTTGGGAGGTGGAAGGAAACTGGAGAACCCAAAGGAGAGAACAGGGAGTGAAAATGCGAACACACAGACAGTAACCCAAGCTCAGGATTAAACCAGAGACCCTGGAGCTGTGAGGCAGCAATTCTTCTCACTGTGCCACTGTGCCATGCAAAAGACTTTATGAAAAGTCTAAATGAAATTTATTTAGTAATACAGCTCTGAAAGTCCTCTAAAGACCAGACTGTCCTGTTACAATGCCATGACGAATGGCCTCAGTGTGATATTGAAGCTCAACATACACTCACCGGCCACTCTAACAGGAACACCAGCATGTTCATGCAGTTATCCAGTCAGCCAATCATGTGGCAGCAGCAAAACGCAATGCATACATTCATGCAGATACAGGTCAAGAGCATCAGTTCAGGTTTACATCAAACAAGAGAAAAAAAACGTGACCTATGTGACTTTGACCGTGGCATGGTTGCCGTGCCTGGTATTTGGGTATTTTAGAAACTGTTGATCTCCTGAGATTTTCACACACAACAGTCTACAGAGTTTGTGTGGAAAGGTGTGAAACACGTACAAAAAAACATCCAGTGAACATGAGAGAACTCAGAAGATTGGCCAAACTGCTTCAACCAGACAGGAAGGCCACTGTAACTCAAATAACTGCTCTTTGCAACTGTGGTGAGCAGAAAAGCATCTCAGAACGCACAACATGTAGAACATTCAGGTGAATGGGTTACAGCAGCAAGGTTGTACTCATGTCAGAAGAACAGGAATCCGAGGCCCTGTTTACACTAGTGCGTTTTCGTTTTTAAAACGCATAACTTGTGCTACGGTTACGCCTGTCGTCTACTCTACTCCGGCATTGGAGACTTTTGGAAACGACGAAGACCCCTTTTTAGTTTGAAAACTCCGGGCTCGCGTTTCAGTGTAAACAGACCAAAATGAAGACTTTTGAAAACAAAGGCATGGCTTTTCCCACATTCGCCCGATTGGCTCTTCTGGATCATTGCGTTACCTTCCCTGAAACGTCAAGCCCCATACTAAAATATATATACACAACAACATGGAGACTGAACTGCAAGCTTTGCCATTACAAGTTGACTCGCATCCTGTTTACACTTGTATGCACATGCCCAGTGTGCATGAATGGTCATGTGACGTGTTTTCGGTCGTGTAATGTGGACGGAGATGGTTTCTGAAACACAGCAGAAACGCCAGTGTGGACGAGGATCACTAGTGTAAACTGTTTGCTAACGTCTCCACAAACAAAAGGAAACCCAGTTGCTTAAAAAAAAATGCTGCAATAAAATGCACACAACATTAACAAAGACTCATCGGAGAAAATGGGGGTTTATTAGTTATCGAGTTCCTAGCACAAGTGTAGCCTGTACACATCATGTTCAGGTTAGCTATTAATGACCGTGATTAGCATATGTTAATTTATAATAAAGCTCCAAACAATCAGTGTACATAATATAAATGACGAGG
This sequence comes from Ameiurus melas, assembly GCA_012411365.1. Lineage (NCBI taxonomy): Eukaryota > Metazoa > Chordata > Actinopteri > Siluriformes > Ictaluridae > Ameiurus > Ameiurus melas. The sequence goes on along the minus strand of CM022766.1, from coordinate 16,444,397 downwards.
TGGGCATAGTACATAAGAAACTTTTGGTGTAATGACATGAGTTGGTTATCCTGTGGGAATTGGTCATAATTTGTATGCAACAGTGTACCACAGACATGTCTAGCTGGTCTGAATAGTATTTGTAAATCTAAAATGGTGGTGCATGCATCTACCCTAATGTCAAAGCTTTCCAGAGTGAAAAACAGCTCATGTTGATGTTGCATGCATGTATGCATGAGTACGTCACTGACGATAAACATACCACGAATAGACTGAAGAGATGCTTCAGTGCCCCTGATGCACCCTACTTTAAAAAGACCCTTAAATGACGCTTAGCTATATAAAAAGTCTTTTCAGAAGTGCAGATGTTCTGATAAAATGTCTTGGAAATATGAAGGAAAGAGAAAATGCTGTTGAAGTAAGGAAAACGCCGAAAATAGATGATGCTAGTCTACAGAAATTCTGTTGCTTTTAATTATATACAAGATGAAACTTTCTTTCCTTATGTAGACTAGCCTAAACACTGAAAGTACTGCCTAACAGTTTGGCAAACGAAAGATAAAAGCAGAGAGAGAAAGCCAGAACCATCTGTCCGGATTTGAATTCATTCAGGTACTTTTCTACATAAGTTATGCCTACATTTAACGCTTTTTCCTCCTCCAACTGCCTAATTAACACCATGACCCTATTAGCCATCTCTTTTAACGCTATCTTTATTGAACTGAAATAGAACTAGCAATGCAGAACAATAAGGAAAAATGAGTCAGAAAGTAACAAATATGGCAAAAAACAAACACACACCGAAAAAAAAAAAAAAAAAAAAAAAAAAAAAAAAAAAAAAACACACACAAAAAAAAACAACAACACGTATAAAAAAAAAAAAAAAAGGGTGGGGGGAAAAAAAAGAGAAAAAAAAAAAAATATTTTTTTTTTTTTAAAAAAAAAAAAAAAAAAAAAAAAGAGAAAAAAAAAAAAAATGCCAATGTTTTAATTTAAAAAAAAAAAAACTTTTCCCAAACAAAAAAAAAAAAAAAAAAAACACCAAAAACAACACTCTTTTTTTTTTTTTTTTGCCGGCGGGGGGTGTTTTGTTATAAATAAATTTTTTTTAAAATTTTAAAATATTTTTTTTTTATTTTTTAATTTTTTGGAACAGTGATCTCACCCTACCCTAGTCATTAAGGTCATTTAAGGAATTGACGAATTTAAGGAAAGATTTGTCTGTAGAAAGTCCGGGGAAGTGGGTTGGTGTATACACTTTCTTCTCTGAATATATAAGATACATATTCTACCTACACAAACATCCAGGATGCCACTGGAAAGTAGGGACACCTGCCTTTTTCTACTTAAAACATTATTTCTTCCGCCTCTCTGAAGCCACTCAGACAAAACCATTCATTCATTGTAATATTCCTAAGTAACACACAGACTAATTAAAACACAGTAAGTGAGTTTAATTAAAGAAGGGCTATTATAAAGACATCATGAAATGGAAATTCGAGAACAATTTTCTTCCAGGCTGGCATTTTTAATTGGGAATAAAGTAAGGCAGAACAATTGGATTTATTCAACAGGATTTGATTGGCTTGTTGAAACAAAACACAGATTTATACGCTAGCTTAATGCGAGTGTGAGCTGACTCAGCATTTTGTTTGGTGATGGCTTGTTGTGGTGGAGGAGGAGGTGGAGGAGGAGGTGAAACATGGCATTATATTAATGGTAACTTTAAAAAAAAAAAAAAAAAAAAAACGCGTCACACGAGTACACATTAATTCATACTAGAAAGCAGCAAGTGACCGCTCATGTAGTATGACTACATATGTGATCAGTGGTCTTTAATACAAAAAAAAAAAAAAAAAAAAAAAAAAAAAAAAAGTTTTACACACAAAGGATGAAACACGTTCAACTGTATTTTCATCTTACCCTGGTATATACAACATCGTATTAAACATGTACAGAGAAATTCTCTTTCAATTCAGATCGTCTTTATATATAAAATACCTTATCTGTAGCCATTTTTAAATAAATGACCAGGAAAAAGCAGCCTAATTAAGTTTACTCACAATTCCAGTCATTTAAATATGTCGTTTATTTTCTTTTATTGCATCATTGAGCAGGTTGTTTATTCCTCCCCCTCCCAAGCCAGCTTCTCTTCTTTACTTTATAATCTTTATGACCCACTACACCACACAAAGTTTTAAAACCTGGTCAAAATGCAGCCATCTTCGCCAACATATAACGTCACTTGTTCCAAAAAAAAAAAAAAAAAAAGAGTCATTTTTATGTCTCTCACTTGCTTTTGATCTACAGTCCTTTCCAACTCGAGCAGAAGGAAAAGGACTTTCTGATTAAATTCAAACAAAGAGCACTCACATCCTGCCTGAACACGGAGACAAGGTTCCTCTAACACAAAGGCTGCTTTGTTAAAATAAAAAAAAAATTAATAAAATCTAGAGTATGTACTGGTATGTTCTTTTTAATCTTCTGCCCTGGTCCTTCAGCAGCAGCAGGAGTAGCGTCAGGTCAGTCGTTCGGTTTGTGTTTCCATGAAAGACAGCTGGTCAAACTGCAGGTTTGTTAGGTGCCTTTCAGATGTTTGCGTTGCAAGATTTATTTCTTGCCAGTGATTCAGGCTGACTTTAAGGCCAGTATTCTCATTTGGGATTTAAGTATTCAAGACCCTGCAGAATGCTATTTGGATAAAACCGTACCCTTGTTGCCACCTTATTTCGCTCTACGGCTTGAATAATTGGATTGTATAAGCATTAAAATGTTTTTAAGAAATAAAGCGTGAGTGCCAGCAAACAATTTTACACTAGAGATAAAAACGAAACCGAGAAAACAAACAAGATATCTTAATATGGCGCATTAAAAAGAAAATGGAATCATCACCGTGCTGTTAAATGCTAGAGGCAAGCACTGAATTAGGCAGGCAGACACCTTTGCCAGATCAATGCTCATTGTTTTCCTTCCATCTGCTGCGTCTGTCCGCGTCTCTCAGACCCAATACAGCAAAGTGGCTAGAGGAGAAAAGAGCTGTACACATACAGGATTTAATGTGATGGCCTAATGATGAGTTTTTGATTGTAAAAACACTCAACACTGAATTGCAGCACTGTGACTCAAATATAAACTAATCTTACTATTAGAGGAGGGTCTAATGAACATGAACAGAAATCAAAGTCTCCTCACAACACGATTTTTATTCATCTTTTTGGTTTTTAAATTGCTTGAATTAATTGTATGGCTGAATGCGAAAACCCATCAGAAGTCACTACGGCTGAAATCTGCTAAACTAAATTTGACGATTAAAAAAAAAAAATTGACAAATGTTTTTCTGCCAAAAATATACTTGACGTCTCCGTTATATCTTACACATGACAAGGAAATGTTTAATTTAGCTTACTTTCTAACATTACACCATCACAATGTCTGAATGTTGAAGTTTTGTGGCTTTTAGTATGAATGTGTTAGCCTTAATCTATAAACTAGTGTGCGCAAAAACGATGACAAAAATTTGCATTTAGAAGATACATGCACGCAAAATGTACAGTCTTTCTCCATCACGAATACGGATCAACAATTTCCATGACATCACTGTGCACTTCAGCGTCTCATCAGCGTTTCTGACCAATCAAGTGCTCTCTGGAATCTAAAGTGTAATAAAAATCACCTTTATTTGTTGAGCGAGATAAATGATATCAGTAAGCATGGGTCATAAATGTGTCTTTGGATGTTCGAACGCGCACGTTTTGTACGGGTTTTAGGTTAGATAAGAAGTAAATGGCTTGAATTCATTTACTTAATTGCTCGGGCTTGCACCCATGGTACTGTGAGGTAAGCGAGATGCCATTGGATATTTTAAAAAGGGGAAGGTAGCCACTCGATATGTCCCGCCGTGACTTCCTGTTTCAGTGGAAATTACGTCAACTCAAGGCACTTCACGGGGACGGGAAAGTGTTGAAAAGGCCTATTACAACATATTAATAAGAAATCTAGGCAACAAAACAGAAATGACTGAAGCGATCAGTGACCTCCTCACCGATCGCTGAAGTGATGACAACGAGGCTCTGTGAATGCCGTGAGTGACCTTTCACCTCAGGTGATGAGATGGAGACATGCAATATGTTTACATGCAACCAAATAATCAGATTGCCGGCTCGATCGGACCAAAAAGCCTTCATGGAAACTCCTTTATCGATCCGATTGAGCTCGGTCCGAATGAAATCCCGATTGGATCAGAAGGGGTGGTTTAATCCTGTACTAATCCGATCGATGACCATGTAAACGCTTGAATCCTGTTATCTTCTCAGTGCAACGGTGCATATGTTCACGTGTTAAATATGGCATCCGGTGGAAAGGACTGGTCGATGGAGGAGACAAAATACTTGTTGAACATACTAAAAGACAAAAACATTGTCGCAATCTCTTCGAAGAAGTGTTTGAGGAAATGCAGTTTGGAGGATTGAGTCGGTCAGTAGAACACATTAAAAACCGTTGCTGACGTACATCTATATACGTCAACAACGCAAAATTAGGTAATTTGGTGTCACGTCCAAGGCTTTCTTTCTCCGCTGTCACATATAAATGAATATTTGAATCGGACTGATGAAAATGGGTGCATGTAAACATAGCCAGTGATGCGAGGGTCATGACAATTAATCTCTCCAGATCTTCACGGAAGAAGCAGCGGCGTCATTGCGAGGAATGGAAAGTCAACCTGCCGTTGAACCGTATTAGAGCGCAGAAGAGGCAGGAGACTATAGCTACACAGTGACTGATTCCTCTCTAATTATTACTGCATGAGGTCAATCTGTAAATGTGTCGGAGAGTCACTGCACTGCTCTCGCTTAACCCTTTAATCAGGAGAATACTACAGCGATCCAAACATGCACAGAGAATTTTATAGCTTAATAAACCTCCACTCATGACTGTCCGCATAATGCAGAAAAGGACATCCATCTTAATAAACACGTCCTTTCAAATAATCTTCCAGTCATCAAAACTTGTCCTGTCAGTGTTTCAGCTACGACAGGAACTACAAACAGCACTGAACAGAACGGCTTTAATACTGTAGTAAACTCTTCGCCCTGCACCAGTCCATGCTCTTCATCGCTGCATGAGCGTATACGGATGCTTATTGATCACTTTGCTTTGAGCCGCTCTCCAAAACGGTTCGCCGTCAATTTGCGCATTGTGTTCAGAAGCCTTAATTGTGTCGCTTTGTCGAGTAATCACACATAATTACGAGAGAGAGACGCTCTGCTCGACCTGAACGCCAACATGTACCGAGACCTCTCTTCTCTTGTTCTTCCTGCTGCGGTATTCGTGCGAGACACAAACACGTACATTTCACAGACTGGGATAGAAAGAGAGGCTGAAATGAAAATTGGAGAGAAGATAATCAGGGTGCACGGGTATTCATCTTACAGAGCTGGCTGTCGATAAGGAGAAGTGTTCGATGTGCATCAGTGGTTCTGCAGAGAATCTATACGTTACTATTACAACACACACACACACACACACACACCCACACACACTCTTTCTGTGGACACCACAGGGTACACTAAGCAGGGTACATCTCGGATGTAGAACTCGGAGTGCAGAAAACAAGGCAGCCCTGTCCTCATTGTTATTCTCCTACTGCTGTGTGACTTTTGAGAACATAATACCTACATCTCATGAGCTTAGACTAAGCAGGATTGCCAGCCAGGATTTGTGGACGTCGTAGCAGAGATTTTTGTTTATATATTTCCAGAGTCCATGTATTTCTCTATAATAATGGTCTTATGCGGATTTGGTGAAATAGGCCAGTACCCAAAGGTGACATGTTGCTTATGATGAAGCAGAAACCTTCTGAGAGTCACGGAGTCCAAGATAACACGCTATGAGAATTTCCACTGAAATGCAGGGTTCCCACTCCAAGTCAAATGTAAAATTCCATGACATTTTTCCTGACCAAAATCTTGAATATCTATGAAGAATGGTATAATGTATTGCCTGGGTACTGGGTAGAAAATCTGTAAGCTTGATTTCCTGATTAACAAACATTTCCAATGCAAAACTTAGTTTTCATTGCTTAAAAAGCACATATACTTCTCATGTCTAGTCTTTACACCTCAAACAAAATGGTCCTAATAAAACTAAATATATTTCTTTAATGGAAATCAATTCATTTATCAAGGTACCGTAAGCCATTTAAATTACATATTTAACCCATAACACCATCACATTCAGCAAATGAAGAAAAAAAAAAAAAGTCTGATTTGATCTATCTATCTAGCTAGACAGCTAGCTATCTATCTATCTATCTATCTATCTATCTATCTATCTATCTATCTATCTATCTATCTATCTATCTATCTAGCTCTCTCTCTCTCACACACATTCTAACACACATACATTTATACATACATATATACACACACATCATATTGTAGCTAATACATTTGAAAAATTTACAAACTAAATTCCCTGGCTTCAACCCCAAAGTGATAAATTTCCCTGACTTTCCATGACTGGAATAGACTTTATTAACTTTCCATGACATTCCAGAAATTCCATGACTCGTGGGAACCCTGTGAAATGATCTCACAGTACGGAATACTGAAATGAATTTGCTCGATATAATCGGTATGCTCAGAGATTAATAAACAAAAATATAACCGTGAGAACAGTATGATTCTTGGTGTCTACCTACACATCCCGCTAGCTCTGCTCGCTTTCCTCCAACGTCACCATTTTCACAAACATATCAGCATTTTAAAAGTTTTGTTTTCTGAAAATGAATGTGAATGCTCACATTAGTGTCTGGCTTTACTCTGCTAATGATGTCGTTAACATCTAAACCGAGATAATAAATCGTGATTGTCTTTCATCAGACACTGCATTATTCTACTACATAAGCAATGTTTCATTCTCCACTTCATGATGCCTAAAATGATGGAATGACCGAACAGACCTCGTCACCCATTTACTGGCACCGCTTACTAGTTTAGTAATACAAGAAATATGCATTTTATTTGATCAATGAAAGCTAACTGGACTTTCAAATGTGTCTTGGTAGAGGTTCCAAACCCGATTAACAATTCATTTTCCATTGCCAGCATTGCACTCCCTATTTTAATGGAAATTCATCTGGACTGATACTTGGCTCCTGCTCATACACATTTATTTAAGCTGCAGCATTCTGCACTTTACTGTCAGAAAAACTGCTGCTTTTGCACAATAAAGATCGCACACCTACACCAATCAGCCAGAAGATTAAAACCACTGACAGGTGAAGTGAATAACATTCATTATCTAGTATATGCATACAATGGCACCTGTCAAGGGGTGGGATAAATTAGGCAGCAAGTGAACGGTCAGTTCTCGAAATTGGTCTGCTAGAAGCATGAAAAATGCACAAGCGTAAGAATCTGAGCGACTACGACAATATTTATGGTTTTGGACAATAAAAAAATCTGCCCATTACATTTCCCTTTTGCTTCTGAGACACATTTGTCAAATGGTCATTCAGTTAAATACTGTTTAAAGCAGGCAGGCAGGCAGGCAGACGCGTTTGCAAGACCTTGTACCAAAAGATAACTACATTTGCAGATCATCAAATAAGACTTCAATTACTGAGCATAATTAGATACTTTTAACACAACACAATACGCTTCTCAATTCTGATTGGTCAGAGCTGATGAGGGAACAACTGTTCATAGCTGTTGTAACATAAGCGATGGCGAGAACTAACTTATCTCGTGTTCATTCCAGCACATTTATTGTGTGATAATAGCAATTATCGAACTAATAAAGATCTAATACAGCATTGTACCAATACAGACTAAAATCTTGAAGCGACAGACACGTTTCAGCATTCAAGCTTCCTGTCCAGGTCATCAATAAAATATTCTGCCCCCCACATGATAGAATGGGAGAACACTATTCATTTGATGGAGCACAAGCACTGTTCTTCCTCAGTGCACAGACATCAAACTAATTATGATGAATCTCAGAAGTGAGAGCTGAAATGAAGGCAGTCATTCACCTACTAGAACTGTATTATATGGAGTAACTTCGTTTTGTTTTCCAGCGAGAGAAAGGGAGGGGTACTCGGAACATTGCACGGATATGCGTCCAGTTTCTTCACAGAAACATGGTGCACTGGTTAATTAACTCATCAAAACACACCGAACACAGCTGACTAAAAGCTCAACAAAGACCTCCAAACCGTCTCGCATAGGCCAGCTCTCATAAGCCTGATGAAAGCCGGTGCAACTCCACGCTTCAGACATTACGGCTCCATTTCCTCTAGACAATTTGCTGGACAGAAATGGAGATCCCCCCCATCTGTACTTCAGTACATCCACCTACCGGAATCAAAAAGCAGCTCTTCAACAGAGGTGTTTGAATTTGTTTCAAAAAGGAAGTAAATCGGTTTTGAGAAAAGAGGCCTACAGGATCCGTGAGGGCTGTGCACCTGTGCCAGCTATCAGCATCCCAGGTGTCCAAAGCGTTTAAGGGATTTGTGGGATAAAAATGGCGTGTGTTTAAACACAGGATGGATTTCACTTCAAGGGCAAACCAAATATCACCAGTATTGATTTATTAGCAACGGTATTTTATTTTTATATATATATATATATATATATATATATATATATATATATATATATATATATATATATATATATATATACACAAATATATATATATATATATATATATATATATATATATATATATATATATATATTATTTTATTTTTTTTGTGAGTAAATCATACACATTACAACTAAATATAAAACATACATAGCCACTGCTATGTGTACGATATATATTTAGGAGTGAGAAAAAGAGAAGGAGGCTGAGAGAGATTTGGTTGGTTGCCAGGCACTCGTCCAACGAAAGGAAATGAGAATCCCTCCAGTTCCTTAATCTGTGGATCAATGCGACTGCCCGCCCACACCTCCGACATGGGTCTAGCTTACGGCAGGGTTGGGCAGGCAGCAAAGCGCCCCCAACATTTTGACTGCAGCACAAAAAAATCAAAAATAAAACATCATACAGCGAGAGAAGAGGCACTGTACGAGCACGGTGTGTTCCCATGGGTGCGAGACACTTCAGCAGGGTTAAATACCACATGGCCATCAGGATGAGGGTGGAAATAGAGTAGTCAGAGCACCAACACAAGCAGCAGATCTGCAGCCAACATCCTCATACTGATATTTAACATGGAAGGATGGGAGTTCTGAGGGGTGTGTGTGTCTGGTTGCGGTTTACCTTACACAACAATAGCAACAACAAAAAAACAAAAATACACAATGGGGCAAAAGCGAAAAGTTCAAATCAAGTCTTTCTGAAGCATTTTAAGCTTCCATTTCAATCCACATCAGCTCATTAGAACTATGAGAGTTCAGACAATCACATCAAAACCATAATCTACAACATGCATGCCAAGCTCAAAGGTGCAAAAAACAATATTGAAACGTCCTGCTGTGCCTACTACTAAACATTTACACATCTAGAATCTGTGCAGAATTTGGAGGAGACCTGTAGTGTCTCGAGTGCCCGTGCCCATATGCCCCCCCCCCACCCCAAAAGTCAGAGACGCATCTCTAAAAACAATTTCCAAAACGAGTCAGGTGTTGACCTTTAGTGTGATTCAATGATTGACTCCAAATACCAAAATCCATCACCCAGTGTACAGACCCACAAATATATGGTAATAATCACACCAACATGGAGAACCTGAATAAACACAAAATGCTGCTTGTCATGTCACATTTTCAGGTAGCCTTGTGTTGCGAATTCACTCTCACCATGTTCCATTTAGACTGTTAGACTGTGTGACAAAAACCAAAGCAAATAGTGTAAGCTGTAGTGCAAATGGCACTTAAATGAAAACTGTTCCAGTTTCCTGTGGACCGTTTCTGTCCGTCACCAGCATTCATCGTATTCATACTAGGAGGTACTCGTATTTTGACACATACTCTGGCAGGTGAAAGACTTTAACTGAATTGTTAAAGCGTAAGAGCTGATGAGAAAGGTAAAAGCTGTTGTGGAAGAGACATTCTAAGAACTAGGGCCTGTTTAGAACAGGAACAAATGTATTTTTTCCTTATTCATATGATTCTGTAATCACCTGAGAGAGCTGCAGAACTGTTTAGTCTGTGCATTTTAGTAGCACCAGTTCATCTCTGGTGTCAGAGAGGAAGAAGTTCAATGCTGCAGCTTTAAACATTCATACACTGCATCACAGATATTTTGTCATTTACATAATGGAGATATTGCTATTTATTTCTGCCCTTTTTAATAATAATAATGCCTTTTTATAGCTCATAAGTGTTTCGGGGTTTCCTCCGGGTACTTCGGTTTCCTGCCCCAGTCCAAAGACATGCGCTGTAGGTCGATTGGTATTTCCAAATTGTCTGTAGTGTGTGAATGTGTCGAGATTGTGCCCTGTGATGGGACTGGCACCACGTCAATGGTGTCCCATGCCTTGTGTCCAGAGTTCCCCGGTATAGGTTCCATCTCTACTGCAACCCTGTGTTGGATAGGCGGATGAATGGGAATGCAGAGATTTGTCTCTGCTTTACCATTCTACCCGCATACAGAGAGAAAATGACTGATAAAGGTATCCTTAAACTCCCAAGAGCCATCAGTGACTATAGTCATAAAGAACAATGACTGTATATATTTGGTGCATGATGTAACAGGGATAGAAATTTGAAGCCAAAATGCTCCCAATGGCTGGCTGCAGTCCAGTTTTTTTTAACCCCACCCATTCCCATGTTAGTGAACGCAAATATTTTATTTAAATCTCCACAAATTATTTTTGGGAATGGTTTCCTGCCATTTTTACAAGTTCAGCGGACCTTGATACCTCCCTCAACATGTATCCTTATGAGAAATGTGTTATATGGGACTTATTTGATGGTAGATAAACGGGAGTGATGTAATGAGGTGATTGTAAGACTGGGCTGGGCTAGAAATGACAGTCGAGCCTCATGAACATGCATGCATTTTCCAACACAGACCTGAAGCAAACTTCACTTGCCATCTTTAAAACTAGAGAGCTGACAGATTTAGCAGTTCTGTAGCACATCCATGTCTTGTTCTGCTGTAAAGCTGGGAATTATTGGCAGTTTTAGCGGTACTGCTCATTTAGATGTCCAAGCTAGCTTGTAGTGCTGATATTATATCTAGCAAACCAACTTGACTGAACAGCGTGGCAAACCTGAACCAAGGCAGCTAACACTAACTAAATTTCTCAATTATTTATTGACTGTACGCCCTCAGTGAACACTTGAAGTAGCTTGGTAAGGTTTGCCAGGTATTCCTTTTTAAATAAACTCCACCAATCGTGCGAGCAAAGCATGAAATAGTGTACTTTTCGTTCAGACGGGTAATTTACTGCAGGGGTCAGTGCTACATGGAAATCATGGAGAGCAGAAATTGTTTTCCTCAAAAGATAGGTTGGTTGAGGGGAAATGCTCAACAGCTGGCTGCTGTTGAACAGTACATTTTCTGTTGGTAATTTACATTAGCTTCTTATAATACGTTATTTTGATTACAAATGATGGATAGGGTGAGATAGATTTGCGATGGTCCAATCTTGCAAAAATTATATGTCTACAATTGACCATTTCACACTATACTATACACTATACGGTCACAAGTATGTGGACACCTGACCCTCAGAGTCATGTGTGGGCCTTCCCCAAACTGTAGCCACCAAGTGGAAAGCCTTTCCAGATAAGTGGAGACCAGTGGTCTTGGAATGGGATGGTCCACATATTTTGGGCCATATAGGATATTAATTATTAACGTTCTACTTGTCACTTTGGGTGCGTCTCAGTCAGCGCCCTAGCTCTCTAGGTGGTAGATCAGTATGTCGTGTAAACGAGTTCGGGCACTAGTAAGGACCCTGGCTCACTACACATTGGGAAACTGATGACTCGATTTCCAGCTACATGACTACATACTCACATTGGAAAACGACACCCCAAGCATTTAACCACAACCGGCAGGACCGATATCTCTCTGATATTATGTTATATAAATTTGTTAGCTTTATCACGAGGGTTTCCGTCATTGCACTTCAAGCAGAATCGTAGACTAACTAGTGGATTTTTTTTTTAAATAACTAAAAAACTTAAGTCATTAGACTCAAACAACCCATACATAGAACGTCAAAGGACAGTTAAAAATCATTAACATAAGTAATCATTTGAGAGCTACAGCAATTACAACAACTTACATTTGTAAGACTAAGTTGGCTGAGAGTTTGTCCGCCATTTTTTTGAGCGGAGAGATTCCAATTTTCGTAAGATGGCGACTCCCATTTCAAAACCACACAATGGGAGTAAACAGCGCCATTTGGTTCACCCGCATATATACATTCATTACACGTTTTTCTATTAGTTTCACTGCAGTTATCTGCTTTGAGAGGAATAACTATATAATAGACCTGGAACACACTGACAAAATAAAATTCAATAGCCACAGGAGCAGCTCAAATCAATGGCTCTGCCTTTGTAAAAATATAAAAAAACGGACACCGTATGTCTGAAGTTTGGAGACACCATACTAGGGGGGGAAAAGAATGTCTGATATTTAACAAATGGAAAAACACCTTAAAGCTGTGCAAGACCTATTTGAAGAGAACAGAGGAATTCCTGTCTCTAATGGAATGACCTGACCAGTTACCTGACTAACCCTATCAAGTTGCTCCAGGAGCAGTCTGATTAAAAGGAGAGAAAGAAGAAAAAGAAAGAGATCCACAAACCTCTGTGAAGTGCTGCATAAGGCACATAAAATCATCACTGTGGAACACCTAGAAAAATCTACATGTACTATGAAAGGTTTCTATGATAAGAATGTAGTCGTAACTTACTGTGATTAATCTCAGAATTTTAAAAAGAATCTTAGCAGGGGTCAGAGCACAAGCAGGCAGCACCCAATATGAATATGAGCAAGAGAAAGAGAAGATGAGCAAGGTCAAAACCATCGTTTTGTGAAAAACTACTCGGAGTTGGTAAAATTGCAATTGCATGAAATTGTTTTTCGCAGTGTTTATTGGTAAACGAGGCCTTTTAGCCGTACTCATGTTCGACACGTGAATTGAGAGGGCTTTGGCTGAATTCGCGTTGTGATGAGGTCACATGATGTGTGGCCCAAATCTACAGAAAATCAGAAGTAATTCTGAAAAACTGCAAGCTCCTCTGAATGTTGCAGAGTTTGCTGGATTTTGCATTCATTTCTGCGATTGCAAAATCCTGAAGGGACTGATAATGACAACAATAATGAGCCTTTATTAGTCACATATACATTACAGCACAGTGAAATTCTTTTCTTCACATACCCCAGCATGTTAGGAAGCTGGGATCAGAGCGCAGGGGCAGCCATGATACAGCGCCCCTGGAGCAGAGAGGGTTAAGGGCCTTGCTCAAGGACCCACAGTGGTAGCTTGGCAGTGCTGGGGCTTGAACCCCTGACCTGCTGATCAGTAACCCAGAGCCTTAACTGAAACTAATCAAGCAATGAGCTCAAAACAGGTGAACACACGGTAACATACGAATGACAAGACAGTGGTGGGGACAGGACCAAAATACAAGAACTCAAAATGCTTCAGCGCAGGTCACACTTTGACCTGCGCTGTGTATTGTTAGAGGGAGTTTCTGAAGGAAATATTTACTCAGTTGATGTTGTTTGGCTCTAAGCACACCTTTAAAGTCATTAAAGCAACAAAGAAAGCAAGTGGTCCAAAGACCTCTATTTTGACAGATATTTCTAATGATAAGCAGCCGATTTCCAGCAGAATACTCAGAAATATACAATGCCATGTAATAAAGTGGGAGAAATAAGTACTGAACACATCAAAAAATATATATATATTTCCAGTGAGGTTATTCACATGAAATTTTCATCAGACATCAGTATTAACTCAAGAAATCTGGAAATATAAAGAATTCACAGCATAAAAGTCCAAAAATAAAAGTTGTGATAAAGTGGAATGGCATAGTACGGCAAGGAACTAGCTGAAATCCGTAAATAGTTATATACTCCCCCAGATATGCAAATTAATATTAGCTGGGTTAGTAAATTGGTCTATAAAAAGGCTTGTCGTTACCAAGGTGTCGCACAACATATACATACACACACACATACGTGTATGTGTATATATATGTGTGTGTGTGTTATATATATATATATATATATATATATATATACATACACACACACACACATACACACACACACACACACACATATATATATATATATCATAGACAAGCTAGGATCCTGGGAAAACCTGAAGACAAAAAAAAAATAAAAATAAAACATTTATTCAGTATGTGTGTTTACTACATACGGCATAACTTAACGGCAATGTAGAAACTACGTGCATCACATGCTCAACAGGATGTCATTTGAGATTCATATAAATATAGCCTCGCTATATGATAGTTTCCTGAGCTAATCTATATTTGGGCTTGTATTTAACGCTGCCTAGACATTAAGCTGCATTCTCTATTTTTATATCTTCTGCAATATTGCCTCACTTATTCAACTGTGTATGGAGTGTTTATTTCAGGCGAACATACTACCAGCTTTACATTTTAATGCAAAACAAAGTCATTTTTATTGGTCAGGTGAATTTCAAGCAGTATTTAACTAATACATAGTTACATAAGTAGCTGAACTACTATTTATTACACATTACTAGTGTGTATATATATACTTCTGAATCATTTCATTATTTCACCAACAAGCTAAATGTACACAGAGTAAACAGGTGCCAGTTCTACAGTACGTTTGATGTGATTTACAGCCAAGATGTCTGTCCTCCTGCCTCCAGCACTCCCCCTCCGCCCCAGTGGGTCTCCAAATCAAGTAAAAGCCTTTAAAAGGCTGGTCTATAATCTGTTTGAAGAACCACGTTTCTGCTCTATAGAAGCCACGACTCTGAGAAGAACATGAACACAGAGGAACGACATCAACCACTGCAGCATTTTGCAGCCTGCTCCAGACTAGACCAGCTAATGAAGCGTGGAAATGTCACCGCCAGACTACTGCCCACACCTGCAAAACAGACAAATAAATAACTCGTGTCATCCCGTGTTGAATGTGTAGAACTCTCAGTTCCACCGTCACTCCCTCCATCACACACTTGCATCATTTGATAACCGAGGTGCTACATCATAAGGCCTAAAAAATGGAAACTAATCTGAGGCGTCCCCTCTAGCAGGAACAGACTGCTTCCTGACCTAATCTTTATAAAGCTCAGGGTCTACAAACACCAGCAGCTCTCATTCATCAGAATAAAGGAGCTTCTCTAGTCATCTATTCAGCAGCAAACTGATAATGCACCAGCATACTACTACTACTACTACTACTACTGCTGCTACTACTCCATGTACAAAAAATAGATAGACAAAAAGAGAAAAAAAAATGACAACAATTATTCAAATAAATAGTGAATCTAGTCCAATTAAAGTGTTTCAGAGCTGTTTGTACCTGTCCCCTAGAGTTATGGACACCAATACCAATATTTAGAAGGAAAAAAATTGATGTAAATTGTATTCTTTGTCACTTCCAGGAATAGTTATTTACATTTTTTTTGATGACTCATCAAGCACGGTCTTGTGTTTATACAACGAAATACTCTCTAGGCCTTATGTACTGCCACAGGGAAGGGTCCTGCACTATAGCAGCTCCTTTGTAGCAAATAAGGTTTGGCATTGCATTTTTGGCTGCGTGTCTTCCTGCACATCATCCCTTGATTGAGGAAACAAAAATGGTTGGACGGTGGATATTGGTGCAGTTATGTGGCAGGCACTTTTCCGAAAAGTGTCTTACCAACTCGGACCTACTTCATGAAGATTCTGTCTTCATACACCATTAAAGGCTTCTCCATCAATAAGAGTAAGGAGTAACTTACCATCTCGTGGTCATGACCCCACTGCTGACTGCTCAAACATCTTCAGCAAAAGTAAAAATACATTCATTTGAATGAATAAATAAATGATTTATATTTCCTATAATATTCCTATAAAATGGTTAAGGTTCAAGCCTCAGCACAGCCAAGCCGCCACTGTTGGGCCCTTAACCCTCTCTGCTAAAGGGGCGCTGTATCATGGTTGACCCTGCGCTCTGACCCCAACTTCTCAACAGGCTTGGATATGCGAGGAATAAGATGAGAAAAGAAGGCTGCTTCTTCTTCTTCTTCAAAACTCGGTGATGGTGCGGTGAAAAGGCATACAAAATTTGGGGGTGGGGGGTCTCTCGATAAACTCTTCGTTCTTCTTCATATTTAGCTAGTTCATTAAAGCACAATCACGTTTGTTTAGATTCTGCAGAGGTGCGAGGTATCTCAAACTCTACTGGCTGTTCAGTAAATCAGTCAAGCACTGCAACACACAGTCACGCCGACGTCGTCTGTCAAGAGAAAAGCCTTCAACAGACTACCAAATCACTCTCGAGCAATTACATGAATAATTTAACATTCTCTAAATTCTACCTTCAGCTGTTTTCTTAAATCTGGCTAATTACAGAGAGGACTATAAATGACCATTAAATCAGTCCATTCACACTTTTATTACCTTCCATTCCTGGTTTAATTAAATGTTGCCTTAAAAAAAGAAGAAGAAGAAGAAGAAGGAGTGTTTATATATCTGCTAGAGAGAAAAAACAAAAAAAAACAAAAAAGCCTTTCAGAAAGTCTACAGAAGAGAAGGGGTATTTTGTTTAAAAGGCATGAACTTAAATACCTCCCGTTTAGATCTTAGCTCAAATGAGCGAAGCTGTGTGAAAATGGTAGGGCAAAAGGATTTAAAAAAAAAAAAAAAAGTATGTGAAGTATAAAAAAAATGATCGAGGGGGAAAAAGAGCTTTCAAGGTTGAGGCTATGCATGTCAGTAAAACCACACTAAAGAGGTTTGTCTCATACGGTCCTTTACTGATATCGCAGTGCATTTTAACTAGACTCCTTTGGAGCCTTTGCATTTTCTCTAAAGGAATGACAGAAATACATTACAAAAAATATTTTCTTCGATCAAAAATACGTAATTATACACAAATCTTTACATAATGTAAGATCAGCGTTTCAATCAGCAGCAGAATTGAAAAACGTTCAGTGATGCTTATATGAAAATCCAGTATGCGTAATGGCTTCCCATCTCCTTCTTGGCTTTGGGTAAACGACTGCATTAGCACATTAGCAGCAGTGATACTGTCTGCCAAGATATTGATTTATAATCCAGGATCCAGGATGACTGGGTTCTCGACCCTCCTCCATCATTCGCAAGGGGGCTTGTGTATTAAAACTAGCTTTAATTTTACATCAGCCTTGCGATGGTGACTGATGACGGGCAGTTTATAAATTGACAGCTGAAACTGAATATTACTAACAAGATTAGAGCTTCAAGAGCCTATAAATATGCACTGAAAGTGTTTTAATCAGGATGGATTATAAGAGTTTACTCACTCTCTCTCTCTCTCTCTCTCACACACACACACACACACAAATAGGAATGACATCAGTGAGCTAGATTTCTCAAAAAAAAAAAAGGTCAGTACAAAAGCACAACAGGAAATGAAACTGGAAGTCGTATTGGATTTCAAGAGGATTGCGGGATATCCGGTGCTAGGACTGACTGCTGTAGCCGAAAATACAGCAGTGAAGGATGAATATTATATCTGTATAAGCCATAACTATAAAATCGCATCATCCTTCTCGCACGCCAATATGAAATATGACGGCTTGAGAGTCAGCAATCCGTCCATTCAAATGAACAGCAGCGAGACCAACCTGGAAAAACATTTTCATAGCATTACACATAACAAATAACCATCTGAATTCACTATGTTCCACTTAATTAATTCAAAACGGAGCTAAAAGAAAAGTATGTTATCGACTACTGCTAATGACTCCTCATTTACAGGCACTTACCATCATGTAGAAGCTGCTCATTTACCAACGCGGCTATTAACCGCGCGCACACTAGACAAATCACACAGGGAGAGTTACCATTCACCCGGTAAAAATAATTCTAAATTATAACTCGCGTCTGGGTGTCAGACTGCTGTCCAATCTTCCCGAGGTTGTGCAGGAGGAAATTAAAGTCTAGCCTGCGCTGATTTATGACATTGAGCAGGGAAGAAGGTTAGGGTTGGAGCATTCGAACGTTCTGGAAAGCTCTTCCTTGTCATTAGGTATAATTACGCTGCCAGGCGTGTCACCTGTGGGCACGCGCTTGTGCCTGGTCATACAGCATCAAGGTGAAGTGGGGCCCTTATTTCAATCTGTCACCTGCCTGCTACATCAGAACAAGATGCAAATAAACCCCTTGTTTCCAGACCACACTCATTAAGGTTAGGAGAGGGCTTTGAAGCTTAATTATGCTGCTTCGGGTCCCCTGTCTGAAGAAAATGAGAGAGTGCAGATAGCTGTGTGTATCGTGTGTGACTGCTTTGCTAATTACCCAGTGCTGAAAGAGAAAAGGAACGCTGGTCATTTCCAGTGAGCAAGGGCCATGTACTGTAATGAGGCATGGGGGAAAACTAACACCACCACAGTGTAAGGAATGTGCGACAACTCTAGATTCAAATCCAGGGTGCCGCTACAATTAATTAGACTAGAAATGAAAAACTATTGATTTCTATTTTTTACACTATTGATTTAGTGATGGTCACCAATGAACTGTATTTTTATTTTTAGTGAAATAACTGCTGAGAAAATTTTAGAAACCGTATTTTTCAGGTTATCTACTTAAAACATCACATTTTTATATGAATCAGAAAATGAAACGTTACCTCCAGGTCTACAGTTGAGATCACAAATTTAGATACGGCTTGAAAATGCAAATACTTTAAAAACAAAAAGAAAGAAAGAAAGAAAGAAAGAAAGATCATAAAAATTGCATTTTGGCTTTTATTTAGTTCTGCCCTGAATAAGCGATTTCACATAATATGGTAGATGTTTATATATAGACCACAAGACACAATAATAACTGAAAGCTTTACATACGCTTGATTCTTAATCCCGTGTGTTGTTACCTGGACGATCACCGACTGTGTTTATGTTTTGTGATAGTTGATCATGAGTCCCGTGTTTGTCCTGATCAGTTAAACTACCCATTGTTCACTGTTCTAGAAAAATCCTCCAGGTCCTGCACATTCTTTATTTTTCCAGCATCTTCTGCATATTTGACCCCTTTCCAACAGCGACTATATGATGTTGACATCCATCTTTTCACACCGAGGACGACTGAGGGACTCGTACATGACTATTACATAAGGTGCAAACATTCACTGATGCTCAAGACGATACATTAAGAGCCAGGGGTGTGTAAACCCCTGGCCTTGTAGTATTTTTTATTTTCCTCTACATGATCTTTTAAGTTGCTTTTCGCCAACAAGACAGGGAACTGGAATCTTGACTGATCAGCAATAAAACATCTGCCACTAGAGAAGGACAGGATTAAAGGTGATCGGTCAGAAAAACGGATAAACTACACATAAAAACAGAAATAAATATGTTAGGGAGGTCGTAAGTTCGAACACTGTTTTCCCAGGGCTAGAAATATTTGCTAACAGAACTCCTAGAATCTACTATAAACATAAAATTATTAAAAACATGTATAAAATTTCTATTTCATATAAAAAATATATAAATATTCCCATATTTTCAAGGCAAATAAATGACAGGGATGCCCACGCTTCTGTGGCTGGCAGATTTATTCCCCAGAGCCTTCTCGAGCAAAGTATCAGATCTGATGCGCTCTTTTTTCCCCCACCAAACAAAAGCTTGTTCCACACCACTAGTAGACGGAGGCTTCATAAACAAACAGATGGCAAGGGAGACTGAGAGAAAGGCCGTCCGTTTTCCGCCAGCCTTTCACTCACACTGCTCACTGCTACACTGGAAGAAACTGCACCAGAATTCCCAAGGCAGGGCTGAACTCCTGAGCCAGAACGAGACGAGCGCAGAGGAAGGAGGTTCGGTGTGTTTACTGCTCCATTCTGCATGAGAAATCGATTCTGCGCCCACCTCCTTTGCACAGAAGTGTCCATCCTGATGCTCAGGGTGAACAGAGAATCAATTCGCTGCCCACTGTACCGACGAACCCGGCGTCGTGCCCCGGCTTGGCTGGCTGACTGTTCCACACTGACAGTCCGTACACTGGGAATTCAATGATGGATATGAAATGATGAAGCGGTCAACAAAGGAAAAACACATCTCGTTTTTCAAAGCAGGAGATGACAAGCACAGCCTGAAGGCACAAAACCGGTGATGTCAACCACGCCACATTAGCACATGCTGCCGCGTTATAAAATCTCTCTTTAAGGAGGAGAAATGAATAAAGATATCATTTAACCTGAACTAAAGCAGCTACACCACTAGATTTGTTTTTATCATTACCCGGAAAGGCTGAGGAGGAGTAATGCTGATATTCTGTTTACTGAATTTTGTAGAATATTTCCATTTTGTATTACCCACAGGTCTTCATTCATTCAAACATGAAGTGGTAAGCAGGCTAAATCTCAGCCTCTCGGTTTTATCAGGCCATGTTCACACCAGTGCCACAAATAGGCCTCTGAGGACCAGGGTATAAAAAAAGTGTCTGAGGAAAAAAAAAAAAGTAAAAAATCTGCCAATCTACGTGTATGCTGAATTCATTACATTTAGACACGCATGGAATGTTAGGAATGGCCATTTCAACCATCTTTACTATGTAAAATGAATAGTATTTCCATAGTGATGTGTACAGGACTGGGAAAACCGGCAATTGACCAAAAAAAAAACCCACAAACCTTCAGGGTTTTTATATACGAACACCTCCAAGTTAAGAAACATATTTCTCCAAAACTATGTATAAAGCGAGTATAAGGATAACGTTGCTCTTACGGTCATATGTATTATTTAATAAGCCTAAATATGAAAGTAAATGCAAAGTAAATCAGTTAATCGTTGCTTTTAGTCAGTGGGTGTGTTGGTGTCATTCAATGGAACTGGAATTAAATAAAATGTCTGAAATATTTCTGTTTTTCACTTTTGCGGGATTTCAAAATGGTAGAACTTTACTTCTGGTCATATGGAGACATACTACAGTTCCTAAAACCCTTCATTTAATAAGCAACTGATGGTGAATTGCATGTACCCGCACGCCAATACTGTATAAAACATCCAACAAAGATATCTACAGCCTACACCATTACGCTGTTGAATGCTTGATTCTGATTGGTCAGAAAGCTGCATAATTGTCATACAACAGCACAAGTAGTTCCACCTGTAACATGCATATTACTATGAATGCACTTGTTCTAATAGGTTACTGTTTCTAAGGTAAGAGGTCATACACACGGACGCTCCACCTAATAGAATACAAATAATAAATGGATTTAAAACGGGTTGGTATTTAAAGGGATAGTTCACTCAAAAATGAAAATTCTGTTATCATATCATTCACGCTCAAGTCGTTCCAAACCTAGAAGACGTTTGTTCATCTCCGGAACACAATCGAAGACATTTTAATGAAACCTGGGAGATTTCGGTCCCTCCGTTTACAGTCCAAATAATCAAAACTTTCACGCTCCAAATAGATCATAAAGGCATCGTAAAAAGTAATCCATGTAACTCCAGTGGTGTAATCCCAATTTTATGAAGCGATACAAATGATGTGTGTGTGCAAAAAAAACAAAACGACAATTAAGCCTTTAGTCACAAAATATCTTCACTTCCGCACTGATCTCGTGTGTTCCTGAGAGAACCTCGAGGCATGCGAGCTGTGTTCACACGAGTGTGGCAGGAAAAAGATACAAGAGTAATTGGTGATAATTTTCATTTTTGTGTGAATTATCCCTTTAAGGTAACAAATGTAATCCTTGTACCTCCATTGTTGATAAAGTGATGTTTTTTGTCAGGAGAAGTTGATTTAACATTTATAGAAGGAGTCTGGGTTGTAGGCACTCTCGGGCTCGGTACCACTTTCCATTTCCTCAGTAAAATGACGCTGCATTTTGAGTGTACTAACTACGGAATTAGCATATCTCTCGGACGTTCCACAGCATTAAAGCGAACTATAAACCGTTTAAATATGTGAGGAGTCGTTCGTGAATGTATTAAACACCGTAATCATCGGCAACAGCTGTGGTATAAATGGAAAAAACACCCTCCAGAGCGTGCTGTTATACAGAAATAATGCACTTCAAAAGGGGGGTTAGGGCGACTCGGCTTCCACTTCGTGCTGCATCACAACCCCCCACCCCACTCCCAATCCCACCACCGAGCATTATTTCTGTAGAACAGCACAGTCTGTCGTGGGTTATTCCTTACAGATCAAACGGAGCTTAAAAATGCAAAACACATTCAGAAAATCTTAATCCGACCAAGGGAAGGCTAGGATTTTGTTAGCCATCAAAACACATAAGCTTCATTTACTAAGAACAGTTCTGAAATCAGGATACTCAAATAACCAAATTTAAGTACACACACACACACACACACACACACACACACACACACACACAAATATTAAATAAGTACATTTTTAAACACAGAACTTGTTACCGCTAGTAATGGTTAACTGGTTTGCAACCGATCCCATTAGCAAAACAATGGTAACGAACTTATAACTCTGGCTCGGATTTAGACTGGGTCAAAAAAAACTGAAACATCTACTAAACCCTAAAAACACACAGTTTGAGGAGCGAGGTGAACAGGAAACGGCTGGCATGCCGATAGTCTCATAAAGCATTCAGGTCTTGCAGGCTCGGGTCTCTATAGCACCGACCTGCTCCATCTATAAACAATCAGCAGGTTATGCCTCCTTAGGCTCAACTTACAGCGAGATTTCCTTGCCTCATCACTCTCCATTCAGAGCAATAAAAAGCACTCACTTCTTTCCCAGCTGATGGGACATGAAGCAGAGCCTGACTGGTCTTTTCATTCAATTTTGAAGAACAAATAAATACACTTTGTGTTCAAGTACATGCAGCCTATAGGATCCTTCACGATCCTTTCAGATCTATAGCGCTTTTCTGCAAAGAATCACACACACACACAATCAATAAAAGCTATGGCCAGTCACATCTCTCATTCCAGCCTACAGACGTTCAATATGGCAGCCACTTTTCAAAAAATTAATTACTTCCCAAAGGAACAAGAAATCTTCTGAGCAGAACAAAGTGAATATATAAAACCTGACATCATCAGTGGTGTGCACACATGTATGTGTGTGTGTTTACTTTGTCATCATGTTAGTGAGATGTTCCTCTACAATCCTCAAATATAGTATCTAAGATGTCTGACACTGGTCGCTGTTCATCTCTCAGTTCCTGATCCACAGCACTTCCCTGCTTCTCTGCACCAACATAAAACTGGCTGCAGCAACCCCAAAAAAAAAAAAAGACACAAAAGAAAAAAGCGGGCATATTTTATTCAGGATACATGCCATCTTACATTAATTAACACCAGTCTTTCTATTTCTAGAAGCCCGTGACGAATTACCGCTGTTGGAATCCATTATGTATGTAATGTATTGCGAAAAGTTCCCAATATAGTCCACCTCAATATATTTTCAGTGTGACATTTTGGTTACAGGTTACAAGAAGCAAAGGGGACTGATCCAACGGAGCTCGGTTTTTGTATTAACAAGGACGCAGCATCATTCATGAGAAGCAGCAGGTTTACAGAGCGCCCTGTTGCTCATCAGCACAACCTGTATCAAGTACATATCATGCGTCTTTCCTAAATATTTCTCGGAGAGGTAATTAAATCATCGCTCAAAATGTACAAATATTCCACGCGACCTCAACCAGAGGACTTTGCTGTGTTTTTTTTTTTTGTGTGTTTTTTTTTTAAACCATTCGCGAGTACATGCCTGAGAACAAAAAAATAATAATTTGTCCAGACTCACAGTTGTATTCATGTGTAAACATGAAGGTTTTAAAAATAATAAGTTTCATATAAAGAATTAGAATACAGGAAGCTGTTAAATATTTTTTAGACCATAGCTGTCAGACATGTTGCTGCTGTCACGCCAATGACAAACGTGCGTCGTATTCAAATTTCATATATAACACCCAGAATACTGTACACTAAGCAAAGCTTTTGGATTTAGCAGCCTGAAGGGTATTTTTCGGCTCGCTCCGTATGGGGAACACTTAAAGGCTCTGGTGGTGAATGTTCAGCCTGCTTCATGTGATTGAGAGAGGGAAAAAAAAGGCTTTCAAATCTCAAGGCTAACTTTTTCACCTCCAAATTTCTACAAATCACTCCAAGTCATTAAGGAAAGTTAGCAGCCAATCTGCTTAATTCCGGGAGATAAATGATCTCGACAACATGGTGAATTTCCAGCGAGATTTACGAGCTGAGGACTGATGGTCTGTCAAGCAGAGACACTGTTCTCAGGGAGTATCAGTTCTCTCACTCCCTCATCTAATGAGAGAAGAACCACAAGTCCAGGGGGTGGAGCTGGATCTGATCGAACTGCTCCTACAGTCTTGACCCCAAAAGTACACCACACTGTAGAACACAAAACAAATAATTAAACCCAGCCTGGCAAGCTCCACCCCCTGGACTTTTGGCCGTGAAGCCACCTAGCTTTACCACACCCCCCATCCTGATCAGGTCCAACTCCACCCCATGGATATTTTTTTTTTTTTTGCTTTGTGTTTGTTTGAAATGCCTCACAGGTTCCCAGCACTGGTCGAGAAGAACCCTCTGTCCTACACATTTTATTTTTACCCCTGCACTACCATGAATACAAAACCAAACACAAATCCGAATCCACATCAATATTAACTCTAAACAGAAACTGAAGTTACTTATTAAACAGCACATGCTCACTGCTGACAGGAAATGGCATATGAATAGTTAAAAACCGACTGTCTATGTCCGGACCACCATACTTACGCAATGGAGACTACAGTTGCTGTGAATAAAAATTTAGTATTTTGCAGTTCGACATAACGAAGTATTTGCATCTACCAAGATCACAGATATTGTCAAACTCCACAATGGACACAAATGTCCTCTTCTGAGTGCAAGATTCCAGGATTTCCTTAACACAAACCTCAAAATGATCATCTTGTCTGTGTCTCCATGCAAACACGTACATAGAGTTAAAGCGATTGCGTTTCTAATAACAGACATTCATATCTGGAGTATGCTGGAACTATTACAGCATGCCGGCAGTCACGCACTTCCTTATCGGCTTGTTCCACCCCACGCAGAGAACCCTCTCACCAGCAGCCTATTCACTCCCGACTCCAATTAAAAATGTGCGCTAATTAATCGTAGTGGAAATTAGCAAGCTGCACCATCCCGCCCCAACGTCTCCTCTATTCAGCAACATTCCTGCTGGAGCCCGGTGGGAGCAAAACACAAAGTATATCTAAAGAATAAGCTAACTATTAGAAGGCACATGGATAATAGTATCTCCTGCTGCAGGTCCCTGTGCTCTACCGTCTTCTTCAAGCCTCACCACTTGCCATTTAGCTATGTTGATGCCGTGAAATAGCAGGGAACAGCAACCCATTAAGAAAGCCACAGATTACACTTTATGCTGATGCACGCGACGGGAATAGCATGGATTCGAGTTTGCCTTAAAGGGGTGGGAAATAATAACCGCCTCCATCTGGTGAAAATACAGCGATGTGACCAACCTGTTAGCAATAACGCTAATCTAAAATAGGATTCAAGCTAGAGGATTCTCTGAATGAGAATCAGGGTGTGTCCTGGAGGCCAAATCAGGGTACTTATTAGCACCATTCGACACCACCATTTTGGACTAAACAAAGACACGGAGAGAGATAAGAGAGAACCAGGGCATCCTTAACACATGATGTCAGCAGCTGACTAAATCAAACTCGCCATGCAGGTCTACAACCATCTGTATCTATTGTGTTGAAAGTACTTTGTTTGTTTTTTTACCCTTCTATGATAATGTATGCCAAATGGATTTTAGCAGAGGCGTAACCTGGCCTGGGCATTGGGGAGATTTTTTCTTTAGCCCTGAACAATTCTCTGAATGTCAGAAAAAAAAAAGAAGACTGCAGTGTTGTAAATCTGAGGCAAGACCAATCAGACAGGGTTTACAGGAAAATACGTGCAAATGTATGCGTCTTATTGGACGACAGCTCTCAGTCAGTTAGTGTGAGGGGAAAAATGGATATACACCGATTTTTTTTGCCGTTAAAGGG
This sequence comes from Ameiurus melas, assembly GCA_012411365.1. NCBI lineage: Eukaryota > Metazoa > Chordata > Actinopteri > Siluriformes > Ictaluridae > Ameiurus > Ameiurus melas. The sequence goes on along the minus strand of CM022766.1, from coordinate 16,418,219 downwards.
GCGGAAACTGAAACACTAATCAGGGTTCCTACAGCTTAAGGCAAGTTAGATTTAAGAATTTTTAACGTCAGAATGAAATTTACGACCAACTTTACAATAACCAAATGTGGGATTCCGCTGCCTTGATTCCAAAATGCCAAGGTCAAAACATTTCCCACACAAAACACACCGTGCCTAGAATACGATGGCCTGGTACCGGTTTTAGCCATGCTGCGAAATCTTGGTTGAACAGCCAATTTTCATTAAATATGCACTTCCCCATATATACACACACACACACACACACACACACACACACACACACAGAGAGAGCGCGCCTTTCAGTATACAGTATAAATATTCCATTTAAAATCTAAGCAAGATGCAGAATCAAGACCATACTGCTGCTACTGCAATTTCATCGACAAGCCAAGCTTATTGCCTCCAAGGCCTCCAAGGAGTGTGCTTTGTTTTCTGGGAAAATAGCAACAATATCTTGTGTTAAGCATAGTACAACAAGGAAAATAACTGCACAGAGTCATGACGTGAATGTGAAGAAATATAGGAAGGTAGGAAAAAAAAAAAAAGCATGAACACGCCTGGAGTCAACATATGTGCATTATGGATCATGAAAAGGAATGCATCTGTGTGAGAATATGAACTGGATTACTGTGCCACGGGGGTCAACTGTCTGACCTGTCCTCTCATTAGCCAGAGCACAGCGGCCACGAAGGCCAGCCAGGGTCTCCCAGGAGACGGTTTTCAAGCGGTGATTAGTACTCACTGAGGAGGTGCCACATCATGTAGGGTGGGTGTGTGCGGAGGCTGGAGGAAAGCAGAGAGACACTTGAAAAGCTCTTAATAGGGTCAGTGAAGGCAGGTTGTGCCCTGCATCATCAAAAATTCCTGGTTTCATGATTAGCCAAATTTGAAATCAGACCAGAGCAATGAACATCCTTGAGCTCAGAGTGTACGGGAGAAAATGGTGGGCTTTCAGATCGCACAGAGAGAACACACGAGACTGCAAACGAAATTGAAGGGGGGGCGGGGATGAAACGAACTGCACATAGAGAGATTATAGGATAATAAGTAGGGACGAAACAAAAAATGAATAGTAAACAGTGTGATATGAGAGAGAAATAAAGTTCAAAAAGCAAACTGCTTTAAAAAAAAAAAAAAAAAAAGCTACCACGTTATGCAAAAAGCATTTTAAACAATGGATGTTGCCTTTCAAAGTGTTTTCAACTGTAACCCTTTAGAGTTAGGGTGAAGAGGCGCTCTTTCAGTTGAATAAAAAGCTTATAAAGTAACAATATTATTGTGATAAAAAGACAGGAGGTAGTGAGTACAATTATGCAAACACAAACAGCATTTACATCATTTAGTCTGGTTTTGTTAACACACTGGCATTTGCAGTTTGTACAAGCTATATTTTGTGAATATTGCTTCCAGGCAGTCCAGTACACAATAATAATAATAATAATAACAACAACAATGTAGTTGCTGTTATTAATATGATAATGATGAGTCTTTATTGGTCACATATACATATGCACATGTCAGGAAGCTGAGGCTTGATCATCATCATCATCATCAGATCCAGACAACACAAAAGCATCAACTGTTTTTCTAGCTGCACAGCTGTATTATAACAACACTGCATGCAAGGTTTTAACGTCGGGATTATAAGTACAATAACAGTACAAAAGTACAAAGTACAATAAATGAAGCTTTAAGGACCGTGTTTGTGAGAGCTATTCAGAGTCTTAGCAGCATACAACAAAACGAAAGCTGTGCAATTAGAATAGAACAAAACTAAACATAGATAATTAAACATTAGCTCTAGGGCCAAAAAGAGCTTGTGTGGATTGGTGTGCAGGGTTGCCAGGTCCCAGAGAAAAAAAAAATCCACTCCAGGTACAGCTTAAAACACTGCTCAAAAAGACTCTCAAAGAAACGATGACTTTCTTTTTCCAAGACATTGCACTGGGAACAAATTCACTGGGGAGTTGGGATTGTGGATTGAAGCACACACACACACACACACACACACACACACACACACACAAGAGAGAGAGAGAGAGAGAGAGAAAGAGAGAGAGAGAGAGAGAGAGAGAGATTAGAGGAAACGTTTTGTTCTTTTTAAACCCTTCTGACTCTAGATGAAGTTGTTGCTTTGATCATGTGCATGAACACCTGAGCTGGATAGGAGCACTAGGAAAGCAATCCTCGGCCTCAGACTTTCTCGGACGCGATCCATCAACAAAACTCCTTCCACAATTTCAGATGCAGTCAGCATTTATTATGTGTACACGAAGCTATTACACTTTGACTGTCAGGATAAACGTGTTAACACTAGACACCAGCAGATAAATATTAATACAACATTTTTATCAACAAAGAAATATACTTCTATTGCACAATTAAGAATCAGATCATATACACTGATCAGCCATAATATTAAAACCATCTGCTTAATATTGTGCAGGTTCCCATTTTGCCACCAAAACAGCTCTGACCCGTCAAGGCGTGGACTCCACGAGACCTCTGAAGATGTGCTGTTGTATCTGGCACCAAGACATTAGCAGCAGATTCTTTAAGTCCTGTAACTTGCGAGGTGGGGCCTCTGTAGATCGGACTTGTTTGTCCAGAACATCCCACAGATGCTTGGATTGACATCTGGGGAAGGTGGAGCAAAAGCAACACTTTGATCTTTTGTCATGTTCCTCAAACCATTCCTGATCTTTTTTTTTTTCCAGTGTGGCAGGGCGCATTATCCTGCTGAAAGAGGCCAGTGCCATTAGGGAATCCCGCTGCCATGAAGGGGTGTACTTGGTCTGCAAAAATATTTAGGTAGGTGGTACAGGTCAACATAACATCCACATGAATGCCAGGACACAAGGCTTCCCAGCAAATTACCACTGGCTCTGCGGGGCGCCCATGACCCTGTCGCCGGTTCAGCGGTTGTCCTTCCTTGGAGCACTTTTGGTAGGTACATACCACTGCATACCATGACCCCTGACCCAGTCATCTAGCCATCACAAGTTGGCCCTCGTCAAAGTCGCTCAGATCCTTACTCGTCCATTTTTCCTGCTTCCAACACATTAACTTCGAGAACTAACTGTTCAGGTACTGCCTAACATACCCCACGTCTCGACAGGTGCCACTGTAACGAGATAATCCATGTTCTTAACTTCACCTCCAAGTGCTTTTAATGTTCCATTAATTGACAAATGAGCATACTAGTGCATTTTTAACTCTACTACTGGTCCTACTGGTGTGATATCAGCAAGCATTTAAACAAATGCTGAGCAAAAATCTAGCCAGAAGATACTAGCTAGACAACACATCTTCCAGTTAAAGACGTGAGAGCTGATGAAATGACGAAAACGCACACCGCGAAAACAGGACGCAACTTGTTTAAATCACAGGTTCATCAAGCGTGTGATGTTGCTAATGAGTTGGCAACAGAAACATATAGAACATAAGTACAGTTATTCTAAAGCTATCAATAACTGACGTATTTACACAAAGCTCTGATGACACTTGTGCATGATTTTCAAGAAGGTCGGATCAGGACATTCTTAGTAATACGCTCTGGAAGTTGAAAACATCCTCTTCACCTATCAAATATGTACGACTACAATTTAGAGCTGTACCAGAAATGACAGTGTTGACATGTATTGGCTGGCATCCCCCCCCCTCCCCTAAGAGAGAGAGAGCCAACAGGGAGACACTTAGCAACAGTACTCTGGTCTACACCACGTGCTTGCAACATGCATAAAGAGCTCAAAAATCCATGCTGTCTCTAGTCTCGCAGTCTGCCTGTGGACCGAAATATCTCCCAACCGAGCCGACTGTGCACTTCAAACATCCCAAGAGGAAGTCTGGCCGAACGGCAAAATGGTTTTTATTTTTAATTTGCGAGATTCTCCAGCCTCCACGCTGGAAATAATTACGTTCAATGGAATGATTAAAAATACAAAAAGAATATGGGAGGAAAATGTGGAGCAGGGAGATTAAATTAAAGTGCTTGGCCGCCTGTGACTTCCACTACAACACAGGCACTGAAACGATCGCGTTAAGTATGTCTTATAACCTCTCTGGGCAAAGAGCTCCTCAACTATAAAACATCCGTTTTAAATTAACTGAAGTAGTAAATACGTTGAGGTGCATATTGTGATGAACAACAAGTTCCATACTGATGTCCTCATTTAAAAAGGTCTCACTGGCCACTTGGTCCAAAGGGGCAATCATTTTTCTTGATGGTTTTTGCTTCATAATAAAAAGATGGTGCGATTTGGGGGAAAAAAAAAGCCTCAGTGGATGAGTGGGAGAGTTAGCATTTATCTTAATGATTACCACTTTATTATAGAAAGGTGGGATTTGTATTCTTTGCCACAATAAACAAAGTGTAATTGTCTATTTCTATACTTGCCTATATTCTTTTTAATAAATTTCTTTTTACACAAAATCACAATTTATTAAAAAATAATAAAAATAATAATAAAACAAATCTTTCTGCTGAATCAAGAACGGAGATCTGCAAGAGCAGGAAGACTTCCTGTATTCAGAAGACAAATTCAATAATAAAAATGTTTGGTGGTTGTTTTTTTTTTGTTTTTTTAGAAGAATAAGAAGAAAGCAAAGAGAGGGACTTTTAGATCATTTAAAAAGCACCTTGTTAGATTTATCTAGAACTAAATCTCCCAACAAAACAGTTTATTTATTATGATGCGCATGTTAAAACCAGGTAAGAAAATGAACAAGAAATAAGATGCAAACAACAACAACAACAACAACAACAAAAACTCCAGACAAAAACTCTAAATAAAAAAAATATATATTTCAAACTCAGCAAGCCCCCTGATCAGCAAAAGGAAACAAAGGAGGAGATGGGAGGCCTCGCAGCTTCCATCCTACAAAGGAACAAACAAATCTGCTGTGTGTGTGAGCGCTCAGACCTCTGGCTCCTTTCCTCTTCTCGGTCTCTGCTCAAGTGCTCAAAAAGCTGCAATATTTACACATTATTTATACAATATACGAGTTAGCGCTGTTAACTACAATCATCACCTACTAGACCTTGAACCATAACGGTACGCATTTTAATCAGCAGCTTTGGTGTTAATGGTCTGCTTTCTGATTTAAAAAAAAAAAAAAAAAAAAAGTCAAACTCGTGTTAGTCTCACAAGCCAGACATGTAGCATTTGCACGACAGTCTGTTTATTTATTTATTTTTAAATGAACATTGCCAAAACCGCCTACTTTCACAGGAAGTGGCAATGTGTCTATCTGATGGACAACCACAGGCTCGTAATCAAGCAACCATGCCAGATTCTCTCATTTACTCACTCCTTCAATAACTTTAAAATGGGGTTAAAAAAAAAACCCAAACACTTTTCCAGTCCAGTGACTGTAGACTGCTCCAAAAAGCTCAATGTGCTGAGTGAGGAGTATACTCAGAAGTCTGTAGAGCCAATCGCCTTTCAAGATTCTGAAGCCTTCATCCAGAAAAGTGTACAAGGGATATCAGAGGTTTTGTGTCCGAGACCGACGGAAAAAAAATCCTTCTACGAATGTGTGTCATTTCTCACAGAGGTGACCCCCCGAGTCTAGCACGTGTGGGCCTAAAAAACAAGATCTGTTACATATTTTATGAAAATATCTCCAGTGGAGAACCAGTGTTGGGGTCATCTTTTCGTTTCTGGATGAAACGGCACTGAACAGCTGTGTCCCTCTGCAAGTTTTTGGTCTCTGAGCCTTGTAACTGCGCAGTGCAACACCTGATTTAAGCAGCCTTGACATGACACAGGAAATGACTGATGGGTGGCGTGAGCAACTAGACAGATGCACTTCTGTGTGGCCAGGACTGCCAAGGTCACTCCTTTAGACCACACAGATTCCTCAGGATACAGAGCATTGAAGCACAATATGGCAGTAAAGTGAGGAATATAAAAAGGGCAAGCTGAAAAGGTTCTGACGACAGTGATGACCTGAAATCTAGGTCAACACACGTACCTGGACTGTAATTTAACTTAGAAGAGTGCTGTCTCTGGGGTAACCTAACCTCACTGGTACTAAATAAATATCTACAGCAGACCACATGAAGATGTCATTAGGCCAGATTACAGATTACAGACTACACTCATTGAAACTAAGTGAGTTTTCGGTATAATTCAGTTAGTACAGAATTCACAATCCATTAACAGAACTGATTAGCAATCATACCAGCTAATTGTTTTCAAGACCAGCTGCAGATGGAAAGCATACACACATTCAGCCTAGACAGTGATGCACGACTATATTTATATCGTCACTGATATCGTTATCGCAATAAAAAACAGAAAATATAATGATCTAGCTTTAAGTGCAAATCACCCATCCCTAGTGCACAGAGCCCTGACCTCAATCCCACTGAACACCTTTGGGCTGAACTGGAACGCCAACTGCACCTCTGGCCTCCTCGCCTACCATCAGTGTCTGATCTCACTAATGCGCTTGTGGTAGGATGAGCACAAATCCCAACAGCCACGCTCCGAAATCTAGTGGAAAGCCTTCCCGGAAGAGTGGAGCAAACAGCAGGAGTAAATCTGAAACGCGACGTTCAACATGTGATGGTCAGGTGTCCATATACTTTTGTGCAACGTATATATCAAATGTTATATAACAATAAAAAATCCTGCAATATAAAACATGCATATCACAATACACAAACGATCTGCATAAAAAAAATTATAATAAAATAAAAAGGTATTTAAAAACACATTTTTTACAAACCTAATGTATTCTGTATAATGACTGTTTAAAGAATTCATCGAGCAAAAGTGCAAGAACATTTATATTGATCGGTCAAAAGCTGCTGTGTTATGGGCCACTCAGCATTCCAAACAAAATAAATAAATAAATAACAGAAAAATAAAAAAAGCTTAATAGTCTTAATATCCCATCAAATGCTAAACATAAAATACTCCAAATTAATTATCGCCTCGCTAGCTTTTCATCTTAATATTTGTCGTGTGGACATGGTAGCTAAACAGATGTGAATGGATAGTTGTTGCAGATATGATGACCGGCACTCCTTCTAGCTGCTAATACCAATCAGCTGGCTAGATTTCTAGAACTCGGGATAAATTTTTATTTCTATAGCTTTCTACAAGGCCATTAATAATCCCACTCCTTTCTCCTGTTGCTATGTGCTGGGTGTTTGTGTAAGAAGAAGGAAAAAATAAAAATAAAAAAAATAAATAAAAACGCATGTGAGCCTGTGAGTATTGTTTGACCAAGGCCAAGTTCCATGATTTTATAGAGATGCAAGTGATCCTGACCCTTTCTGCTCTCTGGACCTACCTGATCCATCCTGATGCCCTACTTCTGGATGGAGTTCTCATCAACTGGAGGCTTGGAGATTGCGGAGGATGGTACAGCTTGAAGTACCATGGAAATGGTTTTGGACCTCAATTCCTTGTGGACATTCTCGCTGTGGTTGCTGGGACTACGGCTGCTGCGATGGCATTAGGACTGCAATTACCACACGCAGTTTCACACTCAGGTCTCCTTTAGTGAACAGTGGTCCAGTTCAACAAAACAGACTTCATATAAAAACCATAATGAACTTTGCTTTACTTTCACACTATCCGGTGTTACCCAGATGAGGACGGGTTCCCTTCAGAGTCTGGTTCCTCCCAAGGTTCTTCCTCATATCATCTTGGGGAGTTTTTCCTCACCACCGCCGCCACTGGTTTGCTCAATAGGGATAAATTCACACACTTAAAATCTGAATCCTGTGTTTATATGTTTCTGTAAAGCTGCTTTGAGACAATGTTCATTGTAAAAAGCACTGTACAAATACAACTGAATTGAAGTGTAGAGTAGAGTTACAGTGCGACACTCACACTGTAACACGACCGTATACCACGTACCATGACTTGGTACATTTATAATTCATGGCTCAAAAATAGTTGCTAATACTACTGGTCAACTCCAATATCGCAGTCATACAGACCCCTGCACAAGTATTCACTTGTATAAATTATTATACAAGTATCAAATTATTATATCAATCTAAATACACCCAAATATAAATGACCATCATGAGCTATCAAAACAAGTCTGAGACAAAGTTCTGGAAAAGAATCGATCATGTTTTTTTAATCTACAAAAGCCAAAATTTTCAACGACCCATGGAGCAGCAATGCCTCCGTTATATTAAAAAGTATACGGCACAACCACGACTCCGCCTCGAGGAAGCTGTCTAACGAAACTCTGTGAAAGGGTAAAGAGGGCATTAGTCAGAGAAGCAACCAAGAATCATATTATTTCAATGAAATTTCATTTCAGTTCAATAAAAGTTGGAACTGAGATAGATGAATTCTTAAGGAAGGCGCGCAACAAAGAAAATTGTGTGCGCTCTATAGATACACACCATAAAAATCAAGCAAATTCTGCTATTCTGACACATTTTGGCAAACGCCTACACAAACGGAAAATCACATTATCCTTGCCTGTCCGTACAGATTTATACAGCTGTCACTGATCTTTAACAACGGAGAACACGGCTTAGAGATTTGGACTAATAATATTTGTCACAGATCTCAGCCTCCCTACATGATGTCATGCTCACGGTGTACAGAAGTGACACAATTCCCCTTTCTCCACAAGTAAACGTACGGTTACAATCTTCCCCGGCACAAAACGCACTCACCGCTTTTAATCCCCACCCCTGGGCGAAAGTTCAGTCACGTGGGCTCGAACATGCTCCCTATAGGGTTTCCAGCGCTGCACCTGCTTTCCACTGCAATCAGCATCAGCAAACATCTGTATCCGCACTGAGCCCGAGTGCCATCTGCAGCGGGCTGACCGGCCTGTAGAGCACCTGCCGTGATCTCTCGAAAAACACGGTGCAAACACGTCACAACAACCAAACAAGCATCACGTGAGTCCTTTCAGCCTTTAACAAAATCACACGACATTGACTCTTTCAGTGGTGTCCGTGGCATTAAATTCACCATTTGTGAACGATGCGCAGAAATCCAAACATCGGTTTGTCATTTGATTATTTCCCAATTAAACCTGAAATACAGTTTTAATTACCAAATCTTCTAATTACTTCAGAATAACAAGCAACTGAAGATGTATTACAGTGATTTAAGGGATTACTTAAAAAGCATTTAGAAAGCCCTCCAGTGAGGGAGCAAATTTAACAGCTCAATGCCCAAAATACAGAGCAATCACACTCTGATGTGCAGCAATCTAACAATCTAAGATAAGCTTGATGCCAACAATGCCGTTATTAGGAAACTACTCTAGCGGAAACTAAAATGAAAGCAAGTAGATTACCTAAGGACAAAAAAAAAAAACCTGGCCCATTTCATTCGAACAAGGTGAGACTGTCCCTTCAGCCCTCGCTCCCTTTGTTTATGAGGATTTCTGAACATTTCTGCATGAACACTGATTTAATTCAGCCAAATTACTAAAGCTAAATGAGTGACTTAATAGCATTTTTAACACTGCCACTAATTGGGCAAATAACAGCTCTGAAAAGTAAAATTAACAAGATGTTAATGTTTCAATTTTAGTGCTGTTTCCATGATTAAAAAGCCAAACCGATATTCAAGCCATCAGCTATTACTATACTGCAGCAACTGATAATAGGCAGATGACAGATGAACCAGTATACCAGCTGTACTTCTTTTTAAAGTTTTTCAAAAAATGGCAGTTTGTTTGAAATATTCCATAGGCGCGTCAATCGTTAGGCCTTCATGCTTTTGAAAGAAATCAGAATGTTTTTTTGTTGTTTTTTAAGTTTCTCCTATTGTTTGAGTGGAAACTTTGTATAAAATAAACATAACACAATCATCTTTATCAAAGGTGCCAATAATTCTGCACTGTATAATGAGCCCAGACACTTTTAGGAAAAGATTGTCAAATTGCAGTGATGCACGTAAGAGCTTGATGGTGAACAGCTGAGCCGAATAAAGTTTGACATTCGCAAAAACACAACTATGTTGAACGCTTTAATATAATCAGCACATTAAACTGTTCACATTACAATTCCTATTGCTCGTTTCCTGCTTTCTACTCAAAACTCAGCTTGATACACATACGCCATTATTGTGAGCATACCTCTGCCCTAAATTTAGCACATGCACGTTTTCCAAATCGCAGCCAGGATAAAGCAAAGACGATGCAATCCAAATTATTCCAATACATTTTCTTAGATATTAAATAAATCCACCATTTGCCACTGTTGCTACTGAAATCATATCTGTTCCTACACTGGATCGGTTTCACGTTTAGGTAAGAATTACGTTTAAACCACTCACACAAAATATTAAATATTTGAAATACTAGGTCATATTCAGTCAATGCTAAAAATAGGAAAGCAATATTCCTTAGAAATATAGCTATTGGATCTTTTCACAGATTCGGGCCACAGTTCATTACACAAACTAGGTAATAAATTTGTAGCAGATGGGAGCGTTGTTTAACTGAAACGTGTTTTAGGAGATACGGCGTGTTTTCACTAAACGCAGAGAAGGAAACCTGCAAAAAGCCCTTGCATCCAAACTCCAGGGAGATAATCAGAAATAAAAGGTTATACGTCTTTATAACCACCAAGGCCAATCAAGTGCTTGGTCAGTCCCTTGTTGTTTCGAGACTGGACTACTGTAACTCACTCTCGGCAGGTCTGCCTCGGAGCACCATTCCACCTCCGCACCTCATAAAGAATGCAACTGCATGAATTGTAGTCAACCTTCCCAAGCTCTCCCACACCACCTCGTTGCTATGCTCCCTCCACTGGCTTCCTGGAGCTGCCCGCATCAGATTTAAAACTCTGACGCTTGCCTACAAAGCCAGAAATTGACCAACACCCAATTACCTCAAAGAACTCATCACACCTCGCACTGTGCCATGATCATTCTGAACCTCTAACACCGCTGAAAGGGGTGTGGTGTGGGTGTTAAGGTCTGGTCCCACCATCTCTCAGGGTACAAGGAAGGCATGCATCAACACCAACACTCCAACACTCTTCTCTGTTCTGGCACCTAGGTGGTGGAACGAACTTCCCCTAGATGTCCGAACAATTAACTCCCTGGCTGTCTTTAAACAACGTCTAAAGACCTACCTCTTCTGTACATAGGCACTTTAATGTAAAAAATAAATAAATAAAAAAATTTAAAGTCTCGTCTGTGTGCTTTTGTTATTACTATACCTCCCCAAGAGAGTTTCTAGACTGATGGCATTCTTAGTCCGTGACCTAATGAACCAGTATGCATTTATTCAGAGACTTCAAAAGAAGAGACATCTGTAAGTCTCTCTGGATAAGTGTGTGTACCAAATGGCATAAATGTAAATGTACACCACACCCCCACCAGCTCCAAAGTTACGTTATCATACACATGTCCCAGGGGAGGTTGAAACACCAGGAATGCGTTCGTGTAGATTTTAACACTTGTGCTATTTGATATCCAGTCTAGCAAAAAGCCCGACAAGCATAGCACTGTGCTCCTTCCTGCAGGTTTTACACCAAATACGGGGCTGTAAGGTATCATATTTAACATTTATCAGTATTTAATAAAGCAGATCCGCTTCAGTAGGTTAAATCCAGGCTACCTAAACATCCAAGAACAAACACATCAGCCCCTGAAACATTTAGACAAAACAACCTCTTGAATCTGCCATTTTGTGACATTTTTTCCTCGGCCTTTAAATGTTGCGCACACACCTTTAACACCGGATTTAACGGATTGCTTTTTATTTTTTGCAAAAATGTCGTCTTTTGATGACTGTCAAGAGAAATACAGCCTGCAACAACAGCAAAAAGAACAATGCCATATAAATTCCTTAGCGAGCTCTAAAGTGATTCTGTTTAAACAGACAACCACAGAGGTCATGAATGAAGTCTGACTGGGGCAGAAAAATGAATTCATTAAACAAAGCCTCTGCTGTGAAAGTCAACATTTCTGCGAGGGCAACCGTTACGCTTCTGAAAACGGCCAATCGATCAGCGCCTGGTTGACAGCAGATCCAAGGAGACAATGGGATTACTGCTTAATCTCCCCCACAGCTGCACTGCGACGGTACCTCCTACACACGTCATGACACAACAACCAGACTTCTAAGATGGAGATTGAAGAGGATGCCTTGCATCAGCAAGCGTCTTCTCAGTCCTTGGGCTCTGGAAGACCTCTCCTTAAAAATTCGTCCCCTCGGAGGAGGCCGGTGTTTCTCAGAGCTCTCAGTCAGGGGGAGAGCTGTGTGACGTTCTGAGGGTATGCTTACATTATCTCAGCGAGACTTTTCCAGAGCGCTGGAGCCTCTAACGCAGGGTGACTCAGTAAAGCAAGGATCAAAGGGTTATGATAGCCGGCGGTGCAAAACGATTTATTAACACAGAGAATCCCACACACCTTAAAAAAAAAAAAAAAAAAAAAGGACATGAAAGAAGAGACGAGTAAATTTCAGCAAAGCCAACAAAATGAAAAGGATTACTGAAGGGAAAGGAAACTCTTTTCATGTGTGTGAGAAGAAAAAAAGAAAGAAATTCACGACACCTCTGCGTAACAAACTATGCTTGAAGAAGTCGAGGGCCACCTGTCCACTTCCTCTTCCTGAGATCTCCTCAATCACAAATAGGCCTTCCCTTAATTTCAGAGCGTCGCTGTGCTCTTGTTTAAGAAACAAAAAGATCAGCTACGTCTGCAAACGGACAGTTGGAGTATTGATTTTCTGCCACCCACGGAAGGCTCAGACACCAGCTGTGCTTTTGGTGAATGGTTTTTAGTATTACTTCATGCCTTAAGGAGCTCCCAATAAACATTTACTCTCACTAATCAGCCTCTGACTCAAAGGCTTGACTCGATCTGCCTCTGACTCTACACGACTCTATTTTCTGAGGAAAAGATAATTGACGCATTTGTGCTCGGCTGAAAAAGACAAGCGGGTGTAACAGTAGAGAAAGAGCACGATAATGCGTGATGGGAAGGGCTGATGGGAAGCGTTAAGTATAAAATAGGCTTCACTTTTTACGTGTACGCTAGGAATAGCGTACGGTATGAGTGATGCAAACTGTCATCATCAGCAGATGACGCACGTACTTTGTACACACAGGTCGCACGCGCGCATTTAATTCTTTTGCACAATTTAGTTGTTCCATAAGGTGGCAACAATGAGCCAGGGCTGTTGATTCTCAAGGTAGTCGAAGAAGAAAAAAAATGGAAGAGACGGGAACTAGTGCAGGTTAGAAAGTACCAGCATGTGTATATTTCTAGCCTTAAAAATTAGTATAAGAATGTATGTACGAGTGATAATCGTGGCCAGTGATTGCCCAAGCGTTGTTCTCAGTGTTGTTGTGATTCTTCTTCGTGGTCATTCTTCACACCTGCTTTACTGCTCTGTACTGACTCTTATAGGCCAGCAGAGGTAGTGCAAGTCTGCGTACGCGTACATGTCTATGGAGTATATTTCGAAATGCTATAAGAAGTATATTTCGACTGTGCGTATAAAAAAACAAAAAACTAAAAGTATACCAGAGGCTTTAGATTGAGTCTTTGCTCATCAATAACAAATCAGCCTAAGCATCACATACACACACGTACACGCCTGTCTGTCTGAGCTCGAGGTCTACAGCTGGAAAGAAACAAAATCTAATCCAATATCAGTTTTTTATCTGTATCTAAAGGTTGCACAACTATTCACTGTTACTGGCTGGCCCAAGCAGTCAACTAGTTGATTGGCCTTTTCCATAGCAAGAACATTCAGGATATTGTTTCATTAGCGCAGTGAAATGCTGATAACAGCAAAGAATGGGTCAAACCACGCTTCAGTTAACATCCATACACAGGCCACACGTTCCATTTCCAGCTTCAGGGCTTCTTAAGGCTACACTCTTAACACTGAAAATAAGTCAATTAGTGCAATAAATGCTAAACAAATAAATGCCCCCCCTTTTTGCCAGTATTAGCCAGAGGAGGATGTCCTCCAGGAGTTTTTAATATTATTATTTAAATAATAATCATTTATACCAAACTGTGGTATCGACTTTGGTATTGAGTATCGTGTACTTTTGGTGGTATCGGTACCGACTACTAGATTTTTGGGATCGTGACATCCCTAACCCAAACGGCGGGAACCCCGGACCCTGGAGGTGTGAGGCGAACGTGCTAACCACTAAGCCACCGTGCACCTGGAAGTGATTTATTTATGGTTATTTTAATGCCATGTCAGCACCAATGCCTATTTTCATGGCATGGAACATGAACATTCCAGAAATTCTTACAGTATTACAACAATAAGATCTTTCACGTTTCAACAGCGTCGACAACGACAGCAGCTACAGTATACGACATCCTTCATTTTAATATTCCATAAGAAATCTAGGATTTATCCCTGGTGAGACATTTTGGAAAACGTCTAAATACGAGTATTGTCTAGTAATGATAAGAGCAAGACAGCCCATTAAAATATGCTTAACAGACATTCTTGTTTTACAGGAATCACATGTTGGATCGGATTGACGTGCAACCCACGGCACTGAACACACATTCACACACGGCTGGTCATGATGGAATTCACTATGCCATAGTGCAAGGATTTTATTTCCATTCAGCATTTCAGGACAATAAAAATAACTGTGGGAGAAATTCCTTCGAGATCAGGTGGGAGTAGTCTTTAAAAAGTCCAGCTCTACACTTCATACAGCTATACAAAGTGAAAGCATTCCTTAAAAGCCGAAAGAAATGAAAAAAAAATTCTTACCGCAACTGATTGTTAAATTGGCTTCATCTACTCGGAAATATTTTCAGGCCGACATTCAGCCTGCTTTTCTTGAACATCGGCCTCAGTGTTTTTCCACACTGCCAACATCCCCACCTCGGTGACTATTAGTGTATTAGTCATTCAACTACTCTGCACAACCCCTAGCCTATACTCAATACACTTTACTGATCATGTACACCAACCCTAAACGCTCAGGAAGACTAAAGGGTAGCCCCTTTCCGGATACGAAAGAGAACGAGAGAGAGGAAGAAAGACAGATTAGAATGAGAAGGAGGTAGGGGTGTGGGTGTTAAGGAATATTTTCGGCACCCCTACAGGCATTCTGACACCTCCAATTAGCTTCAAAAGCCTCAAAGAATATTAAGACCCAGAAATTTAAGTAATGTGTACACTGTACTCCCACATGGAGTCCATTTAACCTTACACTGAGGCGGGCTGTAGAGATGATGGGATTACACCAGGCTTATTAAAACAATAGCAGTTAGCTACTTACCGTCATGCCTATCTACAACCTTACCAGTCTGTAATACAAGTCAAAACATAAACGTACTGGTTTTAATGGATATTCATGAAGAACACCAATAGGATTTAGAGTCCACAGAGAAGCAGTCAGTGTTGACGTGCTCTGCCGAGGAATTCGTTTTCACTGTAGTGAGAAGGATGAAAAGCACAGAAGTGAAAGGTTTGAGACACTGAGCCATTTCCATCACCGCAGGCTGATACGACAAGCCCAGCGGTGCGCACGTATAAACACAAGTGACAAGGAATGGCCAATTAGACCGAATTTTGTCCCATTGAACGTGTTCAAAAATGAGCCTTGGTAGCTGCAGAGAGATGCGGTTCGAAAATCCAAGCGACGTTCATTCCTCTGGACAGAAGCGGGTTCTTTGATCTGCGTAAGCCAGACGCAGGAGCGTGATTAGCTCATCCTGGCTTCTTTTTCTTCACAGCTCATCAGTGTCATTGGAGGCTCTCTGTTACTGCTCCTACTGGCATCTACTTGTTAAGCAGACATTCAAATGAGGATACCATATCGTTTATTGTTTTTTATGACATGAAGCACCCATAATGCACCACTCACTTCAGCCAAGTTATTCCACTTGTGAAGAAATATATACTATTATAAATGAAAAAGGGCTTCCGAAAGGGTTCTCTGGACGGTTAATGGCTCGTAGCTTTCAGAAGAGGTTCTACTTAAAACGTTCATTAGAACCCCCTCTGATGGACGGTTCTATATAGAACATATAGAAAGACAAAACAAAAAACATACTCGGGTTCAGCAAGTAAGGAATAAAACATGGGGTGTGGAGTTACAAGAAAATAAAATCAACAATACTAGGCGCTCACACGGGCCCATTTTCCTCAATCCGAATGCAGATTCGGAAAGTGCTGTTCATACGTACTCGAACTATTGCGATCCGACTCCAAATATTCGTTTACACGTGCATTACACAAATCCCGAACAAAACGTCTGTGCGACCCCAGAGCGTCTGTCGTCGCGGTCCACTGCACTGCGCATGCCCGCAAGGTATTTTTCAATCCGATCCAATCTGAGAAAACAGTCAGATTCAAGCGTTACCATGGCTAATGTTTTTCCTATTTACCGGATTGTTTCAGATCTACACCATCACTTTCATTCTGAATGAGCTCAATCGTATCGATTGAGGGTGTTTACATGGTTTGGATCCGATTGTGCGATCGGTCCGATTACTAGCAGATTATTTGCTCTTATGTAAACGTACCTAATGAGGTGGTGTGGCGGTAACACCACCGCAGAGTTGATTATTTTCCAATAACAGCACCGCTTGAAGCGTTTTATTCCTTTTATACCACAGCTTTTTTATCCCATTTATTTTCCCCACAGATGACATTTTTTGGAACGTCGACTATAGCAGCTATAAACAGTCACCGATTTCATTTTTCTCTCTTAAAAGTTAATAAGAAATTTTTTTTTTAAATTAATAAATAAACAACACACAACACAGCTCGTCATGTTAGAGAGAAACGGGGAAAGTTCTCAGAATTCTCCAGTGGTGGAAAACTTCCTGTTACCTGTTATAAAGTGCTAACTCTGGAGGCTCACTACTTCACCACATCAGTGGTGGCTTAGCAGTTAAGGCTCTGGATTACTGATCAGAAGGTCAGGGGTTCAAGCTCCAGCATTACCAAGCTGGCACTGTTTGGCCCTTGAGTAATGCCCTTAACCCTCTCTGCTCCAGGGGCGCTGCATCACAGGTGACCCTGCGCTCTGACCGCAAATCCCTAACATTCTCGGGGATGCAAACAAAAGAATTTCTATAATTTATATGTGATCAACAAAAGACTCATTACCGTGGTCACATTAGACATTTTCGCTATTAAAAAACCCCAGCACGTTTTAAATCCATTTATTATTAGGCTTCAATTACGTAGACTGTCTGCCATACAAGTCTGTGCACGCGAGTCGTTGCTATAGAAATCTTAACGTTCTGTCTTTTAACAAGCGCATTAATATACATTTGTGTTTTGCTTTGTTGCTGGCGCTACGGTCAGAGCTGCTGTAAAATTAATCGATGCACAGCACTGCGTTTATAAAGAATAACCACTGCATATTTTTTGTACGCCAAGAACGTGGCTAATATATTCGATTCAAAACATTCTACTGAATCTCAATCACTTGAATAATCTATAGGAATACGAAAGGCTCATGAGGTGTTATTCGTTCAAATGGTTAATAATAGGCTCTTTGTGACGTGAAGCATAAATGGTTTTTCAACCTCTTGCTACTCAATAAATGTTTACGTACAGTAAAACACCTGCTTGTACAATGCTTTCCAGATGTCTTTATTCAAAAGTAAATTGTAAATTGCCCAATCCGTTACAGGGGGAAAGAAACGATTGGTTATGTCTACTAAAGCAACCAGTTTCTGCCTGATCACTTATGCATAGCACAAAACCTTATTTCTCCTGCAGTTCCCAATGTCCAACATCCAGAATACCTTTTTGCTGTATTGCGACATTGCTGAAAAATTTGACAAAACCACATAACTGGGGGTGTAACTGCATATATGCTAGAGTTGCAGTAGCTAGAGGTCAGGTTGAAAAATAATGCCATATTCCTTTAAATCCAAGAGGTTTAAAGGTAACGGCCAACTTACCGAATGACTTGCATATTCGGGACATCCATTTCCTGTAGAGCTTATCCTACACAGGATCCTGGGGAGCCTGCAGCCTACCCCAGGGATTTCTGGGAACAAGGCGGTAGACATCCTGGACGGGGTGCCAAACCGTCGCAGGGCACAGTCACACACTACGGACAATTTGGACATGCCACTCAGCCTACAACTCATGTCTTTGGACTGGAGGAGGAAACCGGACTACTCAGAGGAAATCCCCAAAGCACGGGGAGAACGTGCAAACTACTCAAGCACACGTCTTTCGTAAACATGCCGGTTTCCTCCATTACCCACAATGCTGTTCGATTACCTGCTGATACTAGTGACGGTGGAATTTAGCTCTCGCTTCATCTCTACACTTAAAGATAGCGAGACGGCTACCCTTTAGTCTGTCCAGCTCGCTCATGTCTTCAGCTGTACGCTCTGCTCAAAGCGCAAGTGCATCATATAGCTGCAGTGCAATCTGGATCTTTGAGTCCAGTGTTTGTTGTGTGCACTACTTCTACACTGCATTTCTCATTAAAGGGGTCAGAACATGATTTTTAATGTTTTCCTTTTGTTTGGGAATGTAATGCATCTGTGCATGTAGAATATACGCAAAGTCCCAACTTGAACAAAGAACACTGGTCCAGACCTGCCCGAAACGCCTCGTTCCAAGTCCAGATTTACTTCCGTAACACGTCTACATCACAGCCTGTACTATCAGCGTAATCTCGCCCAAAGACAGGTGTGAAGAAAGGCGGCAAAGCTTCAGTGAATTCAGGCGCCATGTCGTGGAGACGCTGTGCGTTTCAGTGCAAAAGCAAAATCACTTTGTTTAACATTCCGAAAACAGACGAAATCAGCGGTTACTGTTTATTTATAAAAGTTTTGCCCTTCCTCATTTCCTGTTCCTTTGCATGTTTGTCACACTTAAGTGTTTGGAACACAAACAATTTAAACAATAGTCAAGGACAACACAAGTAAACCAAATGCAATTTGTAATGAAGGTGTTTATTATTAAGGTGAAAAAATCCAAACCATCGTTGGCCTGTGTGAAAAGTGATTGCCCTCTAAACCTAATAACTGGTTGGGCCACCTTGCTAGCAACAACTGCAACCAGCGTTTTGCGATACGTGCAATGAGGCTTTTACAGCTCCTGGAGGAATTTTGGCCCACTCATCTTTGCAGAATTGTCCTAATTCAGTTACATTAGAGGTTTCGAGCATGAACGGCCTTTTAAGGTCATACCACAACATCTCAATAGGATTCAGGTCAGGCTTTGGCTAGGCCACTCCAAAGTCTTCATTTTGTTTTTCTTCAGCCATTCGGTGGTGGACTTGTGGTGTGTTTAGGATCATTGTCCTGCTGCAGAACCCAAGTTCGTTTCAGCTTGAGTACCGAACAGATGGTCGGACATTCTCCTTAGGATCTCTTGGTAGACAGCAGAATTCATAGTTCCTTTTATCACGGCAAGTCTTCTAGGTCCTGAAGCAGCAAAAAACAGCCCCAGACCATCATACTACCACCACCATATTTTACTGTTGGTATAATGTTCTTTTCATGAAATTCAGTGTTCCTTCCTAGATATACTTGGACACACACCTTCCAAAGAGTTCCACTTTTGTCACATCGGTCCACAGAATGTTGTCCCAAAAGTCTTGGGGATCATCAAGATGTGTTGTGGAGAAATTGAGACGAGCTTTGATGTTCTTTTTGCTCAGCAGTGGTTTTTCTCCTTGGAACTCTGCCATGCAGGCCATTTTGCCCAGTCTTTTCTGATGGTGGAGGCATGAACGCTGACCTTAACTGGGGCAAGTGAGGCCTGCAGATCTTTGGACGTTGTTGTGGGGTCTTTTGTGACCTCTTGGATGAGTCGTCGCTGCGCTCTTGGGGGTAATTTTGGGCGGGTAATTTTCACTCCTGGGAAGGTTCCGCTGTTCCATGTCTTCGCTATTTGTGGATAATGGCTCTCACTGTGGTTCACTGGATTCCCAAACTTTGGAAATGGCTTTATAACCCTTTCCAGACTGATAGATCTCAATTACTTTCTTTCTCATTGTTCCTAAATTTCTTTGGGTCTCGGCATGATGTGTAGCTTTTAAGGATCTTCTGGTGGACCTTACTGTGTCAAGCAGCTCCTATTTAAGTGATGCCTTGATTGTGAACAGGTGTGGCAATAATCAGGCCTGGGTGTGGCTAGAGAAATTGAACTCAGGTGTGGACAACCACAGTTATAGTATGTTTTAACAAGGGGGGCAATCACTTTTTCACACAGGGCCATGATGGTTTGGATTTTTTTTTTAATAATAAACACCTTCATTTACAAATTGCATTTTGTGTTTATTGTGTTGTCCTTGACTATTGTTTAAATTGGTTTGATGTTCAACACTTAAGTGTGACAAACATGCAAAGGGAACAGAAATGAGGAAGGGGGCAAACACTTTTTCACACCACTGTATAATGCTGTTCCTGAGCTGAAACCCAAACATTTGCTTGTGCACAGCGCATTTTACAGAGGAAAGCTTCCTGAACCTGGGTGAGTACACGGCAGGCTACACACGATGGATAATCCTGAGAAGTGAGATGGTTCCCACATTGCTTGGACAATCCTGTGCTTCTGAATCAGAACCTGTAAGTGTGTTTGATTATTTTATGAAGTATCTGCTATCAACTGTACAAATGTGGAGTTTTGTCTTGTAGCTCAGTTGGAGACCTCTGCTAGAGTTTACTGATTTAGAGTTCTGCTAAAGTTTTCCAAGTTGCCACAAGTTTTTTTTTTTTTTTTTTTATGTTGGTGGTCTGACAGACGTGGA
Organism: Ameiurus melas; assembly: GCA_012411365.1. Lineage (NCBI taxonomy): Eukaryota > Metazoa > Chordata > Actinopteri > Siluriformes > Ictaluridae > Ameiurus > Ameiurus melas. Next base: position 16,397,512 of record CM022766.1, on the reverse strand, counting down.
TTGTAGCTGCTGTTGTGATTGCATCTTAAAAAAGGTTGATATCAATCGAATCACAAGAATCTTTGCTTTCCAAAGATATATCGCATGAGTACCTATGTACACACTAACTCAGTACTGTACCTAGCATAGTTAGTCCCGCCCACGGGGTCGGCATTTACATCGTATCTGAAAGGTGAGAGAGAGTTACAAAATAAAAACTTAGCACTGTGAAACGTTCTGCTCAAGTTGAATCTGCAAACTTACTTCCGCTCGATCATCAGCAATTTCTTAATCTGACTCGGGTTCAAACTGATACAGTAAAACCAACGACATGTAGCTTGGGAGCTTAAAATTGCTTTAGAAGCCTTAGAGGCTAAAGCTCAGGGCATTACTTTTCCCCCCGACACACTCATGAGGCTTTCAGCCAATCACAACACAACGGGTCAGCTGGCCAATCAGAACACTCTGGGTTGGTCAGAAGGAGGGGCTTTGGAGAAATCGGAGCGTTTCAGGTAGCCTGGGAATAGAGGTAGTGCAATAATGTACAGTATTTAACAAATAATGCGCTTTCTCAACATTAAAGCATGTTAACCTATTTTATTACACCCAATAAACAAAAGAATTCACGTTTAAAAAAAAAGTCTAAAAATCATATGACAAGTGTCATATTGAGAAGAAGCCGACAACCGAGGAAACGCGTGTTTTTATCCCCAGAATCATACACATACTTTTCAAACGTATTTTCCCCATCAAATTCTTTATGTTCAAGTAATTTACCCAGTTTTACATGAGCGGGAAAAAACGAAAGCTCTAAATTAAGCAACGGTACAAGTCTTGACGCCAGGTGCATAAGGTTCCTACTTCTCTAGCTAATGAACACGATCTTAAATCTCTTGCATTCATTTTTAAGCGCCCTGAAATGAATGCAACAGGGAATGCTAGCTAAGAAACATTTATGGCTTGCACCTGGCACGAACACTGACCTTGCCTCAAATTAGTGCTCAGATACAGATAAACATTCCCACTTTTTTTTTTTTTTTTACTGAATCCATACTTCAGATTTTTTCCCCCATGCAGACTTATCGACTGTCTTGGCTTTTTCTGACTGGTTTTCCAATAGACGTAGCTAGCTAGATATGATGCATATGAACCGAGTAGTAGATGACAAGAAAACGGGATTATACTGACAGTCAAGAAATACCATTGTTACATCACACCGTGTGGCGACAACGAGGTTACGATATTGTCAAGAAAGGTATAATCCAGCTATAATCAGGAGCAACATCATGATTTCATTCCAGCAGTCTCGATTTCCATTTAAACTGGCGATGGCCCGAGATAAATTAGAAAGCGCACATGAAGTGGCACATAGAGACATAATCACACTTCCTCCGTAACCTCTGAAGATAGCTGACCTGCATTCAGCTTCCCCTGCGTGCATACGAATAACCCCACCCCACTGCCCTGCAAAGCCTTATAGACAATCAAAATGCAGAGCAGCCGTCACCTACTGATGCGAGGTGAGCACCGGAAACAGATTAATTGGGTGAAATCAGATTTAAAATTTCACTGCTTACAGCGATGGAAGTTAATGGCTTGGCATTTGAGGCCAGCCACACTTTGATTGACGGGTTTTCTTTTGAATGCAGCCGTTTTCGATGACGCGGTCTCCGAAATCCGAGCGGATGAGTGATGCCACAAAGCCTTCCTTAATTCATGCCTCTTAGAGTAAACACGGTCACGACATGGAGTGAAACGCTGCTCATCTTCTGAGAGGGAAAATATATGGCTATACGAACCGCTTCCACCCCCTCCCCCCCAATTTGGCCCCTTTACAAGCGTCCTTTTTGGAGGAGCGTTTATCAGTGTGCGAGCCAGGGGAAGCATCAGTCAGTGTTTCCGTCTTGATGAATAATTAGAGGCAGAGCTTTCAGGTCCTACTTAGTCCCTCGTCAGCTGTCAGGCATAAGTCACTCGAGCTAAGCAGTAAACAAATCTGTATAAACAACCCCCCCCCATCCCCCCACCCCATCCCTCTTCTCAGGACCATCCATCAATAAGAAATAAGGCGGAAATGGCACGGTGTAAATGCGATGTACACATGTACACACGCGTGACTAATATGAATATACTATAGGCTGAATCGGGGATGATAATGGACCCCATGACTTCTGGTGATCGAGTATGCATGTACGTGTGTACACGCGCGCACACACACGTACACAAACCAGAAGTGCTGAGAAAACGGTCACACTTCAGTAATCCAGACGCAGAAATGTGCCTGCCATCAGCATATCTCAGAGGACTGAAGAACGACGCATGAATCAGAAGGAGGGGAGAGAGAGAGAGAGAAAGAGAGAGAGAGAGAGAGGGGGGGAGAGAGAGAGAGGGGGAGAGAGAGAGCACAACGCAGTGCAGTGCAGAGCAGCGTAGCGCAGTGAGAACTAGCAGAGGTCAGCTGACTGTGCAGATGGGGCCCCGCTACCTTCGTTCATTAGCAAAGCAGAGGTAGCCTGCGGACTTTGTTTCCCGCCATCGCACGGCACAGACTCGAAACAAAGCGCAGCTTCTGTACGAGCAGCTGAAAAATGGTCAGAGGCCTGCCGTTAATGGGTTATCTACATGAGGCATTGATAATTTGTTCAATTAGTGCTCAGAGGCGAGCGGTCACTAATGCTAATACTCAGTGCTAACACTTGGGTGATACTACGGCAGATAATGAATCATTCAGAAAGGCTGCAGCAGGGGCCATTATTATTGCACACGCAGGAGACCGCTCGTTGAATCGCATTGAACAATTACTATTCTGACTTAGCCATGTAAGCCATGAGTCACCCCCTGGGAGAGACAAGTGGGACACTGCAAACCCTTTGCCCCTGGTTAGATTGTGAAAATCGAAAGCAGGTGTTGCATGTCAAGGGAGCCTACATCTTTACACCATAGCATCTGTGTTAAACAGCAGCATCACGACAGGTCACACACACACACACACACACACACACACACACACACACACGTATGTTTGCTGAAAGCACAGAAGGCTGTGAACAAGCAGAGTATTATTCTGAATCTAATGTTTCAATCAATACGCAACAGACATTTAAGACGCCTAATAACTACCTGCCTGGTATAATTATTAATCATCATGATATCCTAGATATATCATGGCTATCACTGATCTTAAAAGTCCACATGAACTGGAACTTTTGTGGCTTTTAATATGAATAGGTTAGCCTAAAGGTTATCTATAAGCTAGTGCGCTCTAAAACAATGACGAAATTCGCATTTATCCATCCATCTTCAACCGCTTATTCCTGCTTCAGGGTCGCGGGGAACCTGGAGCCTATCCCAGGAAGCATCGGGCACAAGGCAGGGTAGATGAAGATATATGCATTCAAAGTGTATAGTCTCTCTCTACCACTAGTATGGATCAATAATTTCAATGACATCACTCTGCACTTCAGCGTCTCATCAGATTTTCTGTCCAGTCAAATGATCTCTAGAATCTGAAGTGTCCCGCCCCCGACGTCGTTGAGCGAGAGAAATCATATCAGCGAGGATGGGTCAGAAATGTGTCTTTTTTTTCTGTTCGAACACATGCGTTTTATTCAGTTTTCCGACGGTAGGTTGGTGACGAAGGAAACGGCTTGAATTTATTCACTTGACGGCTCAGGCTCACGTCCATGGTACTAACCGGTCGACCGATTTTACAGATACTAATTAATATTAACTATTAATAAAGATTCAAGTAAATAAAAGTTATACATCTCAACTCAACCAAAAAAGTAACGCTCCAAATAATACGAGAGAAATCTAAAATGAATTTTTTTTTAATAAAAAAAATTAATAAATTATAAAATTAAAAAACACACACACAACAAAATTTATCAGCAATAGTGTTTATCTATCCTCTTGAGGCCGATCTCGTACTGTATGACGACAGCGGACCCTTCTCAGCTGCTCCCGCAATAGACGTACCCGGGAAAAACTATCGATGTGGATTTTTGCAGATAAATTCTAGTTCCAGAAATCGGTTATTGGTGCTGATTAATCGGCAAAACTGATCATTCAAAACTGATGACTTCTAGGATTAACAGTCAAGTACGGCTTAGCCCAGGTTGTGAGGTAAGCCCAACACTTTCGGTTATTTAAAAAGAGGGAGGATCCACTCGATATGTCCTACTACTTCCTGTTTCAGTGGAGATTACTTCAACATGTCGGTTAACGCTGCACGTTTCAAGGCACTTCACAGGGAATTTAAGAATAAGAATTTTAGCCATTTCTGTTATTTGTATTAAGCAGGCAATAACAAAATATAAAAAAAAAATAAAAAAAAAATTCAGTGTAGCTACACATTCTCAGCTAGCTACCTCTTAGAAGTCAGCATTTTGCTTGACAAAATAAATACAGATAATTAAATAGCCACGTGCACCCCTAGTCAGTCATTTCACAAACTGATCGCAAGTAGCTGATTAGATGTATATCCGGGCGCACAAGGGTTTAGTGGTTAGCACGTTCTCCTCACATGTTCTCCCCGTGCATGTTCTCCTCGTGCTGTGGGGGATACCTCCAGGTACTCCGGTTTCCTCCCCCAGTACAAACACATGCATGGTAGGCTGATTGGCATGTCTAAAGTGTCCGTAGTGTATGAATGGGTGTGTGAATGTGTGTGTGATTGTGCCCTGTGATGGACTGGCACTCTGTCCAGGGTGTACCCCGCCTTGTGCCCGATGCTCCCTGGGATAGGCTCCAGGTTCCCCGTGACCCTGAAAAGGAGTAAGCGGTAGAAGATGGATGGATAGACGTAAATCCGACTGGTACACATTGAATAAAAGTATCGCTAAAATCATACACTGTTCGGAGGTTTTATTTTCAGCTCTACAGTCTTGCTGGTACTAGCTTAGCATGCTAAATTACTGTGACAGACTTCACGGATCCTGAAAACATCAAATACAGTAGAGAACCGTAGCACAATATCATCCGCCCCTACTGCTCAGGTAACATTACTTCAATGAAATTTGTGCTCGTCATTTGAATAATCTAGGAGTGCTGCTGAGAACACCGGCGATACGTCATGTTCTCCACTGCGTTTCCCATAAAGCAGCTGGAGAGAACAGGAAACGGCAGCTCCTCATCCTACACCCACGGCTACACTGATGTCTGCGATATTGGTTAATCAGTACAGAGGAGCTCGGGCTTGGCGAGCTGACAATGCCTCATCAGGCAGTTAAGCCGTCACTGCACTTGCTGACAGCAGGCTCTTGGCGTAGCCACTGCTTGCAGTACGTGCCAGCTCCGAGCCGAAGAACAGTATCCTCCTCTAAATAAGCACCCATTACGATAAAAAGGCTCGATTCAGTCACCGATGCATTCATGCCTGCTTTCACAAACTGACCCCCAAATCCAACACTGTGATTTGGACCCATCCATCACGGGACGGTCGTGCTGCATCATTATGTTGTTTACCGTCTGATGATTGCCTGCACCTTGCTAAGGGGGCAAAAAGCAGATTAGATAAATTACACTCCCATATGGCTCCACAGATCTGGTATCATCTACCGTATCCAATGCTGTTAAATCACTGTGCGTAATTCAATGACTACGGAGAAGCGTTTCAGCGCTGGCGACTGTTTGGACGTCCGCATACTACACGTGCATCGAAATGCCTCCAGGGCAATTTTGGGATTTCTCTCGCATGCATATATACACAAAACTGAAAGCATGACAAACAGGAATAAAACTGCAAATACTTAAATAAATTGAATAAACGGAATAATTCAGTAGCTCGATCCTCGAGTGGTTTAAATTGACCTTGTGTTAAATCAGTGCCCTTCGACTCTCTGCAGAACTGTACAACTACAGTATAAAAGGTATTACATTGTGCATACTCATATCTTTCTTCTTAGAACTCAAGTACTACTCTAAAAGTGGAGGGGTAAGACTTTTGTCTGAGAGAAGTAGAGGTACATCGGTCATTCGTCTATGAAAACATACAAACTAACTACGCATTTTGCTTTTCGTGCTGTATCGAGCCAGGGTGTGTTTAGAATACAATAACGGCACAACGCGGTTTTTAATGTAGGTCAGGAGTAGTTTGTTTCAAACCCACATGCTTCATTTTGCATTTTACTCCTCAGGTGGGTAATAACAGCGAAAGAATTAGTTCACAGTTAGATAGTGCTAATTCTAAAATATGTTTAAGAAGCGAAGACATGTTCACGTTCTGTTTTCCACTGCAGTAACTGTTTGCTAAAAGAAAAAAGATTCCAGCAAGCCTAACCAGACCGTACAGGATTTCATGGAGCTTTGTGATTATTTTGACCAAAAACGCTTGATTTTGCTGCAGAGATTTGTGCACTCCCCCATAAAAAAAAAAAAAAAAACTCAAATAAGGTGAAATTGTAATTTCAGAAAAAATTGTTTTCGCACAATTTTGCAGTGATTGATTGTTGGAAAATGAGACCTTCTAGCTGTACTCTTGTTCGACGCACGTGAATCGAAGAGGCCTTTGGCTGAATGCATGTTGTGATGACGTAACCTCGACAACAAAAAAAGTTGTATCCTCAATAAAAAGTTATAGGCAAAGTTTCACCAAAAAGCTGTAAATCTTCCTTAAAATGCGCTTGCCCGGGCATCCAGGGTACTGATCGGTCAAATGAGAATGCAGAGTTATTATTGTTATTAACCAAGTATTTATACACAGCGATGCGATGTATTAAATGCTACAGAAAGCAGATATACGGCACCAGCACGTGGACAGTATTTAATTCAGCTCGTTATTATACTGCTGAGGCTACAGCGTGTTTTATCCTCAAGCTCGGCCCAGCACTAACTCACCTGCATATCTTCCAGCCTGCGTAATGTGCAATTCCAAAAAAACAGCTTAAGCCTGCCCTTATCAGTTCCTTCGCTCCTACACGATTTCCCTCCCAGACATTCAGAAGATGCTACAATATATATTGCCGGTCCTTATCTGTGCTTCTTTACAAAGCGCGGCAGCTTTTTCACAGCGATTTTGAAACACAGTCGAGACCCAATTTCCCCCTCACTCTCTGCAATAACAGATACAGTGGTAATGTGTGGCCATTTTAGACAATGACCTAAGAGTTATTACGAACACACATCCTTCCAGCACAGGTTTTCATCTCTCATCCTAGGGCTGGGCGATATTGCAAGAAAATAAATAAATAAATAAATAAATAAAAACTCGATTACAATTTCTTAATTTTTATAAGCGCTATTATTTAATTAACTTTATGCCATTAAAATAAAATTCTATATCTCTTTTAGAACATTTTGAAAATTGTGTTAAAACACTGACACGAATGAACCAAATGAATTGTGAAGATCACGCAGCACCACATTGATGATTCACAATCAAGATTCCTGGGGTGTTTTTGGCATTCATGAGATCTATATGCTTTACTCATTTTCCCACATGACTTTACAGCAAAAAGGATTCCTTGGACCACAAAATGTCAAATTAGCCCACAACGTTCGTTTCCCTGTGTTTTATACCCCAGTAGGTATGATGTCTCCTCCCTGATGAAGACTAACCCAATATCAGGCGTCACACTTGAACATGGCCTGTAATTAAGTGAGAACACTTGCGTGAGGCTCGCTGACGTGTTGAATTAAATCGGTGTGACAACAGCGAGAATACTGCAACAGCATAAAGAAGTAGGCACTGCGATGTTCATTGTAGCGCACTCAGAACACAGCTACAGTCACCATAGATAGTGAAGGCACAGCTCAATATTAAGTACACAGCAGGGAGCAGGAGCAGAATTTGAACCTCACACTGAGCATTCTTTCTGCGTCTTCAGTTTCGTTTCTTCTACACTGTGCTTTTGCAGTAGTTTGAGAGAAAAAAAGGCGGAGCCATGAGGGCAAACTGTGCTATGATGGACATCCTTGGGTGACTTCCACTCCTGCTGCTCAGTGAAGAGAACTATTTAATAGTCTATATTGAGATTTTTGTATGCTAGATCAGTTTTTTGAGTGTCAGCAAGTGTCCTTTTGAAACATGAGTCAGAGTTTAAATGCCTGACTGAAGGAACAACCCAAAAGCAGCAGACGTGACATATTCTCTGGTCCTTCTATGGGAAATACATAGGCAAATCATTTGAATTATTTCAAGAAATGGGCCTCGTACAAATAGGCTTCTCAATCTTATACGTGTGGTGGCCTGGGAAAACCCATCGGATGTGTAAAAACAAAACAAAAAGACAACAAATATATTTCACCAAGTTGGCATGGAAATGGCATGTTTTTCCCTTGCTTTAGGGGGTTTCCTCAGGTAGTCCGGTTTCCTCCCCAGTCCAAAGACTGATTGGCATTTTCCAAATTCTCCATAGTATGTGTGAATGTGTGTGCGATTGCGCCCTGCGACAGGTTGACACCTCTTCCAGGGTGTCCCTCACCTTGTGCCCCGAGTTCCATGAATTAATCTCCAGGTTCCCCCACCACCCTGTGTAGGATAAGCGATACAGGAAATGGATGGCTGGACATGGAAATGGTTTTACTCTTTAATCATACCTAGGCTATCTTATAGCAAAGATCATGTTGTGTAAGGAGATGTGATTTCCTCACACAGTAAATGTCAGATTGAAGAATAGCTAGTCGTCATGACATCTTCTGACATGTCTGTCAGAATAAAAGATTTAAAAGCACGTTTCACTTTTGGAAAGAAAATGATCAAACCTGAAATTGAGATATGTCCAAAACCAGGCATCAATTTCACATCAAGAAAGTCAGTAGTTTTCAGTTTTCACCTTCTTGTGTAAAAATGTCATTATCAGATGCATTTGCCTTCATTCAAGAGATTTTCTCTTCTTAAGAGGTCATTATTATTTGCACACACACAAAGTAGTAGTAGAATTATCCAAGAAACTGGATGCATGATGTGTTGTTTTTTTTTAATCCATCCTGTTTATTAATTCCACGTGAAGTGCCTTGAAACGTGCAGCGTTATTCCATGCATTGATGTATTTCCACTGAAACAGGAAGTCAGGGTGGGACAGATCGAGTGGCTCCACCCACTTTTTAAATATCCAGTAGTGTTTAGCTTACCTCACAGCCTGGGCTAAGCCGTACTTGACCGTTAGTATCATGGACACGAGCCCGAGCAATAAAGTGAATAAATTCAAGCCGATTTCTCTCGCTCAACAATGACAACTTAAAGGATTTTTATAATGTCGTGGGCGGGACACTTCAGATCCTAGAGAGCATTTGACTGGACAGAAAGTCTGAGATGCTGAAGTGCAGAGTGATGTCATCGGAATTGTTGATCCATACTAGTGGTAGAGAGAGACTGTCCAATTTGAATGTGTAGATCTTCTAAATGCGAATTTTGTCACAGTTTTAGAGCGCACTAGCTTAGAGATAACCTTAAGGCTAACCTATTGATACTAATGACAAAGTTTGATTTCATGGGGATTTTAAGATGGGACACTAAACCATGATCTGATCTGATGGGCAAAAACTCTCATGACAACGATCCAATCGGGGGGAAAAAAAACCTGTATCTTCCCTGGAAAAAATGGTTGATTCCTTTATCCACGTAAATAATCCTCAACTGACAATTACACTAATTCCCATTTGCGGTTTTATGAAACGGTAATAGTATCACCCTGGATAATTCTGTTTGGCATGCTAAGTGCTTCAGAAGCACGACGTGTGGACAGAAGGAGTGCTCGCCCTCTCACATCCAGAGATCTAGAGCAGAAATCAATAGTTGCTTGAGCTGACAGTTGTGACAGCACAAAATAAATTTGACATTGAAGAAGAGGGTAAGATAGAAGACTCCCTTTGTGTCGTTGCAGATCAGTCTGAAAAGATGGTCACATGAGGTCACGCGAAATTCTACGAACGCGTCAGTTAAACCAAACGCAAACTGGTCCGTTTCCTGCTTCGATAAAATGACTCGTCAGAATGAACAGTTGCATTCATGCCAAATTGATGCTGATCTTCTTGGAGTCTTGGCTCACTGGAAAGGGTTCATTTAGATAATGGGTCATCAGAAAGCACCGATAAAACCCTTTATCTAGTCCAAGTTCAATTCGTTTACTATACTGGTGCAGAAACAATCTGAATCGCAATGTCACCTTGCCTTTTCTTTGCCAGTTCCACCCCTCGATGAGGTCGTGGGAAGATAGAAGAGCTTACCCTGGGGCAAAATATGCTGATTGTGGTATTGTCATTCACCGTGTCCTTTAACTCACTCACAATCACCGCAGCGAAAAACCTCATCTTATCTTTACTGACTGATCCCGTCAGCTCAAAATCTCTATGCGCGAACACTACGATTTCAACAAAATAAAATAACCAGTTCCGACTCACAAAATGGAAACGGTACATTGTTGCATTCGAAATCAGTGAAGCTATTCACAGCAAACACGTTGCGCTTTTGTATCGAAGTACAGTACATGACAGACGAGCGTTTATCTCAATCAGACCGCATTCATTCCGCAGATTATTTAGAGCTGCTGAGCCTTGCGCTGCTCGGTTTATGTAGGCACACAACTATAAATCCAGGAAAGGGTTTGCTTCATGATTGCTAGATGTCCTCGCTGATGTACTCTACTGCAATTACCAGCCGTAATTAATGACCGAGCGAGAAAGCTTCAGCATGGCAGTGACATCTGCTCTCTAAATGCTCTCGAGTTGCAGTCTCTTACTTGGGCTCAGTACTTTAAAAGCAGACTTTTGTTCTCCAAATTGAATTATAAATAATGGATCAATAGCAGGTTCCAATTAGGACCGCTTATCTTGTCTTCACGTTATTAGCGCGAGGCTGAGGTCTTCCAGGTAGAAAGAGAAGCGATTAATAGTTTATAGGGTATAGGGATGGGCGATATGGACTTAAAACTTTATCACGATATTTTCTGGTATGTATTGCGATAACGATATCAGTGACGATATAAATATAGTACCATGCACCACTGTCTTTGTCTACAAGTGATAGCTGCATGCAGTCTTGAGAGCCTCAGAAACACAAACATTGATTTCCTGTAACCAAACCAGTTCCAGATTGTAGAGGTATCTCTTCGTTTAGTGATAACTCCTCCTCAGCGTCACATCCGCCTTCCGCCGTACTTGTTTTTGCTCTGCACGTGAACTGCGAATGGGTCGCAGACCATCGCACACAGAAATACAGTGGTGCAGGGGCAGCTGGAGGCAGTTAAGGCTCTGGGTTACTGATCGGAAGGTCTGGGATTCAAGCTCCAGCACTGCTAAGCTTGCACAGTTGGGCCCTTGAGCAAGGCCTTTAACCCTCTCTGCTCCAGGGGCGCTGTATCATGGCTGATCCTATGCTCTGACCCCAACTTCCTGACATACTGGGGTTTGCGAAAAAAAGAATTTCACTGTGCTGTAATGTGACCAATAAAGACTCATTATCATGATCATCATTACGTCATCAACTAGGCTATATCGTTATTATTGCAGACAGACTAATTCTTATTCTGGGGAGAATTTCTACTGGTATATCGCCCATCCATAATAGCGTAGTTAACTATACAGTAAGTTGATTATATTGATTTGATCTTGATCATAAACATATAGGAAAAATGATGAAAATAGGACCGTGACAGTGCCCATGACAACCACACCATGGTAGTGGTAGTTTGCCATATGTGCAGTAGCGTCACATCACACGCCACGTTAATGTTTCTGCTTGAGTGGGCATTGTGACAAGTACAAAGTCCAACATTTTGTATTAAGTAGAATAATAACAGTTGCTATATTCTTTTGTATTTATAGCCTACAATATAGAGGGAAATTTTATATTTAAACAAATTTGAGCGCTGCAAAATCCAGTCAGACGAATTCAGCTATCGCCGACCTGGGAACATTTTGGATTCGTGCCTAATGAAAGGGAAACGTGCGACTATGTCCATGTCTCCACTCCTTCTCCTTCTCCCCAGGTCAATCACAATACCGTATCCCACGGTATCATACAGTATCTATTGCTCATTGCAACAACATGACAAGGCTGTATTGAGCTGTTTCACTGATGTAAGAGTTAAAATAAAACCTCATTTAATGTTTTTAAATAAAATTATTTAAGACTATAAAATTATATATTACATGGTGAAGTCCAGGCACTGCATTTTGTGAGATGCTCTCTGGAAGGGCTTCTTTCTTGTTTTGTAAAACATAACATTTTAAAACAGCAGATCTTTGTTCTCTTTTAATTGCACTTGGTGGTTTTTTAAATGCTTGTGTATTTTTAAATCCATTACCTAATTTCTGCAGGCCAACAACTATTTCTCTATTTTGTATTGGAAAGTTTTGGTCTTGTCCATGGCCATGGATGACGAATGGATTTTACGTGTGTGCAACCTCCTCTCTATACCCCTGGGGAAACAGGAAATGTTAACGGCAACCACTTTTAGAACATTCAGAACGATCATTTTTGTGTTCAGTGTTTGTTTCACAGAATCATTGGTCCTAGTTTTATGAAGGGTGCCAATACTTCCAGAGGGCACAGCATACACAGACCTGAAAAGTGCTGACATTTTGTCTTCATTCCTTATTTAAGTCTGAAGAGATTTCACCCTGCATATTTAGAGTCGTGAATGAGAGGCTATTAAGCACAGGCCCATCGTGTCGGCTCATTTTAAGAATAATCACTGCAATTTTAGCATTCAAGAGTCAAAAACAGGCATCACCTACAGTACCTAAATGGCATGAAGAACACTTTCAGAATCTATATTTTAGAGTTATGGCTGAATGTGCATCACAACGACTATGAAGAAAATGTACATTGTACCCGTTGATGATGATCCCTTGAACAACCACAGAATAAAATGGTCTACGTGGTTTCTATTACTATCTTATTATCTACTGACGCCATGATGTCCGATGAATCCTAAGAGCCAACAAGTAGTGTCCTTCAAGCGGTCTCTCACGTGCATACGGTGCTGAAAGTCCAAAGCCCAGGGCAACAGTGCTAGCAATCTTAAAGTCAGGAAACGCACCACAGGCCTAACAGAGCAAAAGGTCATCACACATATCCCAGATTCATGTTGGGACACGTTCAAAAACACAGCTCCCGTATAAAGCACTCTGGTTCACGCATACTCAAGGTTATTTGTGCTTTCAGATGCTCAGAAGACATTATACTCAGACACAGAAGGGACATGAACAGAGAGTGATGTTGACGATGACGTCTCTCCAAGGAGACCGAGTCGAGCCGTATCAACACAATATCTATCAGCAAATACATGGCCTAAAGCAATTACTTTCCACACAGCCTAAACAATTACAACAAAAAAAACTAAACCCAACAGTGATCATGTTCCACAGTGGTGTCTAATTTTCCCATGATGTATAAAAGTTCACGAGTGGAACCCATGCCAATCTATTTGCCCCCGGCAACATGAGCCTAGAATTCACTGGATTATCCTTATGGAGTGAGACTTGTATGTGCTTGCAGCAAACACCAGTGGCATCCAAGACAAACCGAGAACCTGAGCAGACAAAAACAAAAGCAATTTTTGTTCCCCCTAAAAGCAATCATTCAACCCAAGTTAATTCTCCAAGAGGAAACTGGAAAGACCTATAGCATATTGCTAAAGTTGCAGAGACCTGAGTAAGCAACCTTTCAAAAGGAAATAAATGTCGACACAAGCAGGCAACACAAATGACTTCACCTTTTAATGGCGTTTTAAATTAAGGTTATTGTCCTTTTCAGAAAGAAATGCGTTTCAAGATAGTTTATTTGTCCAATTCTGCAAAAAAAAATAAAATAAATCAATGGGAGGAGAAAAGAAAAAACATCAGTTTTTGTGGTGATGCAAATGAGTCACCATTTTAAAGCATGACCTTCTTTCTTATTCGCCACCGTTTGTCGAACCAGAATTTGTCCTATGAGGAATAATTTAAAAATATGAAGAAATACAGCACGCATACTGCGATTCTCTCAGTGCTACTCAAAATCCATTGTTCATTTAAATCAGCTCTATTCAGGCTAACCTTACACATGTGTCAACAACAGAGACAGAGGAAATCTATTTATATTGCTAACAACCGAGCACTAAAGAAGCAATCGTATTTTAATTACTTAAATGTGTTTTTCCTACTACCTCAACATAAGGCTTTCAATGCAGTTGCACTCACTTGATATTTAATTCGTTTCCATAAATGATGATGTATTCTGTTCCTTTTCTTTTCATGACTTGATTCAGTAATCACTGCTGCATTCTGCTATAGTGAGAGACCGAATGGTACTAGTTAGTGCAGGAGTAGACAAATCAGTATCCTGGGTGCCTGGAGCAAACAGATTTCATATCTGGCCCATTAGTGTTTTTGTATTCATAATCAGTTCAATAACCAGGAAAAGAAAGAAATTTATATTATATACACACACACACACACACACACACACACACACACACACACACACACACACACACCACTACTGACTTTCCGCAAATAAATGCCTTCGGTGCTGTAAGCAAACTGCATCTTTTGCAACTCCACCACCTGCTACACTACATACAGCAACCAAAGTGCAATCCAGTTGTCAGTAGGGCAGTTGGTGGATTAATTAGCATGCACAGATGCCAGGATCATCTTTTCAGAGTCAAGAGGACCAAGCAACTGGGCAAACTCATGTACAGCACAGAGCTGTCAAATAACTCATGTGGTACTACACACATCAAGAGGAAAATAAAGATGCTAACCCAGACCTTCCCAAACTCTGGGCAAACAAGCTCAAATTCCATCCATCAATCCATTTTCCATACCGCATATCCTACACAGGGTCGCCAGGGCGCCTGGAGCATATCCCAGAGAAGGGGGTACAAGGCGAGGGGCACCGTGGAGAGGGTGCAATCCATTGCAGGGCAATGCAGGGCACTCACCCATTCACATACTATGGACAGTTTAGAGACGTCAATCAGCCTTCAACGCATGTCTTTGGACCGATGGAGGAAACTGGAGTACCCGGAGGAAACTCCCAAAACACGGGGAGAACATGCACACACTGAGCACACAGGGACAAGGCAGGAATCGAACTCCCAGTCCCGGAGTTGCGAGACAAACAAGCTAACCTCTAACCCACCATGCCACCCACAACCCACAAGAATTTATTATGCCAAAAATATACATATGTGAGGCAAGTGATCATCTTTGAAACAGTACCTATTAATAAAAAGGTGACACACTCAAATGACACATGAAATTGGCATTTTGTAGTCATTTTCACAATTTAAATTAGCAAAAAAAAACAAAAAAAACACAGATCAGTCACATAAGTACACTTCTACATTTTTCACACATTCAAATCCATATAATTCTAATCAGATATTCAGGATTGGGTGCCAGTGATTAGAACCTGCTTAGGGAGTGCAGGTGGAACCGGTCTTATTTATACCGCTCTCATATCTAGTGTCTGGTGTTCCCTTTGTTATTGAGGTGTGTGGTGTCATCATGCCAAGATCTAAAGAGTTCCCTAAGGCCTTCAAAAATAAAAAAAAAAAGGTTGTGGATGCCTATGTCTGGAAAGGGATTTAAAAATATCTACAAATTATTTGAAATACATCATTCCACTGTAAGGAAAACAATCTACATGCAGCATAATTTCAAACGACTGGCAGTCCCAGTAAATTCAGCCTAAGAGCAGACCGTCTGATGCAAAAAGAAGAAGTCACCAAGAACCCCAAAAATACAAAGTGTATGCTTCTATAATGAGAAAGAGATTGCACAAATTTGACCTGTATGGGAGGTGTGCCAAGAAAAAAGCATCAGTTTGCCAATGAGGACATAGGCAAAGACCAGACTGGGTTGCTTCGCTGCCTCAGTGACTAGACAGCTTACATTCATTGATTCATCTATGAATTCTGCACGATGTCAAAGAGTGCTTGAAGATAATTTGAGGCCATCTGTCCGAAAATTGAACCAAAATTTGACCTTTCACCAGGATAATGATCCGAAGCACACTAGCAAATCCACCAAGGAATGGTTCAAAAAGAAGAAACGGAGGGTTACGGAATGGAAGCAGAGGAACCTGAGGCAAAAACGACATTCATTAGATGGCATTTCAGAGCCAAATTTTTCCCCATTAATCAAGTTTTCTGACACAATGACAGTCTCCGTCTCCCTTAAACCTTCCCGCTGTCATTGTGATTTCCATCATGGGTATTAGTACTCAATAATAGTCTAGAATAAAGCATAAGCATGCGAGCTGGGACACAATGTTAGCTTGTTCAACGGAGGCAAACTGACAGGGAAAATTTTCCATTTTTAGTGCTGACCAGTGCTAGTGCAGTGTCAGGATTAAGGACCGAGATGAAAATAACATGCAGGCTTGTCTGAATGTGACTACCAATAACATTTCAAAATAACAGCACACAAAATCAATCTCTGATGATATTTCTAACATTAATCTGTAAAGTAGCTTAATAAAACCAACAAATGTAGACATTGAGAGTTTCCCCATGTAGAGGTCACGACCCCTAGTCTGGAAACCCCTGCGCTAGCCGGATTCTTTCGCGTGTAACTCGAGGAAAACTGCCAGCCAAATCATTGGCCAACGTCTTGCTGACAATTTGCTACATTACAAACTTTATTAGAATAAGATAATAATCATACACTTCTTCATTACTCTTAGTCTCCATGGTGCACTTACCTAGTTAACTAGCTCGCCATGTGGTATTACTGTATACTCCATTAGCTATTCTTACATAGAGTGCACTTGGCAATGCTCCATCGCTGCCCGTTTTGTGTTTAGCACACTGCAGAAGACCAGTGAAGGAGTCTTCAGCAACATTCGAGTGAAGATCAGAAGATCGATGACTTCTTAACAAGTACAAACTCAGTGGGTGCGACATAATCAAATAATTCAGCGGAAAAGGGGCCATAAGGTAACTCCGTGAAAGATGAAACTTGACCTCGAGTAACGGCTAACCCAATGAATCAACCTGTCTGGTGCAGCGGAAAAAAGTCGTCTGAATGCCTCCGATAAGTCGATTACAAGACGTGGCGAATAAGCCACCTATTTCTGTATAGTTAAATAGCGATGATTTCCACACAAAAGAAGCAGACAGTTTAATTTATACCTTGCGGACGACGTAGCGTTCTGTTCTACGCAGTCTCGCTCTCTCGTTCAGTTCGACGATATAAGCCAGAGTAAAGAATGAGTTTGAAATTCAGCAAACATTCTCACTGTGTTCGAGAGATCTGCTCAACCCCACCCCGGCCCTCTTTAAACCCAATTACATGCCACACTGGCAGACTGTAGTGCAGTAGATCAGGAGGGTTGGCATGCTGGGCACTAACAGCATGCAGGATTATACACTGCATATGGAGTCATGCTGTGAAAGCACAATGTCATTAGAGTATACACACACACTATTGTGTCAGGTAAGAAGTAAAGCTAATAGTACTAAACAAATAAATAAATAAATAAATAAATAAATAAAAAACCCACACACGCACACATTCCATTAAGCTACACTCCCGTATCCGTCTCACTGTACCTGTGACCCAAATGATCATTCCCACACCAAGCTTTAAAAATGCAACAGAGCTGCGGTGGCTGTGTTAACTAAATTATTCAGGAATAAAGCTATTTATATTATCAAAGACTTTCCACCACTACTACTCGCACATTAAAGCTTTTCACACGTTTACACGAGTATACCACAATACCGCTCTCGAATCCGATTGGTTAGATAACGTTAGTTCGTTTTCTATGACAAAATCAGAGGTTTATGGTATATTCCTATGCTCGTTCTAATAAACTGTCGTTCCTATAATAACGATATATGATCTGGTGATACCATATACGTATCTGATAATATGATCTGGTGAACCTTACTGTAAGGAGAGGTTTATTTATGGAAGGAGCCTCCAGGGTTGGGGTTTTTTGCCTCTTTTTTTCAGGAGAGGAAAAAATAGCGAAAAGCTGTCATAATGTAACTGATAACAGGAACTAACTTGTCGCGGAGATCTACCACGACATTAAATGTGACTAGTAAATGGTTATAAAAGTACTACATACGATTCATAAATAAAGAAATCGTTGGCAAACTGCCGTGGTATAAAAAAAAATAATAAAAAAAGGAATAAAAAAGAATAAAAAAAACAAAAAGACGTAGCGACCATGTAAACATGTCCTAAAATGAAGGTAACAGAGGGGGAAAAAAACATGCTTCTAGTTCACTATGATTAAGTAAAAGCAAAGGAAAGTCAACTGCTTTAAATTTTTTTCCTTTTATTTTTCTTCTGACTTTGTGAAAGCGAGACACTTGCTCATTAAGACTTCCGGGTGCACATTGTGTGATTTTTAATAGTCCAATGTGACTGTTACTTATCAGACTGTACGAATTTGATCCCCGCTGTAAGCCAGGTCACACTGTAGGATCTCAGTTGTCATTAATGTCAAACTGTACGCCAGTCAAGACGCAGAACACGGACGCACGCAAGAAGACTCGTACGGAGGAGGAGAAGCCACACTACAGGACTGTGTCTCAAATATGCTGACACTGACAGAATTTAATCGGAGGAAGAATCTGATCGCAGCAGCCGTTAATCTAGTGATCAAAGACTAGAGATGTTGGCCTAGGATTATAGGAAGCTTTTAGGATTCTCAAAATTGCTCAGACGACCAAATCGTAGCCAAAATCGCACAGTGTGAACCCGGCTATAATCCGGCGCTTTTGGGATTTTGCTATGAAGCAGTACACAGGCAATTTGGGTTAAAGTAGTGCTGTAACAAGCTTGTACAGTTTTATTGTCCTTGTTAACAGGCTAGTTGTTGCTAGGCATTAGCCTAGCATAGCGTGTTTTACTCTTGTTTTGGATGATGGGGTTTGTTTGGGGTTTTTTTTTTTCGTCTGACCAGTTTGGGGAATTTAATTTGGCTCAGAGTTTACGGTTCTGTGCCAGTGACTTGAAGGTTGTTCAAATCCCAGAACTGGCAAAAGTCCAAATGTGTGTGCTGAACCCTTTAACTCTTACCTGGACAGCTACATGATTACATGGAGGGAAATAAATCAATCAAACCACCCTGACACGCATTAAATATGTTTATATTGAAATATTTGTGACATACTTAACAAGTCTGGTCCTAATGTGTTTGTTGGTTCTGTATTCTGATTATTTCCATGAGAAAGTGATCTCAAAACAGACCTGCTAATTGCCAGATTTCGTTGTTAGCCAGCATCTCCCCAACCAAAAAAAAAAAAATCTAGCAAGAGCTTCTGTTCTCGCTCTTAAGGAGAATTTCCACTTGAAGTAACAGAGACAACAAATGTGCGACTCAATGTTCCAGAATGCAATGCAGCTACATGACGCATTTCTGAGTTACGACAAAGACTTGACTTGGCGAGTTATCAACCTACAAGACGACAAATATGATAGCGTTGTCGGTGGTGGTGGCATGAGAGTCGAAGCTTTGGAAGCTGATCTGTTTGAGCAGACTGAACAGATGAAGAGGTGAGTGAGCCGGGCCAGATTAAAACACTAAAGCGCTGTTGCATCGTTGACACCAGAGCCAATTCCCACTGGCACCACGATCAGCAGGTAGTCGAAAGGCATTGTGGGTAATATAGGAAATCCTTAGCCAAAGTGAAAATAGACCCAAAATGTCAATGAATGAAGTTTTAACTAAAGAAAAAACAAACAAACCTCAATATCATTACAAAATAAATTTGGGGTGCATTCAAAGATTAATAAGTTGCTCAAGGTGGAATTTCCTTTTATATGAGATTAAAGTCCTTCTTTAATCAAACAAAACAACATCTAAATCAACCGAAAGCACTCAAATACTATAAAATGTCATCTTAATTATCATTTATCATGATCAAAATACAGGTCCTGATTAGACCTAATCAGACTGGCATTTTTATTAAACACACCCGTGGCTTAAATCTTTGATAAACTTTCTCAAAACAAAATAAATAAATACTACTTTTTTTCTTTTTTAAAAAGGATCTGCTCCAAAATCTGAGCGAGACGAAGCCGCAGTACGTGCATACACACGTCACTCACACTCCTCTCCATCTGATGAGTAAGACCGAGCGATTAAAAGACAGCAGAGGCTAATAAGTGTCTGTGTGTGTGTGTGTGTCATTAAAATAGAGGGTATTAACGTCAAGATAAAGACAAGAGCCGTTCCGACACCTCATTCCTGACGAGGACTATAACGATAATATTCCGTTCGAAAAATTCATTGGCATAGCTCTATCAATGAACCTCTAATGAGTTTGATCTTCGAGCACTGAAGCAGCTATTACTAAAAATAATGTTATCACTCAACCCAGCATTCAGTCTGCTGACACTACATCTCCTCAAACAGCTGAAAAGGTTCCCAGCTATAAGGAAAGAGCACATACTCCCTTCCATACCTCGCATTCTTCAGCCCGTGACCTACAGAACGTGTGAACACATCCTCCTCTACTGCATGGAGTTAAAAGCAGATCCGTCATGGTGAATTACGGACTTCAGAGAGCTGTGTTTTTTAATCCAACTGAGACTCGACCACATTATGGCCAACATTTAGAACAGGACAATCATGTTTGAAGTGGGAAAGTTACCTGTAGCGGTTGAAAATTAATCTGTCAGACTGATGGATTTATATACAGGATAAAAAGAATTGAGGAGCTCAGACAAACATTCCTACTAACATGCTGTAGTGGTGCGCAGTGTGAAAATATTTCCCATCTACAGGGCTGTATTGAAACAGTGACTACGTTTACATGGACAGCAGTAATCTAATTATTGACCTTACTCTGATTAAGATAATATTCTGATTAAGGTGTTTACATGAGTCGCTTTTAGAATACTCGGCATGTACACGTTTTACATGTTTTAGAACATAATTAGATTAACAGCCCGTATCATTATGTCGCCACGCCACGCCCTTTGACGTCCCTCCAGAATTTCACGTATCGACGTACAGTTGGTTTTCGTTATGGTAACGTATACAGTTTGGGGTGTTTTTATAAAATTTTTTACAGACGCTTTAAGTGCAGTTAATTAGTTAATTTGTCATGCTACACGTACTAATAGACAACTGCTTGAAGCCGTGGGCGTGTCCCAAATCGCGTAGTTACCGTCTATATAGTAGCCGAGATACATGTATTTTTCCCCACTACAGACCTATAGTAGGAAAGCGTGTGATTTGGGACGCAGCCGATCTCTCCTGTTTGCCGTAAAATGGTTGCGCTGCTGTGTGTGATCGTGTCCTATCGCAAAATGCGGTGAAAACTCACACGACGTTCAGAATATGATTCAGGTATTTACATGTCTGTAATACACGTCCATAATGCAACTAAAACAGGAGTACTCCACCGGTCTTAATTCGATTATTGCTTACTTCGATTATGAGCTTAAATAGATTAAGGTAAGTAAAAATTGCTGTTTAAATGGTAGTTTCTTAATTAGATTATAGTCTTAATCGGATTAAAAATTGCAAAGTTTAGGATTCAATTCTAACCTAAACTCTGATTAATCAAGATGAGGAAGTAGACTGCGAAGGAGTTGTGTTTAGTCAGGATCAGACCTGGATCAGTTGTTCTTAGTCAGGATAGGATTGGAAACAGTCGTATTTACTCAGGACACGATTTTGGATCAGACGTGTTTAGTCAGGCTCTAGAGTAGATGTATTCAGTCAGGATCAGATCTGGACCAGATACGTGTTCGGTCAGGGCCGAGATGTGTTCAGTCAGGATCAGAGGTCTTCATTCAGTATCACATGTGATTAGTCAGAATCGGGATGTGTTCATTCAGGATCAGATGTGTTTAGTCAGGGTCGGGATATGTGCAGTCAGGATCAGATGTGATTATTCAGGGTCGGGATGTGTTGAATTAGGGCTGGAATGTGTGCAGTCAGGATCAGATGTGATTATTCAGGGTCGGGATGTGTGCGGTCAGGGTCTGGATGTGTTGAATTAGGACTGGGATGTGTTCAGTCAGGGTCGGGATGTGTTGCATTAGGGCTGGGATGCGTGCAGTCAGGATCAGATGTGATTATTCAGGATCGGGATGTGTGCAGTTAGGATTGGGATGTGTTGAATTGGGGCTGGGATGTGTTCAGTCAGGATCAGATGTGATTATTCAGGATCGGGATGTGTGCAGTTAGGATTGGGATGTGTTGAATTGGGGCTGGGATGTGTTCAGTCAGGATCAGATGTGATTATTCAGGATCGGGATGTGTGCAGTTAGGATTGGGATGTGTTGCATTAGGGCTGGGATGCGTGCAGTCAGGATCAGATGTGATTATTCAGGATCGGGATGTGTGCAGTTAGGATTGGATGTGTTGAATTGGGGCTGGGATGTGTTCAGTCAGGATCAGATGTGATTATTCAGGATCGGGATGTGTGCGGTCAGGGTCTGGATGTGTTGAATTGGGACTGGGATGTGTTCAGTCAGGATCAGACATGTTTAGTCAGGGTCGGGATATGTGCAGTCAGGGTCTGATGTGATGTCAGGATCAGACGTGTTCAGTCATGGATGTTAATAACGGGTGACCATAGAATAAAGCGCAAGACATGTCTTGCAAACAATGACCGACAATCGCATGATATAAACAGCAGATGCCCCTCTATAGCGACGGAGCGATATTGAATTTATAAACACACACACATATATACACACACACACATATATATATATACACACACACATAAAGGATTTAACACGGAGACGGTTGTTACTGGCGAGCACATACACACACGTTGTAGCACTTCCATGTGTGAAACTCGGATTGGACACCAGACCGGATGAACTCGAACTACAGACTGAAGCGCACTACGGAGCAAGTGCAGTGTTGTGGACTCGGTTCTGATCGCAACACAACTGCTACAAAGTTCTAACAATCCGCGCGTGAATCCCAGTCCCACACTCAGCCGGTACTTCATAATCCACATGAAGTGGAACACAGCAAGGACAACTTTCACCCCAGAACAAACACAACACACACACACACACACACAGAATCAGTCGAACCACAGTGCGTGAGTGTGTGCGCGTGCGGGTGTGTGTGGGATCAGAGAAGCATGATGTAGGGAAAGCGGGTTCCTACCTCCTTCTTGGTCGGCCTGTAGACAAGCGGGGATGTTCTTCTTCCAACCCGGCATGTTTTCTGCAGCGTGCTTTGCCTTTACAGCCGCCTCAAACACATAATCTCACGCGCGTTTCGGTCTCGACACGCGCTCCGCTCGCGTGCATGTCCCTCCTCACCGACACTGCAGGCGCTTCCTTTTTCAGCGAGCGCTGTAATTCAACGCCGCGTGCGTCTCGCGCAGCTTCGGTGTGGCGCGAGCTTACAAGAAGAAGAAGGAGGAGGAGGAGAAGGAGGAGGAGGAGGACTGGCAGCAAAGGTGGGCACTACTATTACTACTACAACAGCACGTAAATAACCGGAGACGTCTCGCGCTTCCGTGCTCACCGTCACTGCATTTAGTTCTTATGTAGTGAACGTTGTTTTAAGAGAGCCGTGACTAAAGAGAACCAAATGCATGACAATCGTGTAAACGTGCATGTGTGCAGGGACGTCAATGGTCTGTTCCGGTGTTGTAGCCCAATATGGCCTCATTCATTCATTCATTCCTTCATTCATTCATATCATGAAGCGGTTGCAACGTGCTGCTCGTGTTTTATTTACAATGTATTTATTATTTAATAATCATTAAACCATCATGAAACCTTTCTTCTGTCTGTGGTTTTTAATGCATATCGGCATCTGTCAATATAAAGGCGATGCTATAGCTTTGTGATACTAACTTTGTGAAACCCATTGTCGATGACTGTTTTTCTGCATGAAGAGAATGGTAGTTGTGTCAGATTACATCATGATTGGCACTTGCGTCTCCTTGGTAACATAAACCTGAGGGCCGAGCACATTCATTCATTCATTCATTCATTCATTCATATTTAGAAATCACTCTGTCTTGGTGTGGCTTGTGGATCTGGAGCCTATCCTAGAAATGTTTGCTGTGGGAATATATGCTAGATGGGACAATCACAGGGCAGGATACATACACATTCACACCCAGGGCATACTGGCATGTTTTTGGGAGGTCAGAGGAAACCTGGAGGAACCTCACACGGACATGGGGAGAACGCCACACGAACAATAACCCAAGTTCTGGTGAATATTTGATAGACACCTATAGAATTCAAATCTGATTATTTACACTATGTTAAACTATGAAAATCCACTGCCATCGTTTCCAATCAGATTCGTTCATAGGTATTGTTAGCTTATATATAACAAGAGGACAAATACTGTCAAGTCTGAGCTCCCCGAAAATCTCCAATTTAACAAGTTAGCTATACAATCTCTCTACTAGGTTATAATAGAAGTTCAGCAACAAAGATAAATCAACTGCTCAACTGTCATTCACTAGCTTCCAACCAATTGAGGGAACAAACAAACGCCTTATCTGTTAAATGGTAAGCACTTACTGTATATAGCACTTGTGTCTCATTCACACACCAATGGTAGCAGAGCTGCCATGCAAGGCACTAACTTGCCTTCTGGACCAACTTGGGGTTCAGTGTCTTGCCCAAGACACTTCAGTATGTGGAGTCATGGGGGCCAGGAATCGAACCACCAACCTTACGATTAGCGTACGACCTGCTCTACCACCTGAGCCGCCTGTTCACCAAGGAAGAAAGTTATGACTCATCAATCCTGACTTTCTTCCTATTGTGTTTGAAGTTAGGACTGGTGCAGTGGTATAGTCTAGGTTTTTGTAACATGTATACTGTGATTTTTTCCTCCCAGCCTCATACACACTCATCCCAGAGCGACACCCCATAAGCACCAGCACACTCACTAATAATGCAAACAGTATGCCTCTACATGTAATTGAGGGCATTCTGACAGACTGCGTCTGTGTTATCAACATGTCCGTTTATTATAAGCAACACAAGACTTTAACAGCCAGTGACATTTACAGCTGGAGAGACTGGACTGATGCTCTACTGTTTAGTGTTAATCACCATCTAACTCGGCCAGTTAAGAGCTACATTTAGCCTTAGATGTTATATGAATATGGTCCGTGGAGCACAGGTTTTATCAGCTGGTCATTTTCAATGCACAGTGCAAGTCTCAACTATTATTAATAAGGATAGAAAGCTGAGGCTTATCAGTAGCAGTATTAACAATGAACATTTGTGCAGTTCTATCAGCAAAAGAATTCATTACAGAATATTATGAACTGAAATATGAGGTCACACAAAGTGGTCCACATCTTCTCAAGCACATTTATCTTCCAAAACCATTGTCAAATTTAGGCAATGTACTGTACCAGTTTAGATGCATGAGAAAGCATCCAGGAATTGCTACAAGACAAATAAGCTTCAAATAAGAAAAAAACAAAACAAACAAGATTAATAAACAAATAAGCTTCACCTCAATAAAAGTCTGAAAAGGTACTTAACATCGTCAACGTATCCGTATACAACTAGAGGCCACAGATTGGAGATTGCTGGGGATGGTACCACTTTAAGTACCAAGGAAATGGTTTTAGACCTCAAGTCCACATGTACATTCTCACTGTGGTTGCTAGGACTACGGTTGCTGCTATGGCCTTAGGTCTCCAATTACCACACGCAGTTTTGCACTCAGGTCTCCGTTAGTGAACAGTGGACTAGTTCAAAAAAACAGACTTCATATAAAACCATAATGAACTTTACTTTACTTTCACACTATCCGGTGTTACCCAGATGAGGACGGGTTCCCTTCGGAGTCTGGTTCCCCTCAAGGTTTCTTCCTCATATCATCTTAGGGAGTTTTTTCTTGCCACGATCAACACTGGCTTGTTCAATAGGGATAAATTCACACACTTATAATCTGTATCCTGTGTTTTTTTTAATGTTTCTGTAAAGCTGCTTTGAGACAGTGTTCATTGATAAAAGTGCTATGCCTATAAAATTGAATTGAATTGAACTGTGTTAGTCCACAGGTCCTGGAAAAAGAATGAAACACTCACAGACAGCAAAGCTCATGTTCCTCCTAGATTGCTGGCAGTGTCCTTGGGGTGGGGTAAGAAGGGGAGGAGTGGGGTAACTAAGTCACTACAGCACGGAGGGTGGGTAGCATACCTGTTACTTGTTGTCACATACCTCCTTGGTTCAAAAAGTCTTGCAGGGGGCCCATTGATGCTGATCATCATCAAATTACTCACACTGGACAACAACAGTGTAGATCTTTTGTCATTGCATACGTTGTTCATGAGACTGAAGCCCCTTTCACACTCGGTAGTGCTGAAAGGGATGGTCTGCATGCATCGTATGAGTGGTTTTAGGCTTTCAGGCTCACTGTCTAGGTGCTCAAGGAAATCTCTCATACCATTAACTGCTTGCTCTTCAGAAAGATTGAACCGCCTGTACAGATGTTTCACTTATGCCTCACCATGCCGTATTGCTGGCCAGTCGCCTGTATCAAGAACGCTGAGATCATGAAGCATTTCACCTTCAGATGAAAGGCACTTCTCCATGTTGTTGATCAGACTTGTAGGAACTGCTTTGCATTGATTGGTGTGAGCTTTGCATTTGACTCCAGGGGAATCGATCCAAAATGTCCCAAAGCCTGTGCTGTCAGTGTCTCCTCTTATTTCTCTCCTGGGGTGTCTTTGAATGATGCCAGCACTCAGAAGCTGGTCTGCTCTCAAGAGTGTGATTGAATGGGCCTGGAGTTACTGAGACAGGTTTGCAAATTCTGACAGTGCTTCGTACATGAGTCCAAGGTCACACAGGAACTCCTAGCTTTGCATATGACGTGCCAGGCCTCTGTAAGTTTGTCATTGCTGTTTCTTGTTTGGTCTCCTGCAGCATTTTCCACATGTCTATTGAGTGCTTCATACGACCTCCACACAGCCTTTACAGAACGGAACCTGCTGGCCACTCATCGCGTACTTAAAATTCTGCCAATTTTCAGGACTTGTGAGACCACTTCTTGCACTGTTTCCAGAAGCTTCTGTGAATTTTTATTGGACCAACTGTGGAGATTGTGGATCTTCTCCATGAACGCTTTGAAGTTGTTGACTGCCTGAACCTCAACCACAGCATCAGATACATCCCGTTCCAACCATGGTTCATGCAGTGCCATGTTAAGAGGTTAGGGTACCTCAGCCTGGTTGCCACACCAGAGATCTTGCCTAACATGACACTGGCTCCGACGAGGCGTGGCGTGGACTCCGCAAGACCTCTGAAGGTGCCCTATGGTATCTGGCACCAAGACATTAGCAGCAGATCCTTTAAGTCCTGTAAGTTGCGAGGTGCGACCTCCATGGATTGGACATGTTTGTCCAGCACATCCCACAGA
This sequence comes from Ameiurus melas, assembly GCA_012411365.1. NCBI lineage: Eukaryota > Metazoa > Chordata > Actinopteri > Siluriformes > Ictaluridae > Ameiurus > Ameiurus melas. Next base: position 16,370,247 of record CM022766.1, on the reverse strand, counting down.
TGCTAAATCACGTAAGCGAAACACATGCACCCGGCCATCCACATGATGACCGGTCCCACTGTAATGTGATAATCAATGTTATTCATTTCACCTGTCAGTGTTGCTTTTTTCCATGCCCTATATACTGTATATCAAGGGTGTCCGATCTTATCCGGAAAAGGCCGGCGTGCAAGATTTATTCTATTGAAAGCCAAGATCAACTGATTAAACAGGTGGAATCAGGCTTGGTTGGAATGAAAACCTGCACCCACACCGGCCCTTTCCCGATAAGATTGGACACCACTGCTGTATATTGTACCAATGTGGGTTATTTATAGAAATAAATGTGTTTTCTAAAAAATATAACAGTTATCACTTTAACTACAACATTTAGACACAAGCTGGTGAAGGTCTGTTGGTCTTAAATGATCAGCTATGGCCTTATGACTATTTAATGGAAGATTTGGAATATTGAAATGAATCGTACTTGCATATATATTTTCAGTGATGACTTTAATAAACAGTTCATATAGTCATTCATGTTACCCTGTCTAACATCTTTTTTTTTATGTTTCTGTGTAGTCACTGCTGAAAACTATTATAGACTAAAAATACAAAAAGCACTACAAACATGACATTTGTTTCTAACCCAAATATTGAAATCATTTGTTTCAATACATGCAATTTAGATTATCTGGCATTATGTTTTGCTTTGCTATGGCCATTTCACACAAGTCCTGTGTGCCACTTTAACCACCCCAGGCAACATCCACTATTGTTCACCAGATCATATTAAGAGGACAATCATTATTTAAAATATACAGGGAATTTAAATGTAAGCCTATGTGGAGCACTTTTCTTTAACGTATGCAAGAGGGCTTATCTGATTCTGATTGATAGTGCACTGCAAAATGTCGACTGAAATAGTAGTAGTCACAGATATGTGTGAATCTTAATTGGAATGTAGCTGGAAGTTTGACATATTTTGTACAGAACCTGACTTGTATCTAATCAGACACTCCTCAACCCTATGTTTTGTTTTCTTTTGTTATTTATCAGATAGCTGATGTAGCGCAAGTACATAAACATCATCCGCTCATGACTGGAGATAGATTCTTTTGTTATGCTTTTTTGCTACGCTTTTGTACATCATTAATGTCTTGCCTGTATATCAGTTCGTCCCCTCATCATTGCTTTCTCACTTTAAAAGTCCACTCAGGAGTCTTGGTAGCTTCATATTGGCTTGATGCAGCAAGGCATAACCAAGCACTAATGAGTGATGCTATTCAGAGGTGAGTAGACAGGGTCTGGTCTGACAAGCATTTGTCTGTTAATGCCCATCCACTTACCCTTGAGGTAACATAAGGAAATGCACAGTTTAGGATGTAAGTGTAGGGAATGATTGGGGGGGGAGGGGGGTTAATGTCTGCGCAAAGAAAATTAGATGGCCCTCCTTATATGCTAAGAAGAATAAGGCATTGGGTAGAGGTTGGTTAGTATAAATGCTGGATCCAGTATCTCACAGAGAGGCTTGAATAAATGGCTCATGCTAGTTTTTTTTTTTAGTTCCCTGTGGCTTAAAAAAATTATATGCCATTAAAGGTTCATTATCCCAGCCAAGGAAGGAATAAAATGTGGTATGCTGTTATAAAAATATAATGCCGTTCCAACTCAGAAGCTGATTATCCTCCTCTAACAGGACATGCCAAAATGTTTTATTAATGTTTTATGACATGTTTTATTCCTCTTATATGATTTGCCAGTGATTGCAGTTTTTATTGATAAGGATGACAAGTCATATTTTAAAATGATTATTATGTTTATGTTATAGAACATCCACAAAACTAAGTAGTTCCTGTTTTCACTTATGTTATAGAAGCTATATATAGGGGCAGTGGTGGCTTCACGGTTAAGGCTCTGGGTTACTGATCAGCAGGTCGGGGGTTCAAGCCCCAGCACTGCCAAGTTGCCACTGTTGGGCCCTTGAGCAAGGCCCTTAACCCTCTCTGCTCCAAGGGTGCTGTATCATGCCTGCGCTCTGACTCCAATTTCCTGACATGTTGGCGTATGCGAAGAAAATAATTTCACTGTGCGCATGTACATGTGATCAATAAAGACTCATTATCATTATAAACAATCATTCCCTCACTGGCCTTTCTCTTGAAGTTAGTAAGTCCAAAAACTCAAAACCACAAAATACTGCAGTGCTTTTCCGTGTGAATACTTTCCTGTGTCAGAAAACTGACAACTGTTACAAAGCACTGACACTGGAGATTCCTTCCAAAAATGCTAAATAAACACTCATCTATCCATCTATTTTCTGTACTGCTTATATTACACAGAGTCGTGGGGAGCCTGGAGCCTATCACAGGGGACTCGGGACACGAGGCGGGGGACACCTTGGACAGGGTGCCAACCCATCGCAGGGAGTTAAATAAACATCTCTTTACAAATAACTTCACCTGATCAACAACACAGGCATTGTTTAAGGTTATTTATATGAGTGTCCACCATACAAGCCCCTGTGTTAGTTGTTACTATAGAAACTATAATGTTTTAGACACATTAATATAAAAAATGATTTGAATTACAGCCAGTAATATTGTCAGAGCTGCTGTAATAGAAAATGAATCAACACCATCTTACCAATGAGATTTGAATGATATGTTTTAAATGTGGTACATTGTAAAAATAAAAAAAAATAAAAACAACATTTTTCTAGCATTTACTATAATAATGACAATGAACTAAATACAAGATTATTAAACCTTTTTCTACATATTGTTACTCATTACAGACTTTACATTTTCTTGTTCTATACTGGCAGATTAGTTTGCTTTCTAGAAATACTAAAGTATTAAAGATGCTTGCCATGAAGGGGTTGAATTATTGTGAAACTGGAGAAATCATTATAAGTTGCAATTTCAGGTGAATTTGGGCAAACCACTTGAATCATTCGTTGTGTTGAACTATTTCAATTGCTTTTGTTTGATTTGTTCATTGCAAACAGCTGAAAGCCTGTACCTTTTGTCAATAAACCTGATTTTGCAATGGGGATTGAGTCATTTTGTTTGCAACTGTGAATGTACAAATGTCTATAAATTGGTTTTAGTAATCTTGTAATAGGAAATACTAGACATAGTATTTGACTATATTCTAAATATTTTTCCCATGCTATGATCGATTTTTTCCCAGTGTATTACACAAGGTAACAACTTGTGTACCACTGATTTGACAGCATTATGTATAGCAAAATGAATTCTTTTGCATCGTGGTGTACGAGCAATTATTTCAAGACAGCAAAGCTCTATAAGAGCTCCAACAAGTTTCCACCTGCATACATGCAGTGTAAAATGGTTTTAACATTGAGGCATGACAGGGCTATAAACAGCATTATCTGAACATCCCTAAATAATTTTTTTTAAACAAGAAGCTGTAAATTTTAGTATACCTTCTTTACTCATATTGTACTGGAGAGAAATAAAATAAAATAAAATAATAATGATTATAATAATAAATCCTGAAATAATGAATAAATGACAATGCTTATTGTAATAAAATGCCACCTATTTCCCAGTAAACAGTGATTAAAAATTATCAGCTCATTCACAGAACAAAAAACGCCCGGAAAACGCGTTTCATTATTATCCAACCCAAAAGAGCATATAAATCTGAGCCTTCTTGGACAGGTAGTATTAATGAATGTTCATTTCCTGAAGTTTGAATAAAACATTGCACAATATTTTCTTGTCATTGTGCTGACATTGCTTTGGTCTATCCTCCCCTCCCCAAATGCAAGCATTTACCTTCCAGATAATTGAACATGTCATCTACCTTGTGTGTGTGGCACTCTTGCTGGAAACGCATGGCCAGATAGTGAGGCAATTATTGTCAAGCTTTGATTGATGTTAATGCTAACTTATTTCAAGGAGACCCTCATACAATAAATAATCAAAACAACATTTGGCTAGGGGTGTTTCCACTCTGACTGTGGAGAATGGGTAAGAGATGAGGTCTGCAAAGTATTTGTATGGTTATTAATAACATCAGTTTGTGAACGTGTGAAAGTGTACGATGGTGGTAAGAATCACGTTCTGAGTTTGAGCTCAAATTTATTGTAGGAATGGCTAGTGTCGTGAAAACTGTCTAAAAGTGTCTCTTTAAGAGGGTTTAGTGTTATAAAATAATCATCAGAAATCAGTGTAATCATCAGAAATCATCAGTGATTAATGCTTAGAACTACTGATTGGAAGCTTGGATCCTTGAGCAAGTCCTTTAACCACTTTAACTTGTGCCCTGTCTCAATTGCAAATAATTCTGGATAAAAGTATCAGTCAAATGAGCAAATGCAAATGAATTCTGATATCTTATATCAACATTCTTCTCCAGCACACCATTATAGTAATCTGTGTTATAAAATTATGCAACCAGGTGAGTAATATGATGGCATTCTTTCTCTTAAATGTCAAAGCTAATAATGGTTTTTAAGCTAAGGCTGTTTCACTATTGCGACCTTTAGGGATTCTGACTTGTTTCTGCTTAGCATATGAGTGAGTGCTGTCGCAAACCACCTGGGATTAAATCAGCTAACCTAAAGTAGCAGGGTGAGAGAAAGAGAAAAAAGAAAAGAGCCAAGAAAATGTTTCTGTCACATAGCTGATCTCGACCTTTAGTCAAAAAATAATCCTTAAAGGATTTTTTGGTTATGAGGACCAGTCTGAAATGAAGGTAGAGTCAGATAAATTACAATATAAACACTTTCCAAGTCTTATCTGGACCTAAAAAATAACAGCCCACTGTTGCCATCACTGTAAATAATATAAACCGTATCGAGTATCATAGCATACAGACAGGGACGCAGGTACAAGTTTACCACCTGCCCTGAAATGCTTTTATTCTTTTAGAGAAAATAAGCTGTCTGATTCCCTGGGATCCTTCCTAGTTCCCACCATTTTATGGTGTGCCTGTGTCACACTAGTTTAAATGAAAATTTATATTGATGATAGTTTGATTAATTATCCAATGAAACTACAAATGGGAACGAAAGAATGGAGGAAGGGTGGATGGATGGATGGATGGATGGATGGATGGATGGATGGATGGAAGGGAAATTGCTGACTGAGATTCTGGCAAGACATCATGTCAAGTTTGAATCCTAAGCATGAGTCGGCAACACTATCTGCTCCACCACCATGCTGCCTATCAATACCTACAGTAATTCATTTCTTTATACATACACTCAAATTATATTGACTAAATATCCTATGAAAATACAAAAGGAAGGAAGGAAGGAAGGAAGGATGGAAGGAAGGAAGGTACTAACCAAGGGTGGATGAAAGGAAGAAAGGAAAAGAAGAAAGAATGAAGGAAGGAAGGATGGATGGATGGATGGATGGATGGAAGGAAGGATGGAAAGAAAGAAGGTAGGAATGAAGGATCTAAAGGAAGAAGATAGGAATGAAGGATGGATGGAAGGACAGAAGGAAGGAAGTAAAGAAGGAAGGAAAGATTGTTGAGTGAGGGCGCTTATCATTTCTTATTTGTGTATCCTCATTTCCTTTCCTCACATCCGTTACTAGCTCCACCCCCTTAGGATGTGAGGGAAGGATGCAAGTAGGGGTGTAATATGGCCTGGGCATTAGGGGCTGTAGCCCTGAAGATTTTTTCTTTAGCCCTGAATAATTCTCCTCTTGGAGCGGTTTGTCACTATGTAACTGAACATCAGTAAAAGAAGACAGCAGTGTTGTAACTTTATATCTTCAGTGAACGGAGGAGACCAATCACACAAGGTTTACAGGAAAATAGGTGGAAACACTCGTGTCTTATTGGCTGACAGCTTTTAATTCTGACAAACACTAGCTCACACAGTCAGTGTGAGGTAAAATGAATAAAATGGATATACACCAAAGGGGTTGAACATCTTCCAGTGCTGAGCAGGAAACCAAGGTGTGTAAATGTCTATATGAGTTTGTGAATATGTATAATTTAAATGAACATGATATGAGCAGAGCATGAAGAAAGATAATGTACAATGCTGTAGCAGCTAAACCCCTACAATGATAGCTTAGCTGTGCCTTCCTTGGCTAGCGACACCAAACTAGCCTCGTCTTGTGTTAGATAACCAAAAAGTTTTATATTTTATCAGTCTGGTCGTCCTGCAAACAGTGATAACACCAGAGGCAAGTTTTATGATAAATCCCACTTGTCCAATTTTCAATTAGCCCTTACAAGCAAGAAAAATATTCACTCAGACGGTCTATTTAGGAGTACATTTTAAAAAGTTTTTTTTTTTCATGAACAAGAATCTGGGCTCAGCCTCGAATGATTAACGGTTCAGCTAACGCCCCTGGATGCAAGGATGAGCTGTGAGGAGAGAGGAATGGAAGCAACACAATTGGAATATCCTCGCTCTCTCAAGCGTCACTTCAAAGCGACGTCAATTAATGATGACTGTGCTCAGCTGGATGACCTCACTGCGCTTCAGGGATCTGCCGTTATGTTGTTAATAACCACATTCTTAATAAAGCAAAATGCGCTGATAGTATGTGAAATGTCTGGGTTATTCAACAATGAATTCATGAACAAAATATAATTCATCGCATCTTTTGTGCAGCTTTGCATATCCAAACATGCAAGGATCGATTAACTATAATACTCATTGTAAGCGTATTATTATTTAATTATATTTCACACAAAATAACATCACATCGTCAAAGGACTTGCTATTTTAGATTGTATCAGATGTAAAGGAGGAGGGGAATTTATATGTGCATCAGGTTTTTCGACAAGATGGCTGACTTCGATCGATTTCCGGGTCAGGGGCTGGAGGACGGAGGAGCAAGGAAACGAGGAAGCATCAACTTGAGTATTGAGAAACACTGTGAGAGTCTGGCAACACATCATGTCTAGCTTGAATCTTAAGCATGTAATTCTTATAGCAGGGACTGTGTGCATCTGGAGCTGTAAAAGGTCTGGCCTATTGGACCGTGCCTGCCTGCTGCCTGACACAAGATGAATCATGGGGCTCTGGCAGCGCTTCATCTTTCTCAGGGCAATCAAAGGCAATATGATTTCTACTTCAGTAAAGAGTACTTTACTGCCCGTTTCACCACTTGTTCCTCTTTGCAGGCAGCAAGCTGATGTAAGTTTGATATTAAAAACCAGAGGAAGCCAGGGCACAGAAACAGAAAAAAGAATGGGAGCAAAGCCAAAAAGAAGACTGTCTTGAAAGTGTTGGGTACAAAAATGGGGGGAAAAAAGATCTTAGTGCAGTATACATTTAGATAGAATTGCCATGCTTTACCTGTCTTAGTACAGTCTATCTTCGGAGAGGATTACCTTCCAACTAAATTTTAAAAAAAAAAAAATATATTTATGATATTTTTATAAACATGTGACAAGCTTTCTACACAGTAAAAAATATAAAATGCTATCTTAGCAAGTTAACCCTCCTGTTATGTTGGGAGAAAAAAGGGTCAAAATGTCTTCCACAGTTTAAATACACACAAAAACAGCAAAGTACAGCTTAAAACAGTAAACCTTTATAGGAAGAAATATTTGCATATAGGTTCATGACCCTAAATGAGGAAAGTCAAAACATTTCAGAGAAAAAGAGAGATTAAACAGTATTTCAGACATCTCAAATGTGGAAATGGGTCCAATTGACCCATAACATAATAGGAGGGTTAAAATAATCTTGGATAAAGGAAACCTTATCAAATATTTCTCATTATGAGATGACTATATGACAAAATATAAGACCACTGTTGTGGCCTACTTAGAAAATGATCTGGAAATAATATCATCTTACTCATTTAAAGTACTTCTGTAATTACAGATTTTTATAGTTGATGACTTCTTCAATATGACCTGCTCCACGTGCACACTCTCCAACATGTCAAAAACAGCCAGCTATAACTTTGTCATTATTTAGTCCTCTCACATAAGTCTTGTCAAACATCCCAATGTTCCATGAATCAAAATAACTGCTGGCAGAAGTGAAATCAGGAGGCATGACAGGAGTTTGTGCTGCATTAGGCTGGCATGCCTGAGGATGTGCCGTGCAGAGTCAGCTCTAATCCACAACTGCTTCTCACTGCCACGGTGCAGGCTTTGGCATTATGACAGAGCACTTTAAGACTTTAAGGCTACTTTGACTTGAGCTTTTCCTAATGTTACGAACACAGAGTTTCTAGGTGAGATGCATTCATAAAAGTTTTGCATGTTCATTGTTATCCCTCATTTGAAGGACATTACAGAGAAAGACTGAAAATTGGTACAAAATATGTTTGTGCAAAAACAATTCTCTTGAGATCATGAAGGGAAAAGACTACATTTTGTTTGGTTGTATTATGTACGCATTTTGAATTAGGCAATTGAATTTTCATTAGTGTGCATGAATAAAATGTTCATTTATTTATGCGGTAGTTCCACTAACACAAAAATGTAATCTGCGTAAAATATCAGCAATCAACTGTCAAAGATTGTGTAATTGACTGTGATATCAGTTGCTTTAATTATATATATATATATATATATATATATATATATATATATATATATATATATATATATATACAGTATCTCACAAAAGTGAGTACACCCCTCTCATTTCTGTAAATATTTGATTATATCTTTTCATGTGACAACACTGAAGAAATGACACTTTGCTACAATGTAAAGTAGTGAGTGTACAGCTTGTGTAACAGTTTAAATTTGCTGTCCCCTCAAAATAACTCCACACACAGCCATTAATGTCTAAACCGCTGGCAACAAAAGTGAGTACACCCCTAAGTGAAAATGTCCAAATTGGGCCCAATTAGCCATTTTCCCTCCCCGGTGTCATGTGACTTGTTACTGTTACAAAGTCTCAGGTGTGAATGGGGAGCAGGTGTGATAAATTTGGTGTCATCGCTCTCACACTCCCTCATACTGGTCACTGGAGGTTCAACATGGCACCTCATGGCAAAGAACTCTCTGAGGATATGGAAAAAAATGAATTGTTGCTCTACATAAAGATGGCCTAGGCTATAAAAAGATTAGCAAGACCCTGACACTGAGCTGCAGTACAGTGGCCAAGACCACACAGCGGTTTAACAGGACAGGTTCCACTCAGAACAGGTCTTGCCATGGTCGATCAACAAAGCTGAGTGCACATGCTCAGCGTCATATCCAGAGGTTATTTTTGGGAAATAGACGTACGAATGCTGTCAGTGCTCAGACAATACACCACACACTGCATCAAATTGGTCTGCATGGCTGTCTTACCAGAAGGAAATCTCTTCTAAAGATGATGCACAAGAAAGCCCACAAACAGTTTGCTGAAGACAAGCAGACTAAGGACATGGATTACTGAAACCATGTCCTGTGGTCTGATGAGAAAAACTTATTTGGTTCAGAAAGTGTCAAGCGTGTGTACAAAGACAAGTGTGTCTTGCCTACAGTCAAGCATGGTGGTGGGAGTGTCATGATCTGGGGCTGTATGAGTGCTGCCGGGACTGGGGAGCTACAGTTCATTGAGGGATCCATGAATGCCAACATGTACTGTGACATACTGAAGCAGAACATGATCAGTATGCAGTATTCCAGCATGATAACAACCACAAACACACCTCCAAGATTGCTAATGAAGCTGAGGGTGAAGGTGATGGACTGGCCTGTCTCCAAACCTAAACCCTATTGAGCATTGTGGGGCATCCTCAAACGGAAGGTGGAGGAGCACAAGGTTTCTAACATCCACCTGCTCAGTGATGTCATCATGGAGGAGTGGAAGAGGACCCCAGTGGCAACCTGTGAAACTCTGGTGAACAGCATGCCCAAGAGGGTTAAGGCAGTGCTGGAAAATAATGGTGGCCACACAGCTTGAGTGATATATATATATATATATATATAGCCCACTTCACCTGTAGTGCTTGAGTGATGGTGAGATGTACTCTTCAGAAATACTAATCTGTGGTTACACTGCACATACCTGCAGAGTACAGAGGCTCAGAGAGAGTATGAGAAATTCAGACAGTGAGTGGAATCAACAAAAGAAAGGTCAGAGCTGCTAGCAAGGGAATAGAGCTCTATTGGAGGAGACATGGGTTACACTTAAGGATTGAGTAATAATCAGCCTGAAGTTTGGGCTGTTGAACTGTGTTTGGCTCAATCCATCTGGTGCTCTATGAGATGTGATATGGTTGGCCTTTCAAGAAAACCTCTTTTACACAATGTTTTTGAAAATGATTTCTTTTTTTACATGATGATACAGTATATTCAATTTATTTCAAGCAATCGAGTTGAGAGTCTAGCCAACTAGCAGGCATACTGAAATATTTTACATGAGAGCATGAAATATACTGTCAGGTCCATAAGTATTTGGACAGTGACACATTTTTTCCATCCTTTTTGCCGCTGTACACCACTGCAATGGATTTGAAATGAAACAATCAAGATGTGAGCTGCAAGTTGCAGCTTTAATTCAAAGGGTTTAACAAAAACCTTTGAGGAACTATTAGACATTTTCACAGGCTCAAAAGTAATTAGACAAGACACTGATAAGCAGTTTCATGGCCATGTGTAGCTTGTTTCCTCATTATGTCATCACAGATTAAGGAGATAAAAGGTCTGGAGTTGATTCCAAGTGTTGAATTTGCATTCGGTTGCAGTTCATGAGAGCTCTCAATATGCGTTCCAAAGAGGTGTCGATGCAACTGAAGGAGGCCATCATTAGACTGAAAAAACCCCCAGACCTTTCAGAAAGATAGCAGAAACGTTAGGAGTGGCCAAATCCACAATTTGGTACATTCTTAAAAAAAATAATCCAATGGTGAGCTCAGCAACATCAAAATACCTGGAAGACCAACTAAAGTGAATGAATGCAGAATTCTTTCCTTGTTTAAGAAACCCCACTTTACAACATCTAGCCTAGTCAAGAACACTCTGGAAGAGACAGGCGTATTGTCAAAGTCTACAATCAAGACAAAAAAGACTGTTTAGCTCAAGACGCAAACCACTGGTAACACTCAAGAACAGAATGACCAGATTAGACTTGTTAAAAAAACTGTTAAAAAGAGGCCTGACCAGTTCTAATGCAATTATCTTGGATGAGAATGATGGGAAGAGAAGAGTATGGAGAAGGAAAGGAAGGACTCATGAACCTAAAGCATACCAAATCATCTATTGAACATGGTGGAGGAATGTTAGGGCATGGGCATGTATGACTGCCAATGGAACTCTGTCACTGTTATTTATAGATGATCTGACTGTTGGTAGAAGTAGAAGGATGACTTCCGAAATGTATAGATCTATACATTCTTGTATATGTATAGATCTGTACATGATAAAACAGTGCTTCACACTACAGATGGATAATGACCCAAAACATACTACAAAAGCAACCAAAATGCTTCTTAAGGCAAAGAAAGTAAATGTTCTTAAATGTCCAGTGACCTCAACATAAGTATGCATGCTTTTCATTTTTCATTGACAAAACTGAAGGCAGAAAGACCCACAAATAAGCAGCGACTGAATGTAGTAAAGGCCTGGCAAAGCATCTCAAGCGAGGAAAATCTGCATATGTTGATGTCCATGGGTTCCAGACTTCGGGCAGTCATTGACTGGAAAGGATTGGCATTCAAGTATTAAAAATAATCTAAATAGTTATGATCATGTTCGTTTGTCCAATTACTTTTTAGCCTGTGAAAATGGTGGGACCATGTAAAAAATGGCGGTAATTCCTAAACGGTTTATGCAGTATTTTTTTTGTTGTTGTTGTTGTTGTTGTTGTTGTTGTTGTTGTTAAACCCCTTGAATTAAAGATGAAAATCTAAATCTGAAATCACATTTTGATTGCTTAATTTCAAACCCATTGCAGCAGTGTACACAGGAAAAATTACAAAAATTGTGTCACTGTTCAAATACTTATGAACCTGCTGTATAATTTAAAGGTTTTAAAGTGGTATTAAACTGTCTGACTGTTCTGAAAAGAAGTTCTACTAGGACCACAGACAGATTTATACCACGGACAGATAAGCTTTTTGATTATATAGTGACTCTGGATGGCCTTTCAGTTACATCATGTGTAGAAGTGAAGGACCTGGTGTTGTTATTGACTCTGAAGCTTATGTAGATAATATTACCTTAAGCCGTTTCTCAGCATTCCGAACTTAAAAAAAAAAAAGATCTAATGCCATTACATGATGCAGAAAAACTAGTTCATGTTTCTGTTACTTATGAGTCGGACTGCTGTAATGCCTTGCCGGAGTCCTTATAAGAACCAGAACATTTCATCATATTACCCCCATTCTATCCACACTACATTGGCTTCCAGTAAAATTTCATACTGATTATAAAATCAGTGATGACCTGCTAAGTACTGAAAGTTCTTGCCCCACAGCATCTGAGCAAACTTTTGTTTTTTTTAAGATCCACCTCACCTGCTTCAATCAAAGTGCACCGTTTATTAGTTTTTTATCAGTACCTGATGAATAAGGAAGGCAGTTTCAATATTTAAGACTGTCATGTCATCACCCCCACCCACACCACGCTCTCTACTTAGATCACTGGGATTTGGGAGTGTGTCCCAGGGGGCCCTCATGAATGTGTTACCTTCTGACTCTCCCCTATTAGCTAGATCCTGGCACACTTTTACTACCTCTGAATCTTCTTGCCCTCCAGTGCCTGATTCATCTTGATACTTCCTCTGCTTGGAAATTCTGCAGTTGTTACACATCTTCTGCTGTGGATGGCTCTATACGGACATGCTGAAGTTTACTCCCAAGACTGGCCCTTACGTCAATGGATAATCTCACCTGGATACTGCAGACATGTACCTAAGAACTTCTGAAATCATAAACACTCATCCCAGAACTCTTAATCAGAACACGCTCGTACTAAACATCCGTTCAACACACTTAGTGCTGTTTGCCTTTCTATCTTTTATAGCATACATTTTTACATAGTATACAAATGATTTATAATCCCATTAGCAAGTCTTACCAGAAACGGTTCATCTCAAGCTTTCTTCCTCATTACAGCAAACATCATCCCCCCACCCTTTTTTTTGGCTGCTCCCATTTCATTTTTAGGGTCACCACAGCACATCTGCATATTGATTCTGGCACAAGTTTTAAGTGGTTAAATCAGCGCACTACTGATTGGAAGATTGTGAGTTCAAATCCCAGCAACACCAACCTGCCTCTGTTGGGCCCTTGAGCAAGGCCCTTAACCCTTAACTGCTCAGTTCTATAAATTGGATAAATGCCAGTTGCTCTGGATAAGGGCGTCTGCTGTATGCTGTAAATGTAAAAATGTAAATGAATCAAACCTAGGTCGTGGTGATGAAAGTACCACATGCTAGCCATTAGTCACCGGGAACCTGCTTTGTGACAATGTATACAGTTAAAAATGCTACATAATCAAAATCGCAATATGATTGGGGATTTGAACTCATAATATGTGGATAATGTTAGCTCTGTGGTTAAACTTACATTTATCTCATTTATAGAACTGAGCAGTTAAAAGTACTTTGCAAAAGTTTTAGGCGAATGCAAAGAAATGCTGTACAGCAAAGATGCCTTCAAAACATAATGAAATTAAATGTTTCTTCATTTAAAAAAAATACTATAAAGAGCAGTAAACATTAATAAATGAAACAAAGTTGATATTTGTTGTTACGACCCTTTGATTTAAAAAAAATTATTAGTAGTCTTAGGTACAATTTGTGCAGTTTTATAAGGAAATGAGCTGTATCTATTGCATCTTGCAGAACCAGACATGGTTCTTCTGGAGACTTTGCCTGTCACACTTGCTTCTTATTTAGGCAGCAAAACCCAGCAGCTTTCCTTGTGTTATTTTTTTTTGTCTGAAAAGTGTCTCTTACCATAAAATCTGCTGCTTTCCTCACTGACATACAAACATTTTTCTGTAACATTTCATTTTGTGCTATAAAACTAATGTTTGGAAATCTAACATGTTTTTATACTGACTCGATAAAAGAAGTCATAAAATAAAAATCTATAACAAAGTTTGTACAAAAAAATAAAAAAACGGGTGCCTAAGACTTTTGTACAGGGTTGTACATTTACATAATCTGAGGAGGAGTATGCATTGGGCTCTGGGGTGCACTAAAATGCTTTATGAGGTTCCATTTCTCTAAATTTAAAACCAACAGATCTGTTATTATACATTTTTATGGTCAAGCATTATGCACTCATCGTATCAGCCTTTGAAACAATGTAGGAACATAATTTTCAGTGGTTGCACATCAGAGATTTCACTATACTATGGATTCCACTCCAATACAAAAAGTCTACACACCTTTAATGTCATTTAAAAAAAAAATAATAATAATAATTATAATATATATATTTCAGTGTAACAGGGACTATTTCTTCAGATATATTGACAACCTTTAAAATAATTGGCAAAACTGATTGTGTAAAATAAACATTAAATATAGTAAATAAAAAATTCCATTTACATAATTGCCAAATAAATAAATAAATAAATAAATAAATAAATAAATAATGACAACACTGGAGAATATTTAAAATGCAACAAATTGGCATCTTTCAACAAATCATCCATCCATCCATCTTCAACCGCTTATTCCTGCTTCAGGGTCACGGGGAACCTGGAGCCTATCCCAGGAAGCATCGGGCACAAGGCGGGGTACACCCCGGACAGGGTGCCAGTCCATCGCAGGGCACAATCACATACATACTCACACACCCATTCATACACTACAGACAATTTACCAATCCAATCAACCTACCATGCAGTCTTTGGACTGGGAGGAAACCGAGCCGGAGGAAACCCCCGCAACACGGGGAGAACATGCAAACTCCGCACACACATGGCCCCGGTGGGAATCGAACCCCGGACCCTGGAGGTGTGCGGCGAACGTGCTAACCACTAAGCCACCGTGCGCCCTTCAACAAATCATTTTCTTTACATTTTACTTTCAGTTTCCAGCAACTATGTTGTTGCTTTTGGGGAAACCCGAAGAACAATCAACAAAGAGACAGATGGGTATTTACCTACACAAAATCATTTAATTAATATTCATGTGTACTAAATTATAAAAATTAAGCACAATCAGGGCCATAATATTTTTTTTTTTAGCAAAAGTCTGGAGTTACAAAGAGTTTCAGAAGAGTTTTGAAGACTTTCAAAATTCTCAGTTACAAATTTCTCAGGAAGAGGACATGTGATCATACTGTGAGGAGAATTCTGAGCGAGACAAGAGCCCAATAACTGCAGTTTTATTTATTTCAATTGCACATCATACATCAAATTATACACCAAAGCCATAACAAGTTACATCATTATGTTCACCGAGTACCAGAATATTTAACCCCAAACCTGGTTCTCTCAGCCAGGAGGTTAAGACTTTGTTATAATGAAGTTCTTAAGATCATAGACCCAAAAACATAAACACAACATCCACCCATTTTAAAGATTGTACTGAAAATAAGCTAACAAATGGAAATCCAACAACCGAAATAGAATCAGTAGGTTCTTATCTATTGATTTCAACTAGTTCGAGAATACAAATATGCCTCGTTTGTTCGCTGATACCCCAAAAACTGTTTGGGTTGTGAAACAGAACTACCACATTTATATCTGGTGTGAGTAACAATGTGACATCTTTTTCACATAGATTTGATCAGGTTCTGCTATAGCTATATGAAATGTTTGGATATTCGTGGGAGCTAGAAAACGCTGTCATATGCACTGATCCATACATCACAAAGATGATGCAAGTATACAGGCCATGGAAAAACTGGAACATTTTGAGCTGCCAGAAAGCATGCCTCATGGAGGCATTCAAGATGATTGTGATGGATGAATGGTTTGACACCGAGCTTCAGGATGACATTCTCAGCATCAGCAGAGGTGCAGGTGAGCTGTTCCCCACTCACATCGGTTATCGGGATCAGTGTCCCAATAAAGACGTCGAGCATGCAGATATCCTTCCCAAAGACAAATTCTGAATGTTTGTGCCGAAATTCCTGATTGTCTGGCTGGTCTCAGACGCTCCCACAGGTGAAGTGTTGCATTTCTAATGAAAACATGTTCTCTTAATTGAAGAAGGCAGTCCATAGGCACAAA
The DNA here is from genome assembly GCA_012411365.1 of Ameiurus melas. Classification (NCBI taxonomy): domain Eukaryota; kingdom Metazoa; phylum Chordata; class Actinopteri; order Siluriformes; family Ictaluridae; genus Ameiurus; species Ameiurus melas. Next base: position 16,354,170 of record CM022766.1, on the reverse strand, counting down.
CTTCAGAATATAAAAGAGATTGAAACATTCTGCATAGAGGTCTGGGTCCAAAACCCTTCTATTAGTGTGCCATGAAGAGGTGGAAGCAGATAGATACAACTGGCAGAATCAAAATGGCAGAAGCATAGTCAAAAACACTTCAAAGCACATATAGAGCAATGTGGAGAAGCATCAGCGGAAAGTTAAAAACCAGACAAGCAGAACTGACAAAAGTTCTCATAAATACACAAGATGATCGCAAAACCTCACGATCCCAGTGTGGAGAGGTGTGCTATATATCTAGTTTGCAACCAATGAAACTAAGGAACAGGAGTGTGAATTAGAATGACAATGACTGAATTTAGGGATTTCATTAAATCCTCGAGAGTCAGTGTATCCGGGTACGACAAACTTTATTACACATTACAGGAGAGGAAACACTAAAATGCGCAGGTGGTGGTATTCCAAGACCAGCACTGGGAAATATTGTCTATTGTCTATTCAGCACTATATTTATAGCATCCATTATTCAGAGGAAACATCTGTGACATGAATAATACACACACACACACACACACAGCCCCTACCCACATTAATGTATAGACACCTACTTCCATAACCAGAATCCCCTGTCGAGAGCTTAGTGTTCTTTCTCACTGTTAATCAAGTGTGAGGAAAGAATGAGAGGAGAGAAAGTGGTAGGAAAATGACAGAGTGGCAGAAGAAAGATAAAGGTTTAGGAAGAGATTAGATGTTCACTGCCTTATCCAGTTAGTAAAGAACAGTAGGAAGAACTACATACAGGAGCACCTTTCAAAGTGTAGCCTTCCGCAGACATACAATGTTGTGTATCAAATAAGTAAAGGATGCTGCTGACACCGAAATGTAATCATGAGTAAACGGAAATTAAATCAGAAACACTTCAGAACTTCAAATGACTTGCTTTATTTCCAACATTATCTCTGTTTTCTTTGTTGCTGTAGATAAAACATTGAAGTATCCTACTGTATGTATTTAATCTCTTGGAAATGTAGGAAGTATTCCGAACCCTCTTTCTTCCCCCTCTTGTTGTTATATCATGGCCGTAATAGGTTAAATTCTTTTTCTTTTCTTTTTTTTTGCATGTTCAACAAACACAATTTACCACAGATTTCTAAACAATTGTGTACATTTACAAAATACATTTACAAACAATTGTGAAAGCCTGTTTATGCTTTTTTATATTATTATGGACTTTGTTTTGTAGATTGACGAGAAATATTTAGATGTCATCACTTTCAGAGAAAGGTTGTAATGTAGAAAAATGAGCCACATTGTTGTAGATCTGACAAACAATTTGTTTATTATGTCCAGTGACTTCTTTAGCAGAACCTTGAAAAAAGTTTGACATTATACGCAGTTGTTCATTCATACATATGAAAGCCAGAATAGCATATGAACCAGAACGTAATTAATTGTAATTAATAAACCAGGCAAAGGTATGTATCTTAAATATCTTAAGTATAATATTTTAGGCCATGTATTATAATGTATAAAGAATAAAATACTTCAGGACGTGCTGTTATAGGGAAAAAAAATCAATACTCAAGGTGTGTTGTTGATTATTTTCCAATAACAGCATGTCCTGAAGTCTTTTTTCCCCTCTTATGTGCCATTACAATTTTTATTATCGATTTCAACTTTTTGAAATTTTTTTATATATTTTAAAAAATATGTTTTTTCCCCCCCAAACAACCCAACATCGTACTTCTAATTGTTTATAGTTGCCTTTTAATGTTGATGAATGTCCCTGAGACAAGCTAAGTCGTGTTATCACTTACATTATGGCAGCTATAAACAGTCATTCTCTCACACCCCCTCTTAATTTTTCTCTGTAATGAATTTCATAAAAACAACAACAACAACAACAAAAACACAGCTTGTCATGTTACTGAGATACCACAAAGTGCAAACTCCAATGTCCTAAATTCTTTCCCATGGTAGAAAACTTACCAACCTTTACAAAGCACTTGTATTGGAGACTTCTTCCATAAATGTTAAATAAACTTACAGAAAGCTTCACCATATCAACGATTACATGTCTTTGTCAAATAACATCATTTGATAAAACTTTTGTAATGATATAGAGCGGCCAACATACAAGTCCCTGTGACATAGCTGTTGCTATAGAAACAATAATATAATATAATGAGCACATATAAACCTGTGATTTGAATTACAGCCATCACACCTTCTGACATTCTTTCAGATTTGAAAATTGTCCAGCTCTGTGGTATAAACAGCAGTGATGTTAATCATAGTGCTGGTAGCTAAGGTCATTAAAAAAACCTTTCCCACTGAGTATACATGGCAGTGCAAACTGCACGTGCAATTGATTTTTTTTCCTCCATGCTTTGCACATGAATATAGTCAACATCAGACTTTCCTTGCATTTGCCATGATAAGCATTTTCTTAACCTAGAAAGAATAGGTAATGAAATGATCTGTGTTCCTCCTCCTTGTGAATCAGCAGTCTCATTTGAGATAGTGAAGATGAATGATTAGGAATTGAAATGCTTGCATGCTTATGAATGTGCATTAAGAGACAGAGCTCTCTGGGAATTGTGCCTTAAGACTCTGTGTCGAGTAAATAACGTAATTGCACTGGACATACAGTATTTAAGGTCTATTCATATTAATGACTTTGCTCTATCAGTAATAACTCCGCAAAAAAAAAAAAAAAAAAAAAAAAAAAAAATAACATACATTAAGTTTGTTAATTTTTGCCCTGACCTCCTTTCGCATTTAAAACTTTTTTAGATTTAATACTGACTAAATTACTCATTCACATCTTTTCCCCAATGATAATACTTCAGCAAATATATATCCGATATATACACAGCAGTATTTACGTACACCTCAGAAGAAATGAGGTCAGGTCTAGAGTATATGTTTCTATTTTTCAGCCTAAGTGCCCCAGTGCCTGCATTAGGAAGCATGCTGCTATGTGAACACTATATGCATGATTGGCACTTCACATTCACACATCACTGATGCTGCTAGCCAATGGATTAGGACACTGGGTGCATGACTACCTAAAAAAAGACTGTAGCATGAAGATTTATCTCAGTACCGAAATGGCAGAATGCTTATTCTTTCACACATACACAAGCACACATACACAACTCGAATCTCGAATATATTATTCGAGGCCTATGATCATACAAAAATATAACATCATATAATCATCTATATGTGAGGAACTTCTTTTTAGCGTTCTGGTCTTAAAGCTTTAAACTAATAGATTAGTCAGTAAATCAATCCCATAATATTAACTAGTAAATGTCTCCTGCAAAAAAGTTATGTTCAACATCACAACATTAAACTCATTTCTCAATTTCCTTTTATGCCTTTGCCACCTGCTGTCCATCGAAGAGGCATTTGGTACACAGCTGTTGTGGGTATTCTTTGAAATCATAAAGGATTTTATAGCAAATTGGAAGCGAAATTGACACTAGATTACTGCCAGTGTAATTAAAACGCTTTTGGAAATAAACTTGGCAGTAGTTGCCTTGAATACTCAAAATGCCAGCATGATCATGTTTTATTGTTTGCATTTTATTCTGCTCTATCAATATAATGGGATATTTGTTTAGTCAGGATTGTTCCAAAAAACATCCTTATCATGGAACAACCATTGCAGTCATGAGTGAGTTTGTGTGTTTGTGTGTGTGTGTGTGTGTGTGAGTGAGATAAAGAGGTTTGTTAGATTTGGAAGCACAAACGTAGCTTCTCGCTGTGCGAGTGTGTCATGCACTGGTGACAGAGCCCCTCATCGTAATTTGAATAATGTTTAAGCTCCTGTTTTAGACTGAGTCATGGATCAGTACATGGTGCCTTGAACTGAATGGCACATTCACAGGCTTTAAAGTCATAATCCAGAGAGAATAAAATAAACTCTAATTCTACCTAATTGAATGTGGTGCTGCTTCAAATTTGCATCCACTGATATAAAAAAGTGCTGCACAGAGGTGCAGCTCACATTACTGTCTGTGGAGTATTGCATGTTCTCTGCTTGTCCATTTGGGTTTCCACTGGGTTCTCTGGTTTCCTCTCACCTCTCAAAAACATGCAGATACGTGGATTGGCTATGCTAAATTGCCCCGAGCATGAATGAGTGGGTGAATGTGCATGTGAATTGGGCTCTGTGACTGAGCGGCATCACATCCATAGTTTATCTGGGAAAGGCTGGGATAAGACAAACAAGAGATCACCAAGTTGCTTGTTGCACACATTATAGAGGACTTCACCTGACACTTAGGCCAGGTGTCTCCATTTCCTGAAGAGACCAAGGTGAGCTCATAACCCTACCATCATTACATTACATAGGGGTCCATTAAGAGCACTGTGAAGAGCTGTGTCACTGTGTGGTAGGAGAACTTCAGGGCCATTTCTAGGCATAGGTGAACTAGGCGGTCGCCTAAGGCAGCGGTCCCCAACCCCCGGTCCGCGGACTGGTACCGGGCCACACAGAAAGAATAAACAACTTCCATTATTTCCGTTTTATTTATTATCTGGATCTGAAAAATGACCGGATTCTCTCCGTTACATCCTTCTACGACTCACTCTTGACACATGTCAAGATGCTTGTCTCGGTCACGTGATACGTTGAAACCTTACCATAGAAACCAGAGAGCGTTAGGGGGGAGAGAGGATGTTACGAGGACGCTGCTAATAAAGTTGCGATTTCACATTGGATTCACATTTATTATTATATTTTTTAATATATATTATATTATTATTATATTTTATTTTGTTGTATTTATCCGCCACACCGTGAAAGGCTGGTCCGTGAAAATATTGTCTGATATTAAACCGGTCCATGGCGCAAAAAAGGTTGGGGAACGCTGGCCTAGGGCATCACCAGCATGGGGGCGTAGATGAGCACCCTGACACCCTCACCCAAGAAAGTGAGTACCTGGCCTGGGCATTTGGGTCTGTAGTTCCGAATATTTTATCTTTATCCCCGAATAATTCAGCAGTGAATAATTCACATAGTGAGCAGTTTGTCACTACATAACTGAACGTCAGTAAAAGAAGACTGAAGTGTTGTATTTTATCTTAAGCGAACGGAGGCGAGACCAATCAGACAGGGTTTACAGGAAAGTAAGTGGAAACACTTGCGTCTTATTGGCTGAACGGGTCTTAATTCTGTCAGTGTGAGGGAAAAAATGGATATACACCGATTTTTTATTTTGAACCAGTAAAGGGGTTGAAACTGAAACACTAATATTCTCTCATGCGGAGCAGGAAAACAAGGTGTGCAAATGTCTATATGAGTTCCAAGTTACGTGAACAGGATATGAGCAGAGCATAAGGACTGATAACGTACACTCCATGGCTCTGTAGCAGCTAAACCCATACAGTGACAGCTTAGTTGTTCCTCCTCATGGCTAGCGACACCAAACAAGCCTAGTCTCATGCTAGATTGCCAAAAAGTTTTAAAAAGTGTAGATTTTATCAGTCTGGTTGTCCTGCAAACAGTGATAACACCTGAGGCAGATTTTATGATAAATCCAACTTTTTGTCTGACAGGTAAATTACCACAGCTTCTGTAAAAACAACAATAACAACAACAACAACTGCTTTAGGCTACTAGCTGAGTTGAGAACGTTCAGCTGGAGAACTGACCATTATTTTTCTCAAGTTTTACTACCTGTACCATTGAGGTGGAAATTGTGGTTTATATCAAGTAGGTCCATCAGCAAGGTTTTTACAAACAGATTATGAAAGTTAACTACTCAGTCACTTTGAGTAGAAAGCATTAGGGGCACTCTAAGAGAAAATTAGGGGAACGTTCTACAAACCTAAAACGCCTTAAGGAAAAATTTCCTAGTTAACAAAAAACAAACCTTAAAAATTTATGTACTGGGAAACAAAAATTATTAGCTGGGTAGAGGGTTAGGAGGAGGTTTGGGGGTGTGACCAAGAGGAATCTCACATAGGGTGCCAAAATGGCCAGAAACAACCCAAGAGAACTGCACTGTTGGAATACTCTACAGCAGATAGCGAAAACAAATGAAAACATCATTGGGATTTTTTTCTCACCTCCATCAAGAGCACTCAGCATAAAAGCTGAGTCTGCAAAGCCACCAGCATTGAGAATAACCCGGCAGAATATCTGAATATCTGCAACAGCTTTCTCCTCAAGGCAACACCCTGCTGCCATGAGACTGAACTGAACACACACACACACTAAGCATGTGTGTGTGTATATGTATGTATATATGTAAAAATAAAAAAAAAAATATATATATATATATATATATATATATATATATATATATATATATATATACATATATATACACATATATATACATATATACATACACGTGTTTATATATATATATATATATATATATATATATATATATATATATATGTATATGTATATATGTGTGTGTGTGTGTTGTTACAATGACTTTGCCTGACCAATAAGCACCTTTAGATTAGATTAGTGAACAACAAGAAAAGCCTAAGATTGGTTAAAATGTTTGGATGTGACTTTATTTATTCATTTATTTAATAAACCATATTATATATCGGTCACCCCTTAGTTCATGTTTTGCTACTTGGAGTTTGTCCCGTCTCCGTAGATTCACATGCAGTCTCTCACAAACAAGAAACAACGTACCGACGAGTCTCCATTTCCGGGAATGGCTCCCACACCACCGATACGACAATCCACCCTTCAATCAAAGACAAGTCCCGCCCATAGAATTTTCCCCGTCAACTTTGACCCCTTGTAACAGCGCTTCTGGTGTGGATCCGCGGCTCCTCCCTCTCCTGCACGGCGAAGTCGGACCTCCATTCAAACAACCGAAGAGAAAACGGGATGAAAGTCTGCCCGAGTCTGTCCAGCCTCTGATCGCCGACTGGAGACGAGTAGCAGCGAGGAAATCCCGGAGAACTCGGCTTTACTGTGCAGCCGCGTACGCGCGCGAGAGGAAACGGAGGAAACAGCCTCAACACTTACAAGTGGTTGCTAGCGAAAGCCGTGTCTCACACACAGCACTGCAAACATGGCGAGTGCTTCGTATCACATCTCTAATCTCCTGGAGAAGATGACGTCCAGCGACAAGGATTTCAGGTGCGTTGGTGTGAGGCTAATACGGGATAGAGTGAGAGCCACGGCTCGCGCATGCAGCTGTTGTCGCGGTGAAACGGTTCGATTTCCCTTGTAGCTGGAGCTCGCGCTGCACACCTCGCCTAGCTAGGCCGCGGATCACTCCGCTTAACTAGCGTTAGCTTAGCATGCTAGCTTTGCTGTCAGACTTTGACCGGCTTGTTGATGTTCTCTAGGAGATGGACAAAACGCGTTGTTTACGTGGTTTGTTTGTTAGTTAGTTTGTTTGTTTGCTTGTACATTAACGTACACCGAGTATGAGAAGCTAGGTTAGCTAGCCACCTAAACCGCTGCAGGTTCAGTGTCACTACAGCTCGAAGTGCTGAGGTCCGGAACAGGGGTTCCTTTCCCGACTATACTGAGAGCTGCACACGGAGAAGACACTGCTCGGGGGTTCATCTTCCTGCTCGTGGTGCTCGGGAACCGTGTACGCTTGTCCCAGTGTAGTGAGGCATGGCACGGGTCGGTTAGCTTAGCCTTACTTCTGTCACTTTTATTTACGGTTTCCGTCTAGTTGAATATACAGTGTGAGAGAATGAGTTTGTTAGTTAACGCTTAAATAAGTTGGTGTTTAACTAGTGAGGGTTTTGTTAATCATGCACAACTCACCAACCAACTCACTAACCGACTCTCCAACTCACCAACCAACCACCCAACCAACAAACAACCCCCCCAACCAACAAAACCCCCCCCCAACAACCCACACCCACCCAAACTAAAAAACCCACACCCCAACCCACAAACCCACCCCCCAACCCCCAAAACACACACCCCAACTCAAAAACCCCTACCCACACTCACAAACCCCCACTCTTTCTCCTTCCCTTCTCCTCCACCTATTTTTTTTTATTTTTTTTTTTTTTCCAATTTACCTTTTTCATTTTTCTTTCATTTCACTCTATTCTCAGAACATAAACTCATTTTAAAAAAAACAATTTTTTTTTAAACTAATAAACTTTTTTTTAAAAAAAAAAACACTTTTTAAAAATAAACAAACTTTTTTTAAAAAAAAAAAACACTCTTAAAAAAAAAAACAATTTTTTTTTTTTATTAATTTTTTTTTTTTTTTTTTTTTTTTTTTTTTTTTTTTTTTTTTTTTTTTTAATTTTTTTTTTTTTTTTCTTTTTTTTGACTCTCTAACTACTTCTCCAACTCAGTGACTCTCTAACTACTTCTCCAACTCAGTGACTCTCTAACTACTTCTCCAACTCAGTGACTCTCTAACTACTTCTCCAACTCAGTGACTCTCTAACTACTTCTCCAACTCAGTGACTCTCTAACTACTTCTCCATCTCAGTGACTCTCTAACTACTTCTCCAACTCAGTGACTCTCCAACTCTCTAACTCAGTGACTCTCCAACTCGCTAACTGACTCTAACCACTTCTCTAACTCACTACCTAATTCTCAAACTAACTAACTAAATATCTAACTGCCTCACCATCTAACTAACACTCCAACTAACTAAATGTCTAACTGCCTCACTATCTAACTCTCCAACTAACTAAATCTTTAACTACCTCACTATCTAACTCTCCAACTAACTAAATCTTTAACTACCTCACTATCTAACTCTCCAACTAACTAAATCTTTAACTACCTCACTATCTAACTCTCCAACTAACTAAATCTTTAACTACCTCACTATCTAACTAAATCTCCATCTAACTACATCTCTAACTACCTCACTATATAACTCTCCAACTAACCAATTAAATCTCTAACTGCCTCACTATCTAACTAACTCTTCAACTTACCAGCTAAATCTCCAACTAACTAAATCTCTAACTACCTCACTATCTAACTCTCCAACTAAATCTCCATCTAACTACATTTCTAACTACCTCACTATCTAACTGAATCTCTAACTAACTGAATCTCTAACTAACTAGCTAGCTTGGGCTGGTGAGGTTTGAAACTGTCGTGGTATGATAACTTTGTCTGTGATTGTATCGCGATATTAATCAACTATTAAACACACACACAGACCAGTGGTGAAAATGTATTATTCAATTCTTGTACAAATGTATCATGTATGTGTACACTATATGACCAAAAGTGTGTGGATATCTGACCATCACACCCATCATGCAGTTCCTCCCTAAACTGTTACTACGTAGTTTACATTTACGTTGATGGCATTTTGGCGGATGTTCTTATCCAGTTAAGGGCCTTGCTCAGGGGCCCGGCAGTGCCCCGGTTTGAACTCTCAAGCTTCCAACGTCTTAACCACTAGACATTTATCCGATGTCTTTGGATGCTGTAGCATTTAAGATTTCGCTTCACTAGAATTAACAGGCTGGAGTCCGATTAATCGGATGGGGCAGGGCGAACTTTCAGTGCCTTTTTTTTTTTTTTTTTTAAATAAATAAAATCCACAAACTGAGTGTTACAGATATAAACTTCAGACTAAAACTTTACACAACTGTTTGTCTGAAACAGAAAAGAACCCAATACACACACAATATATTATTAATTTAAGATTGTAGTTTAATTCGGTGCCTAAACCTTTTGAGCAACTCGCGACCGCATCACTGTCATGCTTCCATGCTCCACAAACTCCGCTTTATAAAGTTTATAAATCTTCTCAGCAGTGTTTAATATCAAATGCTACCCTGCCTTAGAGGACTTAGGAGGTCGCACACATTCCTACTCAGTCACGTGGTGATTACGCCTCCGTCTGATGAGGACTGAGGTCATGTTGGGAATAAAATCTAACAGTGACCGCAACAGTAAGCTGAAGAAAGTCAGTATCGGTGACTCTGAGGCTTAAGCTAGCGGTGTCGCATTACATGCGTGTGTCGTCAAGCGCTGTCGATTAGGAAGTGGATTATACTTCCGGTTAGTAAAAAAACCCCTAGTGTTCCATTTGAGATGATAATACCTTTCTAAAATCCACACACTAGATTGTAGAGTAGTCTGGGCACAGTGTGATTGTATAGTACGTTATTTGGGACACAACATTAGTTTTTACACTCTGAGGTGTGGTTTTCAGAAGTAACGTTATGAGTAAATCTCCTCCGTGCTGTGCAGACCAACTAATCTATAATGAGATCCGTCAACGATTTTCATAATCGATTATCAAATCTAAAAGCGATCATCATGTAGACATGGTGTGACAAGGAGCGAGTAGATGAACTCGAGTGTCCTGCACAGAGCCCTGACCTCATCCCCAATGAACACCTTTGGGACGAACTGGAACACCGACTGGAGCCCAGACATCCTCGCCCAATATCAGTGTCTGACCTCACTAATGCTCCTATGGCAGAATGATCAAATCCACACAGTCACGCTCTGAAACCTAGTGGGAAACCTTCCCAGAAGATTGGAGGTTATTATAACACGGGGGGGGGGATACATCTGTAATGGGCTGTTCAACTAGCACATGGGTGTGATGATCGGGTGTCCACATATTTTTTCCCTTATCTTGTATATGTGTGTGTGTGTATATAACAAAAGTGTTCTGAAGATAAATATGTAATCTAAACCCAAAACTGTTTTTCTTTCTTTTTTTGAGAATGACGCGTATATTTAATCTTTTAAGTTGTCTCTACACTGTAGGATTTTCAGACAGAGATTGCTCTTTCAGACAAAAACCACATATCGTAAAAGAACACTTATCGAGATCAGCGGTCTTTGAATGCATCTGGCATTGTTAAATGTCAGAATATAATAGTTGTTAGGGCACGAAAGTCACCAATAGGAGGAGAACATAGGATTATGTGAAACTTGGGGGGGGGGGCTATAAATATGGTAGTGGGAATGGAGAAACCTAAACAAAACATGGACAGGAAGAAAAAATCTCTCTGTTTTGTTTTCTGGCGGTTTGAGGCCTGCCTCCAGGGGCCCTGTGTGTGCAGAGTTTGGTAAATGGTAAATGTGCACTTATATAGCGCTTTTATCCAAAGCACTTTACACTGTGTCTCATTCACCCATTCACACACCAACGTAGCAGAGCTGCCATGCAAGGTGCTAGCTTGCCATCGGGAGCAACTTGGGGTTCAGTGTCTTGCCCAAGGACACTTCAGCATGTGGGGGTCACCCGGGCCGGGAATCAAACCGCCAACCCTACGATTGGTGGACAACCCACTCTACCAACTGCGCCACATCCTTTGCATGCTCTCCTCATGCTTAAGGGGTTTCTTCTGGGTTCGCTGATATCCTCCCCCAATCCAAAGACATGCACTGTAGGTTGGTTGTCCGTAGCATATGAATGTGTGTGAGTGTACCTTACGATGGGTTGGCAGCGTGTCAGAGTGTCCCCCACCTAGTGCCCGAATTCCCTGGGGCAGGCTCCCCCGTGATATTGTATAGGATAAACTGTGTTTTTAAATGAGGGGTGAATGAAGTCCTCCTTTACCCCCCAAATGACTCCCAACTCCTTTTCACCTTTTCGACATGTTTTCCCTAGACATTACATTACCGCTATTATACAGAGGGCTTGTACCTGTTTGTGCGATACGATTTTCTGCATGACCTGGTATCATGCACGGGTGATCAGTAAATCTTAAAAGACTGCTGAAGTCGCACAGTACTTGGGTTGTCAGTATTTATCATGTTTTCGTGCTGAATGAGAGCGTGGCTGTGAGGAAAGGTGACATGCTCGGTCAGAAGAAAAGTATAACTAGTGCGGGAATGTGCTCTGCTGCTTAGCCAAAAAAATATATAGCTGAGCAGCCAGCGTTGTTTTGTAGATTTTGCATGCTGGAAATGTATTTCTCCCTAATGTACATGCTGTGGAGGCTAAACAGGTTCCTCTATCTGCATGCCTGTTACTAGACTTGGGGACATTTGTTATTTAAATCCACACACATTTTCTCATGATAGTGTTTGGGAGGGATCATTTTCAACTGTGAATCAAAATATGTCATGTATTTTGCACACATGCATTACTATAGTACAGAGTAATACCCCCCATATTCTCCAAACACCCCCCCAGCTTTCCTATGCCCCCCTGCCCCCAATATTGGAAGAGACCAGGTGTAATGACTGACTAGTGTGTGTGTGTGTGTGTGTGTGTGTATGTATATATATATATATATATATATATATATATATATATATATATATATATATATATATATATATATATAAAAAATATACACACACACAGTACTGCTGACATTTGGAAAGTCGCTAAGGGTCTGAAAAGTTGTTAGATTTGTCGTTAGGCAGCTTTATTTTTGCAAAAAATACAAGTAGCTAAAGGGGTCTGAAAAGTTGGCAATGCTGGTCTGCAGGGACGGCTAGATAAAAGGGGTTTTTCATTGATTCACATTCTATTTGTACACTAATGTCTGTTTTTTTTTCTTTTTTGAAACGAATTTGCGCCCCTCCTCCGATCTCTCTGCGCCCCCCTAGCCCTCTCATTGAGAGACACTGCTATAGTATGCTACAAATTAATGTTAGTTTTTTTTTTTTTTTACTTCTGCATGTTCAAAAATACACAGCTAACTGATTGAGGTGCCAGCATCTGAAGGCTGATATCACTGTCTGGTATTTGTTGTGCAGGAAGTCCGTATGAGAAACTGGAAAAGGGAGAAGCCATGTGTGGTGAATGTTTTGATGCTGAAAGCACTGTTGAGTCTCAGGAGCAGGTGGTTGTTACTCTTGTGCCGGATGGAGCAGGTGGTCAGATTTGAAGCTCGTGGGACAAAAGAGAGAGAATGCATTTCCAATAACGTTCAGTACAACTCTATTAAAAGTGCTCTAAAGTGGACGCACAGCGGGTAGCTCAGGTTTGTAGATTAAGCAAGTTTTACACCAGAAGCAACGTTTCAGCGGCCCCGCCATTATTTTTCATTTTACACCGGGGTGCTGCGTTTGTCTTTTCATTTACTGGTGTGATAAATATAACATGCAGTTCTCTGTACTGACTGTCAGATTATTATTAATTATTATTTTAATAACCATCTTGTACTGTATAATGACAGCGGACCCTTCTCAGTCGCTCCTGCAAAAACTATCTGAGGAATTCTGCCGATAATCCATAGTTCCAGCAATCGGTTATCAGTGCCTTAATCTGCAAAACCCATCAATCAGTTCACCTCAAACTACAAGCCGAACTATTGATCTGACCTCAGTAAAGCTTTTCATATTCACTGTTTCTGTTCACACTTTCATTGTCACGTTAAACACGTTTGTGTTCAACTATTATGGTTTTTCAAATATTACCTTTCATGTGGTGTGTTATAGAGCTGTTTGTGAATGTAAAAAGTCTGCAAAGTTTCAAAAATCAAAGCGCACCATAAACGGGGTTGTTGACTCCCAAAATAGAAGGAACTGATTCTGAACAGCTGAATCGAGTCGTTGGTGATTCCAGACTTTACTTCCTGTACTAACCTACGTAGGTTTGTAACAAAAGCCCCACCTCTGGTCTTCATCGGCTGCTCAAGAACAGACTGAGCTGAAAATCTTTATGGTAGTTGGTGTTTCCCCCAATCACAACAGACTGGGACATCTGACCAATCAGAGCAGAGTATGAGAGTTTCGAACGAATCCTTTAGAACGGATCATTTACATTTACGGAAACAACGGATCATTCGTTTTTGACACTGGGGCGAAAAAAGTTAATGCTGCAATTTAAATTATGAACATTTAAATTATTAACATTTAAAGTGTTATGTTTATTTTCACCTTGGATGCATGTAAATCTATTGTATGAAACTAGGCATGTTTCAAAACCATAACAGGTGTGCTTTAATATTAGGCAGGCAGCACATTCATAGTTTTAATTTCATAGAACCTTCTAAACTTACGTTTCTGTCCATGGTATATTTCTGTAACAACAGTGAAAGGTTTCCGATGCTTCCATGTTAGTCTCGCATTATCAGCTCAGCCCTTCCAGTTCTCAAAGGTGTGTAAAACGCCTCTTAAATCTTCATCCGTTGTGTGCTCCGATTTCCTATTTTTAGATTAAAATTACCCCATTGGACAGTTCGTCTGCTCACCATTTTTGTTTCCTTGTGCAGACGCTCATTTAGCCTGCAGTTGATTGGACCCCTATGCATTATTCATCCTGTCTTGAGCCCTCTAAAAATTGCTTCCCGTTAAACCTTTGCCAAAGCAGCTGTTCACAGGCTGTATTTGTCTGCGTGATGGAGGCATGTGTCAGTTTGGATGCTGGGTATTTTATTTTTTCTCCCCAGTTATGGAGCTTCAGACGCAGCAGCTTTGATGTTCACGCCCAGGCAGGATGGGTGCCTATATGCTAATCCACTCTGGTTTTATCCCAAAGTGGGTTATGACGAGTTTACCAAATGCTGACATGCAGGATGAGAGGCAGATGTGTTTAAATCAGTTGTTGAGAAGAACCTGTGTAGATGTGGCATCTGGTTGTCCTTCTGGCAAGTTTGTAATGCCAGGGCTGCCAGTCTTCAGTGTCAGGGATTGACAGCAATACTCCAGCAAGCAGCTTAGGGATGAAACGGTTACCGGTTTCACAAAAAAAATTCCCCGACGGTTAGTATTACCGTGTCACGTTTAATTATCATTAAAAACCATTCACAATTATTGTGATTTCTAAAAGTCGCTGTAAATTATGCCCCCCCCCCCCCGAGTCCGACACAGGTGCAGTATGCAGCATTGTTTTTTTGAGCATGAAAACGGACGCTTCAATTAAAAACGTGTCTGCTCAATTCAGCATGAGCCGAATGAGTCAAGAGTCACAGCACATGTCAGCAGGAGTCCTATTTCATTTAGTCACGTGGAGAAGAGTGAGGCGAGCTGCCTGACGGGGAGAGTGAGGCGAGCTGCCTGACGGGGAGAGTGAGGCGAGCTGCCTGACGGGGAGAGTGAGGCGAGCTGCCTGACGGGGAGAGTGAGGCGAGCTGCCTGACGGGGAGAGTGAGGCGAGCTGCCTGACGGGGAGAGTGAGGCGAGCTGCCTGACAAGACAATGGCGGAAGATTTGGGTTAATATAAGCGAGTTTGTCATTGTACTGTTTTGTTTTTCCGTTAATAATAATAATAATAATAATAATAATGAACCCACCGTTCAAACAATTGCTGCCTCAGAATTGCTGCTAAGTCAAAAGCGACAGTGATGTGCGTGTGGCCACACGGGCATTCATAAGCGATTAAAAAGCGAGAGGGAAAGAGGTAAAAGCGCCAACAAGGCACCAGAACCCCCTTTCGCAGCAATTTTCTTCTGGCAAGCTCTGCAGACGGGGTTACCATCTTCTATTAAGTTTCCCTCAGCATTTTAATAAAATCCAAAACATGACCACACTTTGGATTTGGTCCTCTAGGAAGGTTGGAAAATCTCTTGAGCGCCGTCATTGCCTTCCGCCATGTTCTCTAACTGAACTAAATGAAATATTTTATGATCTTGCACATTAATCAGCTGTCCTACATGTATTCCTGCGCTGCAGAACAAAATCAACGAGAGAGAGGTCACACACGGTTCTTTTTTTTCTTTTCTTTTTTTTTGCTGTTATGAATGGGTGGATGTCCGAGCCAGTGACTGTTCACTCATCTGCAGCTTTCTTCAGTCATCTGACGTAGTTTGAAAGCATTAAACTCTGATTTTCCACCCACCTAGTCGCTTCTTCTATTTGATGCACACAAGCACTAAACCATGCAAATGATACCGCTAGTTGACCTCGCATAGGTTTTCCCACCATTTAAAAAATAAAATAAAATAGATAATCCGAATTACATTTCAGTTCAAGGTGTAACGCTATGTGGAAAAGGGGGTAAATACTTATGCATGCTGCTGTAAAGTTTGTCAGTGTAGCATGAACACTTAAAATATATCATGAATGTTGTAATGGAACCTGAGAAGGGAAAAAAAATCAACCATATAGCCTATGTTGTGTGTAAAAGACCACTTTGATTAACATGGGAGCATGTGGGAAGCGGTGCAGCTGGAGTCTGCTGTAAAATGTGTTTAACAGGATCTCTAAATTGCACAAATAGCCCAGGCTATTGAAATATTTAAAACCTGTTTTAATTATTGAAAAAATAATCGGTTATGAGAGCATTCGTAGTTTAGTGTACCGTAATAAAAAAACAGAATGATGCTTGACAATGATTTGTATCTCCTGCACTACAGCTTGGAAAGAGGGTTTTTAGAAGAAAACAGTACTGTTCACCGTCTGAAAACGCAACTGTTAATGAACTGTACTTAGGAATACTTTTAGTAGGAATAATAAGCATGTATTTTGTACTTCAGTCTAATCTGCATTTTTTCATGTGTTCGCTTAATCAGGATGCGTTTTGTTTCTACAGATTCATGGCCACTAATGACTTGATGTCAGAGCTGCAGAAGGACTCGATCAAGCTGGATGATGACAGTGAGCGGAAAGTGGTCAAGATGATCCTCAAACTTCTGGAAGACAAAAACGGAGAAGTTCAGAACCTGGCAGTGAAATGGTACTGGCTGGTTGTGCTGGTAGAATTTTGCAACTAATACAAAAAAAACAAAACCGACTTGCTTAACACACTTCCACAGTGCCTCTGTTACAGGATTGTCACATTTAAGTAAAGGTGTATGTATTGCAGGTAGTTTTAGTTGTAAGTATGGCTGCAACGTGAAGCCGTTCTGAGGCGTGTACTCAGCATGACTGCATATTTCCTTCCTTATTTATTTTTAAATATTTAAATATTTAGAGAAAGCTTCTTGAAGCTACAGCTGTGTAAAATTTGATGATTGATTGACAGAGCAGAGTGGTTTTGGACTAAGCATCAGAGTAAATTCATCTTCATTTACATTCATTAACATAATCCTGAGTAAATCGCAGTGGATCAACTGTTTCTTTTCCATCACACTCCAAAAAAAGAGAGTGGGGGAACATTTCTTCATAGTGACTCTCAAAAAGTTTACATTTGATGTATATTTTTTAATACAGGGATTGTCATGGCACAACTGTATGTGTGCTCTACTTGTTTCTAAAATATGCTGTCTGCTACAAACACCAGCCGAGATGCTGTCTCTCCATGGGTAGGACTGCTTTTACTAGATGGAATACTGAGCTTGTGTTGGAGGGCTGTGCATCTTCAGCGTAAATCTCAAATGGGATGTTCAACAAGAACATATCGGTGTGATGGGCAGATGTCCACAAACCTTTGGCCATATTAGTATGTAGATAAAGTCCCAGAGAGGACAGCTTTGTAGCAATATTCTATATCCTCTTTAATATTGTTTGATGTAGCACAATGACACACAGTCATTAAATTGTTCACACCGATGAATCTGTCTTATATTAAATGTTTATAATGTCAGCCAGACCGCTGCTTGGCTAATGTGTTGTAGTGAGAACTATAGTTAGAGCATCAGCATACATCACATCACATCACTGAGTAGAGCATTATACTTAAACATAATCAAAACCTCTGTTTGGGGAAAGTTAATAGCAATAGGATATAATAGAATAGTAGGATGTGTATATATTTTTCTCTGGCTGTTTTAAACCTACTTGTCCATCAGACAAATAAGAATATTAAGAAGGCCAGACTGATTTGTCCTCTCCTGTATTAATTTGTGAACTTTAAAATGAACAATGATGGGCCTACGCAATTGCACTTGTTGTGTTTTTTTGTTTTTTAAATATCTATTTATTTATTTATTTATTTTAATCTGCTCATAAATTACTTATTGGGCCTTTTGAGGCTTTTTATGATTTAAGTCAATGTTGAGTACAAATAAAAAAAAAAATCTGTCACTAGAAAACAGTCCGTTTCTAGGCTGTCGTTAAAATGTTGCTGATTTGTGTCATAGTTTGGGACCACTCGTGAGCAAAGTAAAAGAGTACCAGGTCGAGACGATTGTGGACACGTTGTGCACGAACATGCTGTCCGATAAAGAGCAGCTTCGAGACATTTCCAGCATTGGTCTGAAGACCGTGATCGGGGAGCTCCCACCAGCATCTAGCGGTAACCTTCCCGAAACCTCTGCATTCTGACTTTTCCTCTCGTAAGAACAGAGTACCGTTAGAAATACAGTCGAATTCAGACAGTCTATTTTTGTTTTTTGTTGTGCCCCCCAGGCTCTGCCCTTGCTGCCAGCGTTTGTAAAAAGATAACAGGCCGTCTCACAAGTGCCATTGCCAAGCAGGAGGACGTGTCGGTGCAACTCGAAGCCCTGGACATCATGGCTGACATGCTGTGCAGGTACACTCACTCGAACACATTCCTGATGCAAGGAAGACGGCTTCATCTGTCGATTCGAGTACGGGCTCTCTGTGTCCTCTTTTTAATTCAGTTCAGTTACTCTCGGTACTCAGGTGTGTTTCTAGAAGCACTGTTGGTTGCTGATACAGCACATCGTTTTTTGTCTTCTAAAATGGAGAATGGATCACTGGAACAATAAGAAGAGACGGGTACTCATTATATCTAAGCTTGGATAAGTTATTTAACCCAGAGACTGATCAAAGTTAATCCAAGCCCTCATTTCTTTGGCCTTAACTATGGAGTCAAGTCACAGAGTGCTTTGATCAGCAATGCATGATTGTCACTCACGTTGTTGGAAAGTGAAATACAACCTAAAGTCACACTGACCATTTATAGTTTTTGAATGTTGAGTGAAAAGCACGGAGCTGCATGTGCTAGTAGAGCCTTCTAGTTAGGCTACTGTTGTAGCTGATGAATCAACCATTATCAATCAACCGTTTTCTTTTTTTTTTTTTTCTTTGTTGGGCTCTGAGTGGCTCACAAATTGTGATCATTATGTTTGTGGCTGAGATCCGAAGCGTAAACAGTTTAAATGGCTGAGATGGATTTAGACAAAAACAAAGTATTCCGTACTATGGCATACTTAATATCTTACGTTAATGAACATAAAGCAAAAGTTAGTTAGAAAACACATTTGTCAGGCAAACCTTGTCAATTATGTAGAAATACTCAGAGAAGCAGAGCTCTTGTAGTCCACTTCCATGCTGATATTTTACATGTTGTACTTAATGCAATAATTCATTCCCTATTATTACTTGCTGATTTTTCTCATATCTGATCTTCACATTCTTTTTACTTCTTTATTCTGTGAAGCTATACATTTAGTATACTCACAAAGCAGTCTGTATAGCTGAGTTTATTTTTGTGATCAAATTCTCCAAAATCAAGACAGTATGTATCCTTTTGTGCTGTGGCTCAGGTGGTAGAGCGGGTTGTCCAGTAATTGTAGGGTTGGTGGTTCGATTCCAGACCACGTGACTCCACATGCCGGAGTGTCCTTGGGCAAGACACTGAACCCCAAGTTACTCCCGGTGACACGTTAGCGCCTTGCACGGCAGCTCTGCTACCATTGGGGTGTGTATGAATGGGTGAATGAGAACCAGTGTAAAGCCCTTTGAAACTGCCGAGGTTAAAATAGCGCTATATAAGTGCAGACCATTTATTTGTCTTAGGTCTCACCTAGGACAATAAAATGACTTTTATCCCCCACATAAAGTCACTAAGGAACAAGTGCTTAAAAGCAATGAAGCGATGCACTGTTATACTGTGGCTATGTACTGCAGGTTGTTGATCCATTCCCGATTAGACTATGGGAGTGTAGTCTATGGCTCTGCAAGAAAATCATACCTGCAAACACTAGATGCTGTACACCATCAATGATTATGACTTGCCTTTGGTAGCTTTTAAGTCCTCTCTAATACAAGGTCTATACATAGAAGCAAATGAGTCACCTCTTCAAATGAGGCATCTAAAGTTAGCTCTCCAATATGCAATCAAGATAAAAACAAACCCACACAACCCTGCCTATGAATCAACATACCACCCTCGGTATACGTATCTGTAAGAGACCAAACCCAACTATATCACTCTTTGGTCTCATATCTATATGAGACCAAACTGTATCAGAATATACATCAAACATCTTATAGGAAACTTGTATACGAGTATATGCACATGACTTGCACATTATATACGAAACTTCTTCCCCGACCCTGTATACACATGGTTCAAAAACAGATGAAAGTGTGTGCAGCAGCAGTAACAAACTACCCCCACTATGGCATACATATTCCACACCAAAGTTGGACATTTTCAGCTTAAGCCCGTGCCCTACCACTTGCTCTGGAACATACAGAAAATACAAAGGAGTAGAAATACGTGATGTATACGGACTCAAAATGCTGTTGACAAGCACTGGAATCCCTGAAGACAGAACATCCAACAATAGTAGACAATCTAATCAAAACAAGCCAGCTGCGAAGAGACCTTTACGTACATACCGGTAGTCTTCTGCTGGATCCCAGGACACGGTGGTATCCTTGGTAATGAACGAGCGGACATGGCTGCCCAAAAAGCCGTTACAGAAATAATCAGTGCGAAATCCCGCCTTCACACATCAAACCTCTGATCAACCAGTACATGATGGACAAATGGCAAGTGGAAAGGGAAAAATACCCAAATAACAAATTTTATGAAATAAATTCTACAGTTGGGGAAACATTTCTTTAAATCTAGCCACGACCAAATGATGTACACCAGATGCCACTTGGGCCACAGCTGACTAAAATACGAAGGGCGAAGACCCTCCAAAATGCCAATATTGCAACTTTCCCTTGACTATAAAGCATATTCTTTCAGCTTGCGCTATCTTTTTAACATTATGAGAAAACATCTTTTAACTGGACAAACTTCTTAAACCAGATATTACCATTTCCCTTCCCTTTTAACGTTTGAGTAATGTCTGCCATCAGAGAGCCACCGACGCTGATATGGTATTAAACCAAAATACTACTTGCAGAGGTTTTTCTGCTGGGTTTTTTTTTCTTTTCTTTTTTCTTTCAGAAATTTACTTGAATTTGAGAAATTGCAATTTGCATGAAATTGTTTTGCACAGTCTTTCACAATGATGTTAAATGAGGCCTTTCAGCTCTATGCACGTGACTCGTGCTTTGGCTAAATGTGCATTGTGATGACGTCACAGGACGCATCTCGGCCCAAATCTGCGGTAATTTTAGTCAAATTGTAAGCTCCTCTGAATATTGAATATTGATTTCCTGTTAATTTCTGCAATCGGAAATCCTGGAGGAACTGAAAGTGAATGAGTAACACACCTGGCACTTTGGCTTCTGTTCTGTTCAAATCATATCCAGGTATTTGTTTTTCCAGAACATTTAAAGAGGCTTTATTAATGCTTCATCTAAGTTCATTCAGCAAATATCATATTTATAACTGTCATCCACTTTTTTTGTTTTTTGGCCAATCCCTAATAACCTCTTTTAGATTCTGTTCTAATATTAATATCTTTTTGTTGTAGAATTGAATAAGAAAAAAGCATTCTAATGATACACTGATTGAATGAGATTGAGTACAGCCTTCAGTAGCATTGCTGTGAACATTCACATCCTGAGGCTTCCTACTTAGAGCAGTGTGCATGCCCAGACACAAACTCTCAGATCCTGGAACAATTGTACATTCTGTACCATAGTACATGTGATGCTTCTTTTCAAATTTTAATGATACATTTTAGTGTTAAAATGCCCAAATTGCTTTTAAGCTGCTTTCAGTATATTGTGTGATACCAGTCAAGGTTTGATAGATGACGTGTTCCAATTTATTTTTATTTTTTTTATTTAGACAAGGAGGCCTGTTGGTGAACTTCCACCCTTCCATCCTGAGCTGCCTGCTGCCCCAGTTGACCAGCCCGCGATTGGCTGTGAGGAAGAGGACCATTATAGCTCTGGGTCATCTGGTCATGAGCTGTGGGAACCTCGTCTTCGTAGACCTCATCGAGCATTTGCTGTCTGAACTCTCGCGCAACGATTCCATGTCCACCACGCGCACTTATATCCAATGCATCGCTGCCATCAGCCGACAAGCCGGCCACAGAATTGGTGAGGAAATGGTGTTTGTCTATAGAGGCGCTTTGTAGTTTTTCTTTCCAACTGGTTATTTTTTCATGTACTCTACACGTAAAACAGATATAAATGTAATTAGTGCTTATCTGAAATGCTCCACATTTGCCGTTACAAAAGCGTCCCAAGGCACGTTTTGAATTCTGCTAGCTTTGGGTTCCTGAATTGCTTTCCAGCCATGTTTAACCTAATAATCCTTTAGTAATCCATTGATATTATAATCACAATGTAACAAATCCTCAGACATGCACCGATGCACATACACTGGTGTTTTATGGGTGCATGTGAACGATTTATTCAGGCCTTGTTGTCAATGATTTATTTGTATCTCTAGTAATATATATGTTCTTATAACCTCACCAGCCGTCTTCTCTCTGCCTGACCGTTCACTCGTCTCTCACCTACACCAACTAATGGGCTTAACATCAAACACAGCGTGCCGTTTACATTGCTAAACCCTCAGACGATGTGTTCGAGTTTGCTTTGGCTTGAGTGTGGTTTGTTTCCGGAGACAGTGTTTGGGACACTGCATGTAGTCAGAATTCCTTCATATACGTAGGGTGTAGCCATGGTTTCTGGTTCCATTTTGAATCGCTGTCGTTTTTTGAACTTCGCTTTAAGCACCTGTTTATATATATTTTTTCTCTTATACAATCCAGTGCACATTTGTAGAATAGCAGCAATAAACACATTTATAGATGGTTTAATCCAGGATCCCTGCTGATTCTATTCCAATATGAGGCACGTTATTCAAATGTGTACAATAATGTTTTACGCATAATGATTTGGAGCCATAGAGCTTTTTATTCCTTTTTTTGGGCGGCTGTGGCTCAGGTGGTAGAGCGGGTTGTCCACTAATCGTGGTTCGATTCCCGGCCCACATGACTCCACATGCCGAAGTGTCCTTGGGCAAGACACTGAACCCCAAGTTGCTCCAGATGGCAAGTTAGTGCCTTGCATGGCAGCTCTGCTACCATTGGGGTGTGTGAATGGGTGAATGAGACACAGTGTAAAGCACTTTGGATAAAAGCACTATATCAGTGTGCCATTTACCATTTATTCCTGAACTTTTCACCATTAGAACAGATTTTTATTAAGATTATCATTTTGATTATTTAAAGGCCTGTTTTTTGAGCGATATTAAACCCATTTAATTCAAGTGACCAGACTGATGGTCAAACAGACTGATAACTGTTCAAGTGCACCTATTATGTTTTTCAAATATTACCTTTCATGTGGTGTGTTATAGAGCTGTTTGTGAATGTAAAAAGTCTGCAAAGTTTCAAAAATCAAAGTGCACGATAAACGGGGTTATTGACTCCCAAACGAAGGAACTGATTCTAAACAGCTGAATCGAGTCGTTGGTGATTCTAGACTTTACTTCCTGTACTAACCTACGTAGGTTTGTAACAAAAACCCCGCCTCTGGTCTTCATCGGCTGCTCGCAAACAGACGGAACTGAAACTGGTTATGGTAGTGGCCGTTTTCTTTTCTGACAGCAGTAGACCAATCACAACAGACTGGGACATCTGACCAATCAGAGCAGAGTATGCTCTCTGAAAGGAGGAGTTTAGAATGAATCCTTTAGAACGAATCATTGAACGAGTCGTTTGTGACACTGGGGGGAATTAGGTAATGCTGAAGTTTAAATTTTGAGCACATTAAAATTTTTTGTACTTGGATGCATGCAAATCTATTGTATAAGACCTTTACAACAACATTAGGCAGGTTTCAAATGTATACATGTGTTTTAAGTCAATAATAAATATAATAACTTTTGATAATGGGCTGTGATTGTACTACTGTACCAATTTTTTTAAATTGCTGACGCTATGCTTCAGGGATCTGTGAGTTCTCCAAGGCCACACATTGAGAACCAGGGAGAGGAACATAATTCTCTGAAAGCAGGCTGCACAAGTTCCTCAAGCGTTAGTGACAGGCGATGGGGTGATCTGCAGTCACGCAGTTATTACCTGTCACCTTGTCACTGTGCTGTGTCCCACAGCCGTGCCACCGAGGCGCACGCAGAACGGCGCGGGTGAAATGAAGTGAAAAGTCATTTAGGTTAGCTGTGCTAGCGAGCGTGTTCAGCCATCGGCCAATTACCAGTTCCGTTTGATGAGACAAAGACAGCAGCGATTAAGATGTGCAAGATTACTTCAGTCAAGTGCATTCAAAGCAATTTTGTAGTTCTTTCCCATACTACTAGTTTTAATTAAGTTTTGTCTGTGACATCTTTTATTCATCTGGGCTAAAAAGAGAGAAGCCTTTATTGGGCAGAATTCTAAAGTTCCTTTATTGCTTAGGTTTTTTCTTTCTTTTTTTTTTTTTATTTTCAATTTCTCCAGGTGTTGCTTTAAAGATTAGCCGACACGTACATAATAGATGGACGAACGTTAACTGTGCTGTTTGTATCCTCTACAGGCGAGTACTTGGAGAAGATAATTCCGTTAGTGGTGAAGTTCTGTAACATCGATGATGATGAACTGAGGGAATACTGCATACAAGCCTTCGAGTCCTTCGTCAGGAGGTTTGTATTTGCATAACTGGTTTACAGGTGCACGGATGGATAAATCATATAAATTCATTAGCTAGTCCATCAAGCAAATAAAAGCCTTGTACAGTATTGATTGCCTTAGTATCTAGAGGCTAACACAATTCTACCCCAAAGTATGATGAGCTAGTTAAATGCTCGAATACTGAGTAATGAAAATAAGTGAATACTCAGACTCCTGGGGAGAGGAAGATTTTGTGGAGTTCTCATCCTGTCCCAATAGTGTCATTTCAAACAAGTAGGGGGCGTGAGCAGGAAAGATCTTTACTTGAATGGTTTATTCAAGTCATGTGAAGTGTACGGGAAAGCTTTTGCCATAGAAAACACCTCAGGTAGGCAAATAGGCACTGAGAGATTCAACCTCATCAATGTCTGAGATTTCTTGTCCTTGCTTATTCAGTCACCTCATCTCCTTATCTCCTCATCACCTCATTATAATGGCTTCTGGTGGGGGGAAATGAATTTCAGCCACCCACTCCTTTTCTCTCTACAGCATTTCTCTTTTTAGTACTTTCAATAAATGTGCTTTCTGTTGGTTTAAACACACTCGGGTTTTTCTTCAGCTGCAGAATTGACAGATATGTAGAGGGGATTATCTGCTTGTGTTTTTCCAAGATAAGCTTGCAGACTGAGAGCTGAAAAGAAGACAGAAGGGAAGAGTATGCAGCCTACTGTAACCCCCACTGGGCATACGCTTTTTAAAATGTGAACAGTTTTCAGAACCGTGTCTAATCCAGTAACGCACACTCTGCTTCTGTGCCTAGGTGTCCAAAAGAGGTTTACCCCCATGTCCCAACAATCATCAACATCTGCCTCAAATACTTAACCTATGACCCCAACTACAACTACGATGATGAGGATGAAGATGAGAACGCGATGGATGCGGATGGTGTTGATGAAGACTACCAAGGTATTAAGACAGAATGAAGGCTGTCCAGGTCTCAATCCAACCTTTTCTGGGTGGATAAGGTCCTCAGTATGTCTTGCTATCGTACTGAAACCCCTTTGTTTTGCTGTAAGAGTGTGAAATACGATAACACCTGTAACCAGTACAGACGAAGTTTGATTCTTGCATGGAATATCTCAATGTTGACTCTGCCGGTGCCTATGGCACTCCTGAAAGCATTAGATTGATAACTGCTCTCTCACCTGAGTGCTCTTATGGCTGGGGGGGTATGACTGCGTGCCAGAATGTCTTTAGGCAATAATGTCAGATGTGAATGCTTGAGTACATGACTAGGCCATGGATCTGTCACTGACTAAAGAGTAGAGGAGCTTCAAAGAGATAGTGTCACTGTGCACTTCTTGGTAACTCTCTCTCTTGCAGTTAGGTGAAGATGAGAACTGCGAGTCTATTGGACACCAGGAGGCAGCATTTTTCTGCTCCCTGTTTAAGTGCTATGTGAAAACCATGTATTGTCTCGTTCGGTTTAGTCGAAGGACTTAAAGGCGGGTATCGTAACTGTAGCTCTACACCTGCGTGTTGTTGTTTTTCTACATATAACCGACTCCGTCCCTTGGAACCATTTGCAGGAAGCGATGACGAATACAGCGATGATGACGACATGAGTTGGAAGGTTCGGCGAGCGGCAGCCAAATGCCTGGATGCCGTGGTGAGCACCCGGCATGAGATGCTGCCCGAGTTCTACCGCACAGTCTCCCCAGCGCTCATCGCCCGCTTCAAGGAACGTGAGGAGAACGTAAAGGCTGATGTGTTCCATGCATACCTGTCCCTGCTAAAACAGACACGGCCAGCCCAGAGCTGGCTGTGTGACCCTGACGCTATGGAACAAGGCGAGACTCCACTCACAATGCTGCAGAGCCAGGTGGAACGAACACACACACACACACAATCTTGGTCTATACTGTGCATACACAGGATAACATTAGTGTTTCATAAGCAAACTGTTGAGTTTGTAAGCAAATTTTGCATGCGTGTGTAGGTGCCCATGATCGTGAAAGCCCTGCATAAACAAATGAAGGAGAAGAGTGTGAAGACCAGGCAGTGCTGCTTCAACATGCTGACAGAGCTGGTAAATGTGCTCCCTGGGGCTCTGACTCAGCACATCCCAGTGCTCGTCCCAGGTATGTGCCTCTGGCATCCCCTGCATTTTAGTGTCCTGAATGTTTTCTACATGCATGCATTAAGTTAGAAATAGGGCTGGGCAACAGGATGACATATCACTATTTCGCTGTCTCTCTCTCTCAGTCTCTGTGTCTCCGTCTCTCTCTCTCTCTCTCTCTCTGTCTCTCTATACAGTGCTTGTGGTGAAGCATTTGCTGATTTTTATTATTATTATTTTTTCTGTCTCTTATACTAAATAGTTTTAGATCTTCAAACGAAATACAACATAAAGCAAAGGCAACCTGAGTGTAAACACTGTAGTTTTTATTAATTTACTCTCTTATTGAACAAAAAAGTTATCCAACACTTATCACCCATGTGAAAAACGAATTGCCCCCTTAAACCTAAAATCTGGTTGTGCCACCTTTAGCAGAAATAAGTGCAACAAGATGCTTCTGATAACTGGAGATCAGTCTTTCACTTACTTCTAGCGCGATCCTTTTAGATCATTGTCTTGCTGCATCAATCCAGGTGCACTTGAGTTTCAACTTACGGACTGAAGACCGGACATTCTCCTGGACATTTTCTGATAGAGAGTAGATTTCAATGTTTCCCTTAATTATTACAAGTTGCCCAGGTCCTGAAGCAGCAAAGCATCCCCACACCATCACACTTCGACTACCATGCTTGACCATAGGTATGATGTTCAGGGCCCCCTTACATCTGGCATAACTGAAACCGTTCCACTTTCGACTTGTCAGTCCACAGAACATTCTCCCAAAGAGTTTGCATGTGTTTTGGCAAAATTCAGATGAGCCATAATGTTCTGGGTTTTCGCCAGTCTTCCATGGATGCCATTTTTGCTCAGTGTCTTTCTGGTAGTGGAGTTGTGGACATGACCTTTATTGATGCAGAGAGGCCTGTAGGTCCTTTGATGTTGTCCTTGGCTCTTTTGTGACTTGCTGGATGAGTCGGTGCTGTGCTTTTGAAGGAATTTTGGAAAGTCGGCCACTTCTGGGAAGGTTTGCTACTATGCCGAGTTCTATTTGGAGATAGATAATGGCTCTCACTGTGGTTCTTTGGAGTCCCAGAACCTTTGAAATGGCTTTGTAACCCTTCCCAGACTGATGTATTTCATTCAGCTTCTTCCTCATCATTTCTGGAATTTCTTTCAACTTTGGCATAGTGTATTACTGGGTAAGACCTTTTAACCAACTTCATGCTGTTGAAAATGTTCTATGTAAGTGCTGATTTGATTGAACAGGGTTTGCAGTAATCAGATCTGGTTGTGTCTTGTCCAGCTGAAACACATTATGAATGCAGTTTCATAGATTTGGGGAATTAGTAACTAAGGGGGCAAATACATTTTCACACAGGCCCAGTTGGTATTGGATAACTTTTATTGATTCAATAAATTACTTTCATTTAAAAGATGTTTTGTGTTTACACAGATTGCCTTTGTTTTATCTTCGATTTTTCGCTCTGTGTGTGTATACATGCACACAGTGCCCTCCACTAATATTGGCACCCTTGGGAAATATGAGTAAAGAAGACCTGA
The DNA here is from genome assembly GCA_012411365.1 of Ameiurus melas. Taxonomy (NCBI): domain Eukaryota; kingdom Metazoa; phylum Chordata; class Actinopteri; order Siluriformes; family Ictaluridae; genus Ameiurus; species Ameiurus melas. The sequence goes on along the minus strand of CM022766.1, from coordinate 16,326,045 downwards.
AAATTGTCTTTATTGTTTAACCTTTTGATCTTTTGTTTAAAAAAAATAACAAAAATACTCTGCTTTCATGTATAGCATGCAATTCTAAACACAATGCAGGTCTATCAAAAAAATAAATCTTTGTTAAAAATCGGTGTGCAACAGTTATTGGCACCCCTATGAATTCTTATGAGAAAAATATATTTGGAGAATATTCCTATTGATATTTCACATGGCATCAGCCATGTATCAATGGAGCTTTAGGCAATTAATTATGCTTAGTGAAAACACTTACGAATAATGCCAGTGCTCTTTTGTGATGCACTTCTTCTTTTTTTTTTTTTTTAAATACATTTCCCCTCCTTTTTCTTTAGGAATCATTTTCTCTCTGAATGACAAATCAAGCTCCTCCAATCTGAAGATTGATGCCCTGTCCTGTTTATATGTGATCCTGTGCAATCACCAGCCTCAAGTCTTCCACCCCCACGTTCAGGCCTTGGTGCCCCCTGTGGTGGCCTGTGTGGGCGATCCCTTCTACAAGATCACCTCAGAAGCCCTGCTGGTCACCCAACAGCTGGTGCGGGTGATCCGGCCCCTCGACCAATCTGATGCCTTCGATGCCTCGCCCTATATCAGCGACCTCTTTGCCTGCACCATCAAGCGTCTCAAGGCAGCTGACATTGATCAGGAGGTCAAAGAGCGTGCTATCTCTTGCATGGGCCAAATCATCTGCAACTTGGGGGACAGTCTGGGTGCGGACCTCCCAGGGACCCTCTGCATCTTCCTGGAGCGGCTACGGAACGAGATCACCAGACTGACTACGGTGAAAGCTCTGACACTCATTGCTGGCTCACCACTCAAGATCGACCTGCGTCCCATCCTTGCCGATGCAGTTCCGATCCTGGCCTCGTTTCTGCGCAAGAACCAACGGGCGCTGAAGTTAAGCACTTTGGCAGGGCTGGATATACTGGTTAAGAACTACAGTGACAGTGTGACAGCAGCCATGATAGATGCTGTGCTAGATGAGCTGCCACCACTCATCAGTGAGAGTGACATGCATGTCTCGCAGATGGCCATCAGCTTCCTGACCACGCTGGCCCGTGTGCACCCAGACTCGCTTGCCAAGATCAGTGGTTCCATCCTCTCGGAGCTCATTGCATTGGTGCGCTCACCACTGCTCCAGGGTGGTGCTCTTGGCGCTATGTTAGAGTTTTTTCAGGCTCTAGTGGCAACTGGCACGGCCAGCCTAGGCTACATGGACCTGCTGCGCATGCTTACCAGCCCTGTCTATGCACAGAGCGCCTCACTCACCCACAAGCAGTCGTACTACTCCATCGCTAAGTGTGTGGCGGCCCTCACACGTGCCTGCCCTAAAGAGGGCCCTGCCGTAGTTGGTCAGTTCATCCAGGATGTTAAGAACTCGCGCTCCACTGACTCAATTCGCCTGCTGGCCCTGCTCTCCCTGGGTGAAGTGGGCCACCATGTGGACCTGAGTGGTCAACCTGAACTCAAAACGGTCATCCTGGACGCCTTCTCCTCTGCCAGTGAAGAGGTGAAGTCAGCTGCCTCCTATGCATTGGGCAGCATCAGTGTGGGCAACCTGCCTGAGTACCTGCCCTTCGTGCTGCAAGAGATCTCGGGCCAACCCAAGCGCCAGTACCTGCTGCTGCACTCGCTCAAAGAGATCATCAGCTCAGCATCAGTCGGCGGCCTCAAGCCGTACGTGGAGAGCGTGTGGGCTCTGTTGCTCAAACACTGCGAGTGTACAGAAGAGGGCACCCGGAACGTGGTAGCAGAATGCCTGGGCAAGCTCACTCTTATAGACCCTGAGACGCTACTGCCTAGGCTAAAGGGCTATCTATTATCAGGTTAGCATCACACGTGAGACATTACTTTACTCCTAGGAGATAGCTGGGGCCTGTACCATGAAGGTAGCTGAACAAGCTCAGGGTTACGAGATTTGTTTTGCGTTGACAAAACCAAACCAATCCAATTAGGCTTTATTGGTACCGTGATGCTGGTTATCAACATACTGTCAACTCGGGCTTTGATCCTTAAGTTATGATTAGTCCACGAGCGCGTACACACAAACACCTGACGTTGGCACCAAACAGCCAATAGCGTTCAACAAGGGGTGGCAGAGCAGGGGGGAGCAGGTGTGCATACTTCCAGTTGAAAAGCAAGAAATATGAGGAATTTAAACCTACACTAACCTCCAAAAGCAACACCTTTCCCGAGCTTTGGCAGCTGCAACATTGCTGATTGTGTAAATGCGTAGGCTTACTTTTATAGGCTCACAATGAGAATAAACGGATTGAAAACTTGTAACGCAAACAATTTCCTTCAATATAAATGTAAACTGTTTGAAGTAAATGTTTGTGTGAAGTGCTCTTAGTTTGTGCTGGGGAGTTGAATTAGTTGCGTCACATATATGGCACTTTGCTCACAGCTGATTGGTCCAAGTTGGGTTTGAGTTCTCTTACCCAGAACATAACCTCCCCGACAGCAGGCTAGCCATGGAGCTCAAGTTACTATGGCGATGAACGCCGGTAAAATCCGAGCCCTTTTCCTGGTACCAAAAACCCTGGGTTGGCAGAAACCAAACCAGCCTCATGGTACAGGCCCCCCATCTTTCTATTAGTAAACACAGCTGAGGTAGCTAAACGTCATATGGTGACCCACGTGTCAGAATCAAAAATAATTCAAATCTAGATGATGACTGTGACTCATACTTGAGTTTGATTATTTACTTTCAATGCAGTATCTTTTACTGAGGGATATGCCTTTTTTTCTTTTTTTTTTCTCTTTCCTTCCAGGATCATCTTATGCCAGAAGCTCAGTAGTTACTGCTGTAAAGTTTACAATTTCAGACCACCCACAGACAATTGATCCCCTACTGAAAAACTGCATAGGTAAGCATAGGTAATATTTATAAACTGTAAATATTTGCCCTCCTCCTTAAATCTTAAAAGAAATTAAAAAAATTAATTTTTTTTTTGGACAATCATTTTAGGTGATTTTCTGAAAACATTGGAAGACCCAGACCTTAATGTGCGAAGAGTCGCCCTTGTAACATTCAACTCTGCAGCCCATAATAAGCCCTCGCTTATCCGAGACCTCTTGGACACTGTACTTCCTCACTTATACAATGAGACCAAAGTGCGCAAAGAGCTGATTAGAGAGGTAGGCGTAACTTATTTTTCTTCTTACTTTTATTGGTGCCAATGTCACCATTCTTTCAGAGCTCACCCGAGATTCTCCTTGGTGTGCGTTAGGTTGAAATGGGTCCATTCAAGCACACGGTGGATGACGGCCTGGACATCCGGAAGGCTGCTTTCGAGTGCATGTACACTCTTCTAGACAGCTGCCTCGATAGACTCGACATCTTTGAATTTCTTAACCATGTCGAAGATGGACTCAAAGACCATTATGATATCAAGGTAGACTATTATTTCTCATTAGTGCACCAAACTATGAATCTTTTATGACTCAAAAGCTTTTTTGGCATTCGGATCGTGTGTCTAATACAGAATATGTAAGAGTGGGGAGGGGATGTGTAGTCATATCGAAGCCTCTGTGGCATATTATATATTACAGATAAAGAGCATGTGGACAAGAGATGTAACTGAATACGAATACATTATCTGGAATAATGTGCTGTAAGTGGATATGAACACAGATATGACCAGGAGGCACCCCTGTACATGTTTTTTTAAAGATATGAAGAGAAAGTTTTGTTTGGACGTCTTTGATTTGGACATCTGGTTGAGACTAAAGGTATGCATCAGGACCATTTGGTGCAGCAAAAAAAAAGCTTGAGATTTAAACTTTACGTATGGGCAGGAGCCAGAGGTCCGATATGAAGCTTGCATGAAAAAGTTAACATCCGTAATTGCCTGCTCAGGTGATGAGGCTGCTAGTTTGTTTTGTGGCAATAGAACCAACTACATTCATTAAATTTCATTAAATTATATATATATGATAGATGTATTTGTGCTACAGCCCTAATGTTGTACAGCTCACATCTCTTGATGGCCCCATTAAAAAAAAAACCTGTCTCCACAATCCCCCCCCATTTAGATGCTGACATTCCTGATGCTGGCCCGACTCTCCACTCTGTGTCCTAGCGCTGTGTTGCAGAGGTTGGACAGACTGGTAGAGCCTCTCAGAGCCACATGTACTACAAAGGTGAATAAACACGGTTCTCCATAAAAGTCGTACAAGCAGTCCATCTTTAGCTAGAAATATATAGCGCAAGCTAGGAGAGTGCTAACTTGAAGTGCTTTTTCTGTTTACGGGCTCCCTCTCGTGCTTCCTTAGGTAAAGGCGAACTCTGTAAAGCAGGAGTTTGAAAAGCAAGATGAGCTGAAGCGGTCGGCCATGCGGGCGGTTGCTGCTCTGCTCACCATCCCCGAGGCGGAGAAAAGCCCCCTGATGAGCGAGTTTCAGTCACAGATCAGCTCCAACCCTGAGCTGGCTGCCATCTTCGACAGTATCCAGAGGGACTCCTCATCAGCCAACATGGAGTCCATGGACACAAGTTAAACCACATGTGGCACACCCAACACCATCGCTCGCAAACAAAACGCTGCAACAATCCTGGGGGGACCCTTTTATTGTTCCATGCATTGCACTGAATCAAGAATTATAGGAGGGGGAAAAATCGAAAAGCTTAAACACGAAATGGCTTAAAATAAGAAAAAGCTCAATTATTAAAACGGAAGATGTTCACTGTCTTAAGCTTCAAAGCTTATCGCCACATTCATCTTTTTCTTTTGTTTCGTTTTCCCCAAAATAGAGAAATTGTTCATCATTCTTAGTTTTTCTCCCTTTGATTGTTGCCAAGTTGAGGGACTTGGATAGACATCATGGCGACAGACTGTGTGAGCTTACTTATGTTATCAATGGGGGAGATTTTGTTCTTTTCATTCTTCAATGTAGACTCATCGGATTGACAGGGGTACGTGTTAGCGTTAAGTCAGTCCACCTGTTCTAAGGACCATCTTTCTTGTTTGTTACCTTTTTTTTTTTTTCTTTCTTACCAGACCAGTTTTAATGGGTGTTTTTTGTACAATTTGAACGTCATCTCTCGTCTCATCAATTTGTCTAAATTGTCTAAAAGTGGTCGACAGGTCGGTGGGCTCCCAGAGAGATGTAACTGTAAGAAATATTCTATTAAAGAAATGATGCCGTGGCTGGAGGATGCTGTTGGGCGAGTGAACACTGCTTTATTCACCCCTTTTCCTGATCCTAAACATCAGTTTAACGTTCCCACCATCTGCAGATTTACATGGTGTAAACAGCATGTATTAGACATCCAGTGACCTAAATACACTCTGTGTGTATGTGTGTAAGATTTTCTGAGGGTTTTATTTGGTGGAAACATACAGAAATGAAATCTGAGTCAACATTGCTATGAGAAATAACTGCTCTGTATGGACATGAGTTTCACACACGTGAATAAAAATATTAGTGGAGAGAATTGTGTGATTCTCTGCAGGGTTGTGTTCCAGCATGCATTCGCTGCACCCAGGCGAGTGAGTCTTGCATTGCACCCGTGTGTGTGTGTGTGTTTGCATATCAGATTTTCCAGGTTGGTTTTAGTGAACTTGCTTTTAGCTTTAGATTCATGTTTCATGTCTGGAACCCCCCCCTCCCCCCTCCCTCCCTTCACAGGAAATGACAACGTATCTTTGTTACAGGTGATGAATGTTGGCTCGGTGCCCTGATTACCGGAATATAAATCTCCCAGTCTAGTAGGCTAAGAAATGGTCATTGTATGCTCCATGTGTTGGTGGTAAGGACATTCTTCAAGAAGAAATGTCACTAAAAATCCCTTTCTGTTCACCTTTTGTCCTATTGTAGATATGACGGTGAAGTCATCAGATTAATGTTTTTGTGTGAATGACATCAGTGATGATGACAAGTGGAGCGGTGGGACAGTGTGGAATCGATCATTTGTCAGCACAGAACAACATAATCTTTGCTTTTTGATTGATTTTCAGAAATGTTCCAGCAGAGAGAAAGCAGTCCAACATCTCCATAAACCTCATTTCCATTGCAGCTGTGTGCTTCAATGTGCAGAATATATAGTGCCTGTAGAACACCTTAGGAAAAAAACAACTTCATAATAAAACCCATACAAACCCATGACTGCTATATAGAATTGCAGGCATTAAAGAGAAGTTGAAATAAAAATACACAGTTCTTTTTTTTGGGGGGGGGGGTGGGTCTTCCATCAAAATACAATATGGAAAAAAGTCAATTATATTATGCTATGCCTCATATACCACACAAACAATTGAAAATGCTGATCCTTTTTCAGTTGGGGAAAGAAAATGCTGTATGATTTGAAAATTTTTTTTTTGTTCTGCGTTGTCCTGAAGTTGCCTGCTATGTTTGTTTTCCCATAAACCTGAATTAATGACGTCTGCTTCCTCCCTGATCCCGGCACAAAACAAGCTTACTGCTGACCAGTTACACATTTCAAATATCCTGTCTGACGTCGTCGTTCGAGAAAGTTGCTCAATAACGGAAAAAAAAAGTCAAACTCAACTGAACCGAGCACATCAACCTTAAATGTATGTGTGAGAATGAAAGGACAAGGTAATGATTGCTGTAGCTGGAATCAGCCCACGGGTGAACACAGCAGGAGGACATTACAAGCCAAATGTTTAATCCGTGCACTTGCTTCCCTCTCATTTGATCACTGAAGAGGGTTTCCTGTCCACCTCGGCAGTACTTTTCCCTCTTACTTGGAAAGGTGCATGTAATATGCCTCTAACAACTTTAAAGTCTAATTATGGTATTTATCTGTCTAACAATGCAGATTATTAACATTTGTAGACAAATGATAAATACTGAAGTACTAAAATATGTACCTATGAGGGTACGACCCCAATGACAAGGAAAACTACAGTTTAATGCACTTTTTCCCCCCATGAGAGTGTACTTATACACTCCAAAAGTATTGGAACGGCAAGGCCAGTTCTTTTGTTTTCGCTATACATTGAAGACATTTGGGTTTGACATCAAATATCGGTTTGGCTCGCCTGCTTGATGCAGTTACTGCAGGCAAGGTATATGCAACCAGATATCAAGTCTTATTTATTCTCCAATACCTTTGCTCACCAAAAACATTGGGTTGTCTGCCAACAGAAGTGTTGAGATGTTTAACACGTATAGATGTAAATATGAGGAAATGAAAGCTGGAATTCAGATCTATCGTCTCATATTCATCTAATGATCTCGGACCCAAATGTCTTCAATGTATAGCACAAACAAAAGGGGAAAAATGCTTTGCTTTACTGCAATACTTTCGGAGGGAACTGTATATAGTCCTCTAATGGTTTCTAAAAGGGATCCTTTAGCAAACCAAGCTGTAAGGAGAACTAGTTTCTCAACAGCTCTGTATGGGGTCTGAGTCTAAGAAGCACCAGCCAATCAGAAGTTAGAGGTTTGGAGAGTACCTTGTCCTGCTATGCTAGAGCGGCCAGGGTAATGTCCATTCTTCACCACGAAGACTCCTAGTGAGGACCGAGTCAGCCCATTCAGGTATAGTTTGTTTCAGTTACATGCTTCATTCAGCTTTTAGCACACAACCAAATTACTTTTACTTGGATTTTTCTATTATTTTGGGACTCTGAAACTTTGGGACTCGAGCAGTGGTAAAAATTTTCTCCTGTTCTGTGTTGCTTTTAAAGCTTTCATTTTATTCTAAATTGAACGTGTACAGTCAGATACAGTGAGATTGAGTGTAAAAAAAAGAATACATGAAGGGGGATAAAAGAGGCATATGGTGGTTTATTTCATGGTGGATTGTGCACTTGATTAATTTATCTTTGAGCACAGGATTCTCCTGGATCAGCAATGGGAAAATTATCACTATTGTGGCAAAAAAAAAAAAAAAGTATTTTTTCCCCTCGCTTTGCTTTAATGCAGAAAAAGACCAATTTATATGCTAATGCATTCCCATTACTAATGGAATTCTAGAAACCATGCTGGTTATAGAAATAGTGAAATCACTGCACAACAAAACCTCAACTTTAATTAAAAACTATTATTTATAAGATTGAAAGGCTTGGAATTATTGATTACACAACCAATTTTCTAAAATGTTTCTCATCTTGAGGTAATGTAAAGCGAAGAAAATGGGCATCACAGATAAACACACAATCATGGAAGAGCCTGCAAACTGGTAAGAGATAGTATTAAACTTTTTATATGGCAATTCAGCTGTAAAACCTTAATAAACATAATTTGTGGTTTCAAATATGAATACGCTATGCAATTTCAAGCATCATTACTTTAAGGCAGTAGTCTAAAAAGTTGGAGAAATGTCTAACTTTTGCCTTGACACCAGGCCTGCTGAGGTACATTTCCATAAAACAAACCATCGTAGGACGAGAAGAAGTCAATCTCCATCTCGTGAGGTTTCTCCAGTACCGTCATACTTCTCTGAACCGGTTTCAATCCGAAAGCACAAGGTAACAGTTGAGAGGGTTACAGCTCTATTATAATTTTGGGACTGTCTACTTGTTTATGATGTATTATTTGGAATGAATTAGGGCTGCAACTAATAATTATTTTCATAATCGATTAGTTGGCTGATTATTATAGTTATTATTTTTTTGATTAATTGGATGGGGCGGGGCAGACTTTCAGTACCTTTTTTTGTTGTTTATTTTAAATAAATTCCACAAACTGAGTGTTACAAATATAAACTTCAGACTAAAATTTTTACATAACTGTTTGTCCCAAACAGAAAAGAACCCAATACACACAAGAATATATTATTAATTTAGGACTGTAGTTTTATTCTGTGCTTTTTGTGAATCCGTAAACAGAATGCATAAATACTAATATATAAAAATAAGTATTTATGCTTTTTTTTTTATCGATGCACAAAAAGCATTGAATTAAACTGCAGTCCTAAATTAATAATAAAAACTCCCTTTCACTGCACTTTGTGGTTTCTGTTACTGTCTTTAGGAATATTATTTTACTTGTGTTTACTTTTGATCATAATCTTTTAATTAGACATTACAGATCTTACTCATGCTCCCACTCGCGTATCAGCGCGTCTACACCACACGTGAGGAGCAACGTGGCCTCGTTACTAATAGATCACTTCACAGAAGTTACACTGATACAGCATTTAATATCAGTATATAATGTATTAAACTTTTAAACGCTTTTAGTTGCACCTGCCTCATAGCAATAGATGACTACACTAAGTTTGTCCATAAGCGTGCATCAGTTTGATTTCCACGGTGTTTAATATAGAATGCTACTCTTCCTTAGAGGACTTGGAGGTTAGACACTTTCTTCCTCAGTCACATGACTATTTGCTCCTCTGTCTGATGAATACTGAGGTCTTCATCAGACAGAGGAGTCTGAATACTGTTGGGAACGAAATGGAACAGTGACAGAAAGTAAACTGAAGAAAGTCATTGTCGGTGATTCTGGGTGTCTGCTAAATGTTGTGCAAGTAGGAGGTTTCTAATGTCATGTGATAATCATGAACATTTACTTACATGAATGTCCAGCCTTCACGGATTCATCATTAGTAACTGCCTGGTAATTACGGTAGTTTCACTTAAGCTACTAGTGGTTTATATTTTGGGAAATAGAAGCTACCATATATATATATATATATATATATATATATATATATATATATATATATATATATATTAAAGAAATTATAGCAGGCAGTTACAAACAAAAATAACTACACGTGTGAGATTTAAAAACTAAAGTGTGCACATCTCTAGTTGAGAGCAGTTATCAATCCCTCCAGAAACTAACACAAAATCAAGCAAGCTCTGCAATATTTAGAGGAGCTTGCAATTTTTCACAATTACAGATTTTCTGCATATTTGGGCCAAGATGCATCATGTGATGTCATCACGACGCACATTCAGCCAAAGCCCTCTTCGAATTCACGTGCGTCGAATATGAGTACAGCTAAAAGGTCTCATTTACCTACAAAATTCACTGCGAAAGACAAACAATTTAATGCAATTGCAATTTCACTAATTCAAGTAGTTTTCCGGACCAAAAGCACAAAAAATTCTTTAAAGTGCATCGCAATTTACCGCATCAAAAAACCGCATCAAAATCAAGCATTTTTGACCGAGTTATAAACTGGAGTGATGTAGCTGAGGTTGAGGAACTACCAGAGTCATTCCCAGACCATGCTTACAGTACGCTTCTACACCTTACACTTTAAGCTACTCTCGCTTCAGGTTTAAATCCAAATATGAATATTTGGAGCACTAAAAACACCACAGATACAGATACAGTGGCATTGCTTTCCACCCCTGCTACATATAATGCCCTATGCTAAACTTCTCTATAGCTGAAAAGCTGATTAACGCATTCGTTGTCACTCGGATAGATTACTGTAACGTCGTTTTAGCCGGGAGTTTCTAAATCCACAATCAATAAACTCTGATATGAACAAAACTCTGCTGCCAGGATCATGACTGGGACCAAAAAATACAGTCATTTCACTCCTGTTCTGGAATCCTTGCACTGGCTCCCGGTCAGATTCTGTGTCGATTTTAAAATTATGATGTTGACATACAAAGCATTACATGGCGTGGCTCCTCATTACTTATCTGCTTTATTAATTCCTTACACCCCAATTCACAGACTGCGCTCGTCACAGTGTAATCTGTTAACTGTACCACAAACCCGCTTAAAATCTATGGGTGACGGGGCTTTTTCTGACTCTGCTTCTTCCCTTTGGAACTCTCTTCCTCTCGAACTTGGGGAAACTCAGACCTTTGGCATTTTTTTTAACTTGCATTTAACTGCTGATGTCTACTTTTATTATTGTTGTTGTTGTTATTCTTAACTTTTATCATTTAAAACTCCTGAGCTGATCTTACAAAGTAGCGCTATGAAAATGTTGAATGTTGTGTCCGTGTTTGTCTGATCTGTAGGATGTAACCTGCAGACTGCCTCATCTCATTAAAGGAGCTCATCAGGATGAAGAAGATGATGACGACATTCAGAGTTTAAAAAGCCTGCCTACGCTGATGAACACATTAACCTCTGACCCTAAGGTTAACAGGTCACGCACAGTCCGCAAAGAACAAGGCATCTCTGACTTGAGCCTTCCACTCCTCGTCACATCCAAGTACTGAAATAACAACATTAGAATATATGAAATCATTCCTAATAATGTCTGAACAAATGACTCAAATGGTGCACCATACAAACTGTACCTGATGTGAAAGTGGAACATTAACATGTTTCTGTAGATGTACTCTTCTGGTAAAAGGTACTGGATATACTCGCGCAGAGGGCTTTCTCCCTGCCATCAAATCCACGGTTCTGGAGAGGCCACCATGCCGAGCTGGATGCAGGTAAAACACCCCTAAAGAGAGCTGTACTACAGAAGGCAATAAACTCTGAAACTACTGTTAGATAAAAGGCTACAATGTTCTCATTTATCCAAGAAAATACAATTCCTTCTTTCTTTTCACTCTGAAATATGCCCAGGTGTCACACACTCGATGCTTTTTGCTCTTGTTTTCTGCTGAACTTTACTTTGCAGTGAATAACTTGTTCATTAAATTCCACTAGTGCAATTTCGAAAGTGCACAGCCAATATCTTGCACAGCAGAAGCACACAGAGCTATTTTCTGTTTATTGATGATTTAAAGGCTGGTTGGTCACACCTCTATATAAGTGAGTGCGTGAGAGAGAGTGAGTTACTTCAGAGTTTATCAGTCATAAAGTGCTCAGAAATGCAAGGGAGAGAGAAATGTAGGTATAGTGAGAAGGTTGAACAAGGCAACATTAGACGCGCAAAACATATTTCCATAACTATCAGCTTCTACAGCAGTGAGAGTAAATAAATTTCAATAAAATGAAGGAAATGTTTTGGAGAGAAAGGGAACTAGCAAGGTGTGAGATGAGGGTGACACCCAATATGACTTTGTTTTCCTGAAAGGAAAAAGATGAGTCATTTGAAGTGAGACACCACTAATAGAAGCGTTCGCCAAGCCAGTGATCTGCTTGAGGAAAAAAAAATCATTATTTTTATGAAAATGAATGATTATTTTTATGCAAATTGAAATTGGGCCACTTTTGAATTGTCACATGCAGTAGCAATCTTTATTTAGCAAAATGTATAAAATATAGCTCCAGTAAGCTCTTTATTTTATGGTCAGGATCATGGTAGAATCCATAGCCTATCCCAGTAACACTATACACGAGGCAGGAATACACCAGTCCACAGTGCAACATGCATGCATTAACTACTATGGACAATTCTGAGTAGCCAATCTGCTTACTGGAGGGTAGAAAGAAAGGGGAGGAGTCAGAGGAAACACACATGGACATAGAACTGAATCCAAGTGAACTCTGGTTTCACTCAGTGTTTCGTTTACACCCTTTTTATGTGCACCCTTCACATCAAATTTAAATGCTGTCCTGTTTATTCTTGCTTTTGAAGGCCAGACAAAGTGGAAATGGGTTCAACTCGGCATCCTCGTTCAGTCGGTCATCCTCAGTATACACCTCTCGGTGAGAGCCGTTGTCCTGAAAAGACATGGGATATAAAAGCAAGCTGCCAGCACCTGCCCTCGTCGTCCTCTAACGAAGTGTCCCTGGGTCCCCGAATCACATTCCATAGTCCAGTGGTACAGGGTGTCTACCCAATCACTCCTGACTTGATGAAAGAGAGCAGACACAATGTGCAGGCTTGCCAGCCTCTGAGGCCTGTGCTGAAAAAAGCATTGGTGCTGAACAGAGGAGCTCTTCACTGCCATTTAGAGGAAAGCTACCTCCCCTGCTCAAACAATCCACATTTGCTCGAGCCATTTTCAGGCTTTGAGGAGCACCTTTGTCATCAGCTCCTTAACTCCCCTTTGCCCTGCCATACAGCTCTGCCACACGTCAACTCTCATCACATCTTCCAGCTAGAAGCCATGCTACCGGTGCCCCAGGGGATAGGCGGTTCCCTGATGCAGCGCACTGTGGAGCTCTGCAACCCACAAGAGAAACAACTTCCCAGCATCACCATGACCCGTCCCACACCTTCCCCAAAACACCTACGCAACGCTGAAAACAGGCATGTTGCTTGAGTGCAAATTTTGCCACTGGAAAATTACGACCCCCCTTTTTTTGTTTTCTTTTTCTTTTTTTTCCCATCTGCACGGTGATTCATACAGTCCCCTCTGAAAGTATTAGAACGGCAAGGTCAATTCTTTTGTTTTTGCTATACACTAAAGACATCTGAGTTTGAGATCAAAAGATGAATTAGAAGATAGATTACAGTTCCAGCTTTCATTCCCTGATATTTAGATCTAGATGTGTTAAAAAACCTGGAGCATCGCAGCATTGGTGGCAGACTGTGCAATTTTTAAGTAAGCAAAAGTATAGGAACAGCTAGTCTTAAAACTTTATATTTGATCGGATATCCCTTTCTTGCAATAACTGCATCAAGTCAGCAACCCACTGACATCTCCAAACTGTTGCATTCTTCTTTCGTGAAGAAAACTACCCATTTACAGGTAGTTGATAGAAATACGATACAACAGAACAGACAGCTATTTAGCTAGCATCTTAATGTCACCCACTAGATGCCATCATCAAATTGTTAGAAATTGTTCACTCACTTTACACTGTAAGCCATATAATTATTTGAATGAAGTCCACCTGTCAGTTGATCTCAATATGCTGTTTCTGGAAGGTCTAGAGTTTGTTAATAAAATATATAAAGTAACAGCATCAGGAAGATTAAGGCGCTATAAAAAAAAATCAGGGATAAAGTTCTGGAAAAGTATCAATCAGGTTTCAGTTATGAAATATATCCCAATCTATGATGCTTCCATGGAGGACCATTACATCCATTATTTAAATAATGGAAAGAATTTGGCAGTACCATTGGTAGTTCAGTGGTTAAGGCATTGGACTTCTGACCAGATCGGGTCATGAGTTCAAATCCCAGCACCACCAAGCTGCCACTGTTGGGCCCTTGAGCAAGGCCCTTAACCATCAACTGCTCAGTTGTCTAAATGAGATATATGCAAGTTGTTTTGGATAAGGGCGTCTGCCAAATGCCATAAATGTAAATGTACCATTTCTCTGCCTATAGGTGTCCAACAAAAGTCAGTGATAGATATATAAGGACCTTGGAGCAAACATTGCAGGCTTTAACACTCCAAAATATGGAAAAGTAGGGGTGGATACTTATGCCAGGCATTGTATGTCATTTTCATTTTCATCAAACCATTCAGTGAGCCATTGGGTCCTGTGCCCACTGTCTGCTTTGCATTTAACCTAGAAGAGACATTTTCACTGGTAAATAACGCTGTCTTCTTTCTCGACAGTGGGCATAATTGCCCATGATTTTATTTTACAATTTCTCTTTTCTACATTAGCTATGCAGGGAAAGATCTTGTAAAACAAATAAAACATAATTAAGTGACTGAATCCACAGCTGCATTAAAACTGCTCTACAAATTCCACCTACTTGCCTGGTGCTACAAAGAACCACGTGGGACAGTGTTTAATCTACCTCTGGGAACTGAGACAGAAGTGACAAATATCATTACAGCAGTGATGAGCACTCAGCAGAGAGAGAACCAGCCTGGGAGAGAGAACACAAAGTTTCTGGCTCAGAACTCAGAGCTGTCACATAATTATACAATTCCTTCCATTTTTAATCCAGCCCCAGGAGATCTTTCTGTATGGGGCCATGTCTGTATTTCAGGCTGATAGGGACAAGATATTTAGAGGGAACATTTACAGTGGCATGCATAAGTAACACCCTTCCCCTGCTTCCCCCCAACCCCTTGAACTTTTTTAACATTTTGTAGTGTTACAACCTGGTACTGAAATAGATTTAATTCAGATTATATGTCATGCGCATACACAAAATATCCCATAGTATTAAAATGGTGAGGAAAAACCTATGAAGTTTGCCAAGAGGTCAAGGCTAACACTCAAAATAATGCTACCACCACCATGCTTCACTGTGGGAACGGTGTTCTCATTGTGTTGAGCAATGTTGGATTTCAGCCAAATGTAACACTTTGTATCAAGGACAAAATTTTAAAATTTTGGTCTCATCAGACTTGAAAGCATCCAGAAAGCGTTTTCCCACAGTTGCTTTGTCTCCTGTTTTTTTGTCAAACATACAGAATTTCACAACCTCTCCCATAAAGCTCTGGTTTGTGTGTTGTTTGGTGAACAACCTTTCCCATGTGAGTTGAGGATCTCTCCAGCTCCCATGACCTCTTGCTTGCTAATCCCACTTTACCCAGTCCCTGACTTTTGATGGATGTTAATAATTAATAAATAATTAATAATTAATGGATGTTAATAAATGTCTGATTTATATATATATATATATATATATATATATATATATATATATATATATATATATATATATGAATGACTAATCCATGATAGATACTTTTCCAGAATTTTGTCTTGATAGCTTAAAGGTGTTCATAATGATCTGAGCTGTCGTCCTTTTAGAATCTTCAGCCCCAGGAGGTCTTTATGTATCGGCCATGTCTGTTTAGCTGTTTAGGAGGCCTTCAGTCTGCAGCTTTTTAAAGGGAGTCAATAAGAGACAACAGGATGTGTAGGAAGGGGATCTATTTTATACCATGACATGCATCTATCAGGGCGTTGAGCATTCAGGGCCTTCAGCCATTGCATCGAAGATTCTTTATCAATGTCACTAAAAAGACTGTAATTATTTTTCTCTGCTTTCTCTGAGTAAAATCAATGTAGACTGCTGAGTTAGGCACAATGCCCCATGAGAGGCTCTCAATCAGGACCCTTTGTTCTATTGAGTTCTGCATACAGTGTATAGTTGTTAACTACTTGTAATACTTTCTGACCGAGGCTTTATAAGGAGCCCAGTGCTTACTTTTAAACAAGCTGGTGTCTTGAGAAAAATCGAAATGCCAGTGATAGCTAGTTTTAGAAATATGACTGATTGTACCTCTGGCGAGTAAAGCAAGACGTCCTACACGAGGAAGTGTGTTCCTGAAGAATCATAAAATGGGGTTTGATGGTTTTTGTTAGTTTACATCTTGAAAATATGACAATTTCTTGAACCAGTTCTATTTTGTTTTTGACGTTTTGCTCTACGAGTAAATAAAAACCTAAGTCGAAAAGAATATATTTATTCTTTGTTTCCATCTAACTGAACATAAACATACTGTTGTGGTTGGACTCTGTCCACCACATTTGAATTTCAAGTGCAGTTTCAACTTTTATATCCATGTTTGGAGATGCATACAGCAATTTTAGCCAATAAAAAAAAATTTCTCAGATTTTTTCACTGTCCGATTACTTTCATGCTGCACAACATGCGCAACGATGTGTTTAAGGGTCAAATTTGTTATAAATTTTAAAAAAGCATTACTCGTATCCAGTCAAGTCATGATATTAATTGTGAGGGCTGATCAAGTTTAAATAACTTGCCACAAATATTATGAAGTTTTGAGTCTTCTAGTATAGGCATAAAGCTAAACTATGCACACATACAGGAACACATCCATTGGCAGTCAGACACCACTGTCACTGTTACGTCAAGAGTTTCAGTTGTATAATCATGCCATGTCTCTACTGAAAAGCAAGAGCAATAAATAAACAAGCTACACTTGCAGCAAACTGTGCAAAATGTACGGTTCTGCCATCGGTCCCTTTGTCTTCCTCCTCTGAAAGCATTTAGAAAAACCATCCACCTCATTCCTAGTTATTACACTCACTACTGCAGTGGTCACCAACCCTGTTCCTGGAGATCTACCTTCCTGAAGAGTTTAGCTCCAACCGTAATTGTGCCCACCTCACCATCTAATCATTGCTTTAAGAAGCTCTTGATCAATTAAAGCAGGTGTATTAGATTTTGTTTGGAGAAACCTGCAGGAAGGTAAATCTCCAGGAACAGGGTTGGTGATCACTGCATTATTGTATTGTGTTATTAATTTATTAATATTAATTGTATATCACATACAGCTTTTCAGTTACTATTGATGATGTTATTTATGTTTCAGCAAAGCAGGCTTAAACAAATTAGCCCCAATGCATACAAAATCTAGGGAGTATTCATTCAACATGATCGTAAACAATAAGCTGTGTGAGTCTACAGTCTGGGCTAGATAGAAATCAGCCTCAGCTTCTACTTCATACCATTCTGTGTATTTTGCTCATGGCTGTTTGTGATGTTATTTTTCTTGGTTCTACAAAAAACACAATTTTTTCTGTTGTAAAAATCTTTTTTTTTTTTTTTTTTTTTTACAGCAAATAAGACAATTTGAATGCCAAAATTTGAGCCTTATTTTAATTTAAATGTATCAGGAAAAAGCTTAGCCCTTCTAGCACATATATACCAGCTGCCTGTGCTGGTATCTCCCTGGGGTGTAGTATGCTAGTTAAAGCATCAGCTCTTTTATGTAGTTTGGGCGCAGAGGCAGGCACGAGAGCTAAAGTACACTGACACACTGCACGTTAGTCAGCATGCCTCCTGATATATAGCCCGGAACAATAAGGCAAACCTGTCACAACTGTGAAATATAAAGAGCACCTTCCGAGCCAAGCAAAGAAAATGAGGAAGCACACTGGCCTCACAGAGACAGAAATTAGTCCCTTCTCTTGCTTTCATTAAGGTGTTGTTTGTGATGCTCCCTGTACCCCGTAGACATAGAACGCCTAAACCTCCAAGCACTAATCAAGCAAACAAGAACTTCAGAATGAGCTTCCGCTCCCCTGCTGTGTTTGAAACTCCTGGTTTCACGCTCCAGTTATGTTGTGAGCCATTACCTAGCCTCCAGCGACCCCTGCACCGCCTGCGTCCTGCCATAGCCAGGCATTCCTTTCATTCCGATGTAGAGTTATGGCAGCTTGGGAGCATTTAATCTAAGCGACAGACACTGCGGTTCAATAAAACTGCAACAAGACTGGTTTGAGAACTCTGTAAGTGATTAGACATTATAGAAATAAATCTAGCCTCGTTTTCTAGCAGGAGGCTGGAATGTGTTTCACAGGAAATCTTCTGGACCAATCTATGAGCCTTGATCAAGCACTTGAGTTGAGTTTCCCAAAAGCATTGCAACACAAAGATCATGGTTAAATGGTAGCGTGAGCATCACACTGAACACTTTCTCTAACAGTTAAGATGGTCTTGAGCTTACAGTGCATTTGAGAAACTAGGCCCTGGACTATATATTTTGTTTCCATAGACTGAAACAGTACGACTGGCACTATTGTTAGTTTTATACAATTCAGTTTGATTCGCATAAAGCTTTGAACAATATACAGTGTCCTAGAACAAGCTTTACAAAGTTCTGGATATCAATATATATTTGTCTAACGAGCAAGCCGGGGACAACCATGGCAAGGAAAAACTCCCTGAGACAACATGAGAAAGAAACCTTGAGAGTAACCGGACTCAAAAAGAAATCCATCCTCTTCTGGGTGACACCGGATAGTGGAAATATTAATTATTTATCATTACTCGTCCATAAATGTATACTATAACGTTATACAGGACTATGTGTGTTGACAAGATATTTAGCAAGAGCATACCTGTTACAGAATTATAATAAAATGCACTTAATCCTCTTTACCACAAGGAGTCACTGCCTTATTTTCTTCCACTTCTTCTTCTTCTTCTTCTTCTTCTTCTTTGAAATCTCCCTTTAAAGCTGCCCAGATAATGCTATGTAAAGTTTTTTCCACCAGGTGGAAGCAAAATCCTAAGTCATGCCATCTATAAATTGGCTAGTAACTTGGATTAGATGTTAATGAAGTCCCCAGTGTGCTGTCTGTGCTCTTCACACTGCTGTTACATGTTTCATGGAAGAAGGCTAATTGTGGTGTCTGAGACAAATCTCTCTTTTGACAGTTTCAGAGTTCATAGGGTGCTGCTAAATGCTAAATGAAAAGCCAGCACCTTTGGTACACTGCTGACTATAGCCCTTAATTTAATACAGTGATATAGGACAGGCTTTAACTGGACATTCCTTGATTAACTTCAAATAAATCCCTAACGTAGATTTCTAACTGGTGTCGTAATGGCAATTAATATTTCATTTACTGGAACAAGTGAAACAAATATGTGAAACAAAACAAGGCATGGGCCTTACAGGGTCTTATAAAGTAGAGGTCACATGCCGATTGTACTGGAATCAAACTCAGTGTTAAACTCCTTGTAAATAAAGTTTTAATTGCATTGTTCATTGATTAGCACATTGATTAGTACATATTTTCTGCTCACTACAGTTGTAAAGAGTGGTTATGAGTTACGACTGCCTTCTGTCACCTCAAACCTGTCTGACCTTTTCTGCCTGCAAAACATGTTTTTTTGTATTTTTTGCACCATTCTGTGTAAACTCTAGTGACTGTGCATGAAAAGCCCAGAAGCTCAATAGTTTCTCAAATACTCAAACCAGCCTGTACCAAAAACAATGCCATGGTCAAAGTCACTGATCACATTTTCCCTCAATCTAATGTTTGATGTGAAGATCAACTGAAGCTCTTAACCTGTACTTATGTGATTGTATGTACTGCACTGCTGTCACATGATTTACTGTTTGGATATTTTCATGAATAAGCAGGTGTTCGTAATAGAGTGGCCGGTGATTGTAGATTTCTATGAGTTGGCTCACTGAATAGCGCATATAGATTTAATTATTGACAGACAACAAAAATAATCTGTGTACAGATTTAAGTATGCTTCCGGAGCAGCACGATACTAATTTCAGAAGGCCATTTGTCTGTGATGCCTGTGATAATGTGTTGATGCCGTGTGTGTGTGTGTGAGGAATCTTTCATCAAAGATTTCATTAGCCTAGGTTGTTCTGTTGCATGTATAGAATCATGAGGATAACATCAGAGTGATTTCTATTACTAGAGGACATTGTTTTCAGCACAACAGTTACCTCTTCTCTTCTTCTTCTTCTTCTTCTTCTTCTTCTATTAGATTCTGTGGGCGAACTCAGTGATTTTAGCTATAGGAGTCTGGCAGCGTTCAGTGTTTATCATTTCAGTCCACAGTAGGCAGAAACCTGCATCGAGATAGTAGAGGAAACTAGACTTGCATCCATTTCTTAAATCTAAAGTAGTAAATCATCTACAGTCTCCATGTAGGCCTCCTCTTTTCTTCTTTATGGCTAAATCTAACAGACCCCATGCTGCGTTTTCATATTAAACTGTGGTTAAATTTTAGGCCTACCACTAGTTAAAATTTGAGCCATGCTTGTGCAGAACATGTCAGAATTAACTATTTATACTTGGCTAATCCTTAGCCATAATAATGCAGCCCCATATAAGAGAAAAAGGAGTGGATGGCTAAGGCCTGTATAAAGCCAGATGATCCTCTGCCTCTTTACTTTATCCCTGGGTCTTTATCCCTGTTGCCCATGGTCTATAAGAGCACTTGCTATGCAAAAGTCAAATATTAGATGCTACACACCCTGGACCTTATTTATCAATCAATTTGCAAAGCTCTGTGTAAATGTTTTTGCAGGTTAAACCGATTTCAGGCCAAATTTGTGAAAGTTTTGGTATTGCTCATTTCCTTTGTACTCCTGTGCATATGATGATAAATGCCAATCACCTATATGCAATTGCCAAGCTCATTCGTGATAAAGCAAAATGGCTGTGATTGGTTGTTGGTAATTGAGACCTTCTAGCTGTACTCAAAGAGGGCTTTGGCTGAATGCACGTTGTGATGACGTCACATGACCAAAATCTCTGGAAAATCTGAGGTCATTTTGAAAAAATTGCAAGCGCCTCCGGATATTGCAGAGTTTGCTTGATTTCGTGTGCATTTCTGAGCTCGCGAAAATTGCACGGTCCTGAAGGGACTGGCCTTTAGTGATGCTCAGAAAAAAAGAAAATAACAAACTGTGAAAGATCGACTCCTAAGCATGGAGTGCGCAAAATCTTCCAGTGATGCACTTCAGCCACCGCAGCACTTCCTTATATAGGGTGCCATTATGTCTGTCATACTTGAATAGCTAGTCTTATTTGTCTTAGTATATGATCTTAATTGTCTTAATGTATTTATAATCTTAGCATACATTTGGATTGCTTTCATTTTAATCAACTGAGTTTCAAAAAATGTTCCCTATATTCACGTGCACAATTCAAATAAATACGCAATTAAGTTTGATAACCTTATCCACATTTTCACAAATTACTGTAACTCAGGCCAATTATGAAGAATCTGAAAACAACCAACTGATTTTCGCATTTATGAGTCTCTTTATATATTTAAAAGTTATACAGTCTCAGGGACTCAACATTTTTCTGCCCTAACTGGATTTTCACGAATACCACATTTCTTGTGCAAACACTCCTGTGAAGTTTGATAAATAAGACCCATTGTGTATTCACTCTATCTTCTGTAGAGCACCAGTGTAATCTGTGAAGGGATGGCACCCAAGTCATGCGTTGTGATCTGCACAAGAGGAACCAGAATAGATGTCCAAAAAACAAAGCAAAACACAGCATTAGAGAAATCCTTACAACTTCCATACATGTGATCCATTACTGATCAGTTGATATGAAAACAATTGTAAGGTTTTACAAGCTTTACAATCTGTACAATTAACTCCCCTCCGCTGTAGTGAAACACAAGCTAGTTAGTAGGCCGGGGTGAAACGGTTCACTTGGCTTTCATTCTCCCGGGTCCATATTTGGAACCAGTGTCATTCAGTCCATTTCATAATAGCCTCTGCCAAGACAGCGAGAACTCCAGTGGCCCTGCTCCCGTCAGCACATGCCAGGAGGCGGCCTTAAAATGGCTGCACCCTCTGCCACTTCCGCACTGGCATGTTGCGCCCATGGCCAGCAAGAGCTCACAAACCTATTTATTTCAGGCTTCCAGCTGAAATATGTGTCTAGCATGCAAGCCAGTTAATTTCCACTTCATGAATATGACTTTCTCCAAAATACCCCTGTCTTAAATAACAGTGTATTTTAGTTTGATTAAATTGTGCTGGCTTAATTAGAGTCAGCATGAGCTGCAGGATCACAAGCAACTGGCTAGACATGCGTTAGCAGTGTGAATGTCCCTCACGACCTCTTGTAACATTTTCATTTGGATTTGAATAGCTACAGAAAGGTTTTAGCTAATGTTTACTTTAAATAGTCTGAGATCCGGTCACTTTTGTGTGAACGAAACTTTTAACCCTCGACTGCACAGTCATATCCTGTCTCAATTGGATAAAATCGCCTGTAACATGCAGATATCCTCGATATATACTTGTAAGGAACCTTAGTTTGAGCAGCATTTATTAAGTGTCCTCAAATGTAAAGAATGTTGCAGCATCGGTGAATGAGGTGTGGTAACCTTACACTACATTGTTCCATAACTAAATCATACCAATTGTCAGACTGCTGGCAGTTATGAGTTTCCATGACCTACATAACTCTGTCATGGGGTGAATGACAATCACATTATCTGCCTAAATATTTAGCAGGTGAGTAATTCTAGTTAAATTTCACCTGTTTTTGTTTTGTTTGTGTATCATTCACTGTTGATAAAGTCCCAGTGTCCATTTCTCCCCCACACCACATTCACACTGTGGCACTATACACGTATGGGGATTTCAAACTCTTAGTGAGCTTGAAATAGGAACTTGTATAAACATGTAACTCTTTTCTCTAACCACATAAGCTTTTCCAGAGCGTTATATACTGTATAATAGTGCTCGAACTATCATAAAACACCACTTTCACCAGACTGAAGTGAAACTAACCATAGCCTACAAGCATTTCACCAGTTCATGCACACTGTCCCAGCACTGATGTCCCACAAGTAGAATATGCAGCAGCATTGCTAATTCTCCATGGCCTAAGATAAAAACATGTCAAAGAAGGGCTTGGAAGCAGAAAGAAGAGAGTGAGAGGGAATGAAATGCAGATTATTCATTCACTAGGCAAAACCTGTACCTTCAAAGTGTGCCAAGGTCTGTCATCCCGTATTTGAATCTTGGGAGACGTAATCATAAAACGCTCAGAATTAATATGTATGAGACTCGGGACTTGTAACGAGGATAGCAACCAGCTCGTTTTAGTGAAACAAACAGACCCTGGTGGAAAACATTACCGTGAAAATGTCAAATGCAATCTGAGTGTGACGGAGAAATCCCACGATGTGCATAAGCCTAATTACTATGTTACCTTCCTGAAGTTTCACCTTTGTTTTTAACTTTCAGACTACACAATTTGGTCTGTCCTAAAAGCTCAATGATAAAAGAGCTGTTACAGGAAGAAAGAAAGAAAGTGCTCTGTTCACTTTGATATCTTCAGTCATGGCCAATGTGCAGAGGTTTGCTGCTGGTTTATCTGCACCACTGACTGAACTTTGCAAAGGCCAGTGAAGTGTGTGTGTGTGTGTGTGTGTGTGTGTGTGTGAGGCAGGCAAAATGCAGACTGACCCTGCAGCCGTAAACTAATCCAGCCCTAAAGACAGCCCTCCGCCCAGAATAAAAGACCAGGTGGTTGGGGGCAGGGGACATCTGGACCACTTTAACACCCACCTATCTGTGCCACATATTGACTGCTGAAAATAAAGTGACTTGTTCCTGGAGTTGTCCCCGCTTGCTCCTTCATGGCTGTTAATAGATGTGCAAGGGGGAGATGGAGAATCCGTCAGCTAAAACAGCAGGTGAAAACGGTCTTCTTTTTTTAAAAATTGCATCACCTGTGCCACACTCCATCTCCGAAAGACATCTACTGGAAATTGGGGAAACGTTTCTGAGAAGCGTGTGGTATTTCTGGGGTGACATGGGATTGGAGATGGGAATGCAGTCAAGGGCAATGAAGGCAATTTCCTGGCTGATCTTTCCTGAATAGAAAAGAGGTCCCTGGAGCATCATGGTTATGACCTCTGATCTCAGGGACTGACAAGCCAGCCTGTCAATCGAAAAGCAAAGCCACATTCCCAAGTGTTCTACAATAATGAATGTAAAAATTGACAGCTTGGAAGTCAATAAAAGACACGTGTCAAAAGTCATGTGGGAAAATGTCAGGCTGAAGTGCAGTGAGAGAGGATTCTGCTTTACATTGTTCAGAACTTACAAGCGGGAGGAACACCACATGCCAGTTCTACTGCCTTATGAGTGATGAACATGTTTATGGATTTTTATCAGCAAGTTATATTGAGTGTTTAGACTTGTTTCATGACGCTCTAAGTTAGGCTGCTTGGACATTGCAAGCTTGTCTGGGATTGGCTCATGTACTGTCTCCATCTGTGCTATGTGATTGAGACACACACACACACACACACACACACACACACACACACACATACATACACACACACACAGAGCTCTTGAGCGTAAGACCCCAGTCTTAATATTTTCATAGCTATAGCAGCACAGATGGGCTCAGATGGCATGGAGGCAAGGGCAGACGTATTTAAAAAGTTTACTATTCTTGAATATGACCATGCCAGATAAGCATAAATCCAATCCAGGTTAAAGGTTATAAGCAACCCCAATTTTATAAGTTTGACATAAGACATAAGACACCAGTAATGTGCAATCAAATACCTGTCTTGCATTTAAAATGTAAATGTAAAACCTGATTCTCACAGTCAGAGGCAAATGAAAGTTTTATCATGGTCCTGGAAACATGGGGTGTGATGCAGAAATACACCCTGGACTGAACTCATCAAATAGCCAATCCATCTACTGGCATGTTTTCTGGAAACAGGAGAACTCAGAAAAGACTCACATGGACACGGGAAGAACATGTAAAAGTTCATACAGTGAGTAACCCAAGCTCGGGATCAAACCAGGGACCATGGAGATGTGAAGGGGACATAACCCTAGTCATCATGCTGCCGCAATGCAATATAGTATTTGCAAAAACGTATTTAGTTAAATTAGATATCCATACCTACATTGTGTTGTGTTAGTTTGGAAAACAAATAATTTTTATACGTAATAAGCAGGGAGGCCTGCCTTGTGCCCGATGCTCCCTGGGATAGGCTCCAGGTTCCCCGCGACCCTGAACAAGGAGTAAGCAGTAGAAGATGGATGTATGGATGGATAAGCAGGGAGGCTTAGTGGTTAACACTGTTTCCTCGCACCTCCAGTGGTGGGGGTTCTAATCTAATTTCCCCAAGTCCAAAGACATGCGTTGCAGGTTGAAGACATTTCCAAATTGTTTGTAGTGTGTGAATGGGTGTCTGATTGTGCCCTGCGATGGGTTGGCACCCCGTATAGGGTGTCCCCCGACATGTGTCCTGAGTTCCCTGGTATAGACTCCATGCTCCCCTGAGTCCCTGTGTAGGATAAGCAGAAAATAGGAAATGTATAGATGGACAAAACAAGATTAATTAAAACACAAAGAATATATCAAATCAAATAACGTAATGTTCCATATTAAGCTAGAATAAATATTTGAAAATGTAAAACAAATGCTTAAAATGATTGGTAACTGATTGTTCTATACTTTGCGTGTTTGTGTTTACACTGAAATGATGGATTAAAGGAGACCGAGTATACAGCCCTGGGGTACGCTACTGTGTACGCTACATGTGACCTGCAATAGCAACGTACCCCACATATTCAGGTTCTTTTACTGACCAACAATAATGGAGTATATACACACAGGATTTGAATGATACAGATTATCATTCAATAAGAAAAGCTTACGATTGCGATAACAAATTCGAGCTGTTGACGAATGAGTTTTCCAAGTTACACTGAGGATGATGATTAAGTTTGTGTAATGGTGTGTTTGTTTTTGAGAGCAGGAGAGATGGAGAGAGTGTATTTGGCTCCAGAAGAGCAACAAACACAACCCCCCAGCTTTCTTTTCGAATTTGATTTGATTTGGTTAACAAAATGTCTGTGGTGCAGAAATGATTACCACTCTGCCAGGAACAGACATGCAGGCCACCTGTGTGTAGATTTATTAGACATTTGCATGCGGCAGTTTTCCTCTGTACTGAAGTATATTGCCTGTGATAGGCACTAGGGAGACAGCCGGTGGTTTCTCAAACAGGTTCTGGGCTTTTGTTGTGTGTTGTGGACTTCGGCTAATGATTATATGTTGGGGTTTTTTTTTTTTTTTTTATAAACTTTCAGATTACCAGGATAGCATTGTTAATCATTGCTCACTCAGGGCAAAAGTGATAAGTAATGACCAAGAGAAGCTACCACTGGTTGTAAACAATATCAGTAGATGCCATAATAAAGGGTACGGTCCAAACCAATTGAGGATTAGAGGTAGGGAAATGGTGAACCTGTGAGAATGAAGTCAGTTATAAACTCCATGCTGTCATTGATAATACAATAGATGCTTGTTTTAAACTATAGTATCAGTTATCCTGGTTTATTTTCTCCCATCTTTTTATAGGACTAGCAACAGCTTTCATGCCAAACAACAATTATAATAATGATGAAGCAGCTGATCCTATTGTTTAAGTTAAATTACACAGGGAATCAAAGGCCTTTGCGACTCACTTTCTATTCCTCTGGATGGTCCCTCATGGACGCCCTAAAGACAGCACTTCCCAAAACCAGACTCATCCTATCTGGATACTCTAGATGTGTACCTGTTCTTATCCTAGGACTTTTATTCACACTCTACACTCATACTGAACATAGTTTCAATACACCTCCCAGGTAGCAAACCGACACTGGGCTAACGGCAGCCGTTCTGCTGAAATTCAGTCAACCCAATGTTGGCCCAATGTCATTATGTCCCACCAAAACAGATCTTGGGTCAAGGTCAGTTTGCTATGCAGTTTAGTGCTATTTGAGTTGGAGTTCTAAAATGAATGACTAATTTGGATGATTTGGATTCCCCCTATCTGGTGTCACCCAGAAGAGTATGGGGGTCTGGTTCCTCTCAATTTTGTTCCTCGTGTCATCTCAGGGAGCTTTTCGTTCCCACTTCCCACTACAAGCCTCTGGCTTGTACATTAGGTATCTAAATCTACACTGGGATTTCTGTAAAGCTGCATTGTGATGATATCTATTGTAAAAAGCGTTCTACAAATAAAAGGCGATGGAATTGAATCTTACTCATGAGTGGCATATAAACCAGTTAAACAGAGCTGAAGCTGGTAATCCACTAAGCAGATGCATTACAGAGTGGCAATTACTTTTCAGGGATGAGCTGTGGTGACACACCGCAGATGGACTCTTTCAACCTCATCAATTATTAAATGGTGCAATGTTACACGTTGCATGGTCATGCATTTTTTCGTTAATGATACTGGGTTTTTTTGTGGGTGTGGCATACTGCAAGAGTAAGTGACTTTAGAAGGTTATGGCTCTTCTTAATTGCAGCCAATGGAAAAAAGGTGTGTGGATGCCAACTATTCTGGAAACATCAAACTCTCTCTCTTTCTCCTACCTTCTTTCCTGTCATGAATCTATCATTTTCTTTCTTTATTTTCTGTAATACAGAACAAAACCTGCCAATGGATATTAATGAACAAAATTTCCTTCAGAAATTTCATTTAAAATAGAATCAGGAGTCACAGATCTCATTTATGGAAAATAGATCAGGAGTCACAGATCTCATTTATGGTGAGCTTAATTATATTACATTTTAAATGGGATTATAGGCAAGATGTCAACTGTGGGTTTCTCAATTACAAGGAGAGTAAATATATATAAACAGCATTGGAGTCAGAGTTTTCCTAAGTCATCACTAAAATAACTGAATAACGTCTATACCTTATACCTTACCTAATATCTTGATTGACATTACTTTATAAGTACTATATTATCATAAAATACAGACAACACAGACAAGATTTAGCTAAACACCATTGGAGAGTGGAACTGTTCTAACTCTAAAACAGACACCACCCTTTACGTAAACACTCAGTGAGCACTCAGTGAGCTACAGAAACACCACACCCCCCATTTATCTCCAGCTGATTATATGATTCAGGGTGATCATTTTTCAGCTATGGCTCAAAATAAACCTCTCACTCCACTGTCATGCAGGTCTTGGTGGTGGAAAAGAGAACGTAAACGCAGTTGTAGAGAAAGTGAGAGACATTTCCACGTTAGGCAAAACTAATAATAGCCGAGCAATTTATTCTGGGGTTTGCGTAAGCGTGACATAATCTCCTTTTTGCTTCAAAGTCTAAGAAATATGCTTCACAGGCCGTGTACTTTAATGGAACAATAAAAATGTTTTCATAAGAAGTTATGATTGCTAGTATAAACGTATAAACACCTCTTATCATAAAACTTTTACACACTGTTTTCCCTTTGAAGCACAATGACAGGCTTGTAAAATAGAATATAGGTGTGTGTGTGTGTGTGTGTATATATATATATATATATATATATATATATATATATATATATATATATATATATATATATATATATATATATAAAATAAAATCTATTTTATCTATCTATCTTTCTTAGATAGATACACACACACACACACACACACACACACATATATACATATATATATATATATATATATATATATATATATATATATATATATATATATATATATAAATACACACACACACACACACACACTTTTTTAATTATTTATTTATTTATTTATTTTTTACATGAGGCACTATGGCAACATACAATAGGAAGAATGGTCTTCTATTTTTACTTTTAATGATTAAGCCTAAGCAGTCATTTGGAAGAATGCTAGTGTATTTAACTACATTAAATTATGATAAAGACTCAAAGTTGCATATTCACAAAAAGTGAATCACCTATTATGGAAAAACAGAAAAACGTTCTTGACAATAACATGTAACACAATGAAATTGTACATAATATACCATATATAACATACTTGTAAATAAATTGTCTTGATACAGTGTTTTACATTTCAAAGAGTTGAATATAAATATGAATTTAAATCTTTATAACTCATGCATAATAACAGTTATATGAACTTTTTTTTATAAAGACAATGCTTCTAGATAATATTACACTACATTATATGAAATACATAGCACAGTGCTCTTGAATTCTCAAATTTGATTGATCTTGAGAAAGTCTACCATTCAAGAACAAAGGACTTCGAACTTTCTACTTTCTCATCAAAGTATCATGACAAACATTTTGGTCTAATTAACTTCAAGAGTGAGAGAAAGTTAGAGAGAGTGACAGAGTGAGAGAGAAAGAGAGAAAGAAAGAGAGAGAGAAAGGGAGACTGGGGAGAGAATAACTGTTTATATCTGCTATGATGTAACTGAAACTAACTCTTCTCATGGAAGTTCCACATTACATGGAACTATAACTGGTTAAATTGTAAATTAAAATGACTATTGTTGTCAGAAACAGCACACCCTGACATGTATTATCCTTTTCATATGGTACTGTGGAAAAGTTTTAGGCACATGAAAAGAAATGCTGTAGAGCAAAGATGCCTTCAAAATAATGAAATTAAATGTTTCTACATTAAAACAAAAAGCATGTAAAGAGCAGTAAACAGTTAATAAATGAAACAAAGTCAATATTTGGTGTGACAAAAAAATTCAAATAAAAATACAATTAGAGCAGTTTTATAAGGAAATGAGGTGTGAGTTTTATTGAGCATCTTGCAGAACCAGGCACGGTTCTCCTGGAGTTTTTGTCTGTCGCACTTGTTTCTTATTTTTGCAGCAAACCCCAGCAGTCTTCATTGTGATTTTGTCTGAACAGTGTCTCTTACCACTTAATATTCTGCTTTCTTTACCGACATACAGACATTTCTTTCTGTTACATTTAATTTTGTGCTATCAAACTAATGGGAAACTAAACTGTTTTTGTACTGACACATGGTATGTGGTTTTCTAGCTGTAAGGAGTGACAGGTGGTCAGTGACAGGGAAGGTTTGATGCTGTTTCTGCCCACTGGGGGTCTAGTGTCTATTTCATGAGTACAATAGAAGCTCTATTCCTACTGTAGGCTATTTGGGTTGGACACCATTTTTATTATTCTGATAATGAGTTAAATGGTGGATAGCTCTGTAAAAAAAAAACAAAAAAAAACAACTAACAGAACAAAAAAGGTTCAAATCCTAACAACTAAAGGGATATATTTAGGCCATGCATTACAGAATTTATAGTAGCTGTCTTGCTGGTTCTTTTCTGGTTCATAAATTGGCTATACCCCCAACATAATCGCAAAATCCTTAAATGTATATCCCCAAACAAATTTCAGTAGTGCTGCTGCTGGATTGAAATACATGCTCAGCTACTCTCCATCACAATCTGTCTCAGCTGATAATGGAGATTTGGTGTTGCTGGGCAACAGATTATTTGTGTAACACAGTCCTCGGCTGGTTTCGGTCCTAGCCACTTGACTCACTGTTTTGTTCGTACATGCACTAAACCGGAAAGCCAGTTTAGTGCATACACGAACAAAACAGACTCTTCCAGTAGCCCTTGTAGTGGTTTTATTAGTTGCATTGAAACAGTTAGTAATATTTTATAAATGACTTCTGGATAAATCAAGCTACTGTAAAGTAATGGTTCACTATATGTTTGCTTTGAAAAGTCATCAATGCACCACCTCTAAGAAATTTAGCGTATCAATCCATAAATCTAGTATTAGAGAGCAGGAAGCCTTAAGGACAGAAGCAGATGTAGAAGTATGTCCACGTGTCTTCAGCTGTGGCCTGCTGAACTCCCAGTGATTACACCGCTCTCGGTATGCAGTCTCAAGGCTGTGGGCGGAAGGGTTTCCCTACATGAAATGTTGCCAAGCACCACTGGCTCCTGGTTGCTGGACTTGGGATGTTTGTGGTCAAAGATGTGGGTGCATCTCCTGAGGTATAAACATCTTAAAATCCACCATTTGCATGAATATCAAGCAGAATGTAACTTGCCACCATATTTAAACAAGACTGGCACCTCAGAGGATTAGATGATGTTGCTCTTTGAGTCAGTGTACCACTGATTCTCACATACGCATTAAAGCGTTGCTCCAGCATGCTTGACTCACCATCACCGCTTCCATAAAAAGTCAGTGGTAATGATTCCAGTGGAGTTTTTTAGCTTTTCCACAAACTCCCACCAGATGGCTACAAAAATAAACCCTGCTAAATATGTAGTGTGTGGGCGAAGGAATGCCAGCAGAGATGACATAAATATGCCTGCCAGTCGCAGACAAGGTACTCTGGGAAAAATAGCGGCTTTGATTTGCATGGCACAAAGGGGATCGGCTCCGTTTTCCAAAGATCATTAAAAAGTGATCAAAACTTCTTTTGAGGGATCTATTTTTATTCAATGGTTCATAGTAGGGTATATTGTTCTAACAACAAAGTCTTCTTAACATGCAATTATATTTTCCATTATCATTTTCCATTTCTAATTATTACTTTTGAAAGTTACAAGCCAAGTGCCTGGCACCCGTAATGGTGGACGGAAAACAAGTTGCACGGAAATTCCCACCTCCCACTGTCTCCACACACATACACACACATCCTCTACCATTAATTACTCTGTCCTTGTCTGTGTGTGTGTGTGTGTGTGTGTGTATATGCATATATATGTTTTCCCATGCCAGTTGTGGAGGCAGTGCATCCACATGCCCCAATGAACATGAATCATTGTTGCACAATCCTCCACCAGTAATTTGCTCATCAGATATTGTTGTGTGTCAGTGGTGTGGATTTAATAGATAGCTTTCTAGCTGGATATATATATATATATATAGATTTTCAGTCTATCAATTGGGACAGGACAGCATGGATCACATGATCACGCACAAGATCTGCTGTCAAATATCTGACCTTCTTAAGACCCCTGTCAAAGGCAGGGGTGTACAAATCTGACCATACATTATTACATTACGTTAGCTACTACTGTTTAGCCTAGTCAGTTTCTAGGCAATCAAAACAGAAGACAGGGCAGCACACCGGAGATTTTATTTGCTTGATATGCGTGCTAACAAATTTATCATATCTTCACCACTGAAAGACTTCACACAGCTGTCCAGTTGTCAGTAAATTAGTATATGTAAATAATACATATACTCAGAGAAGAGGCTGCCACCTTTTTAGATTTATCTGATCTGGACAAGGATTTGTTTTTGTTTTTTAAATTAGAGTCAGAGATTTAATGTGCACAAGAAAAGAATTGCCATCACGTCTGCTTTAGAAGTTTTCAGGTGTGCGTGTGAATGTAGGACAGAGGATGAAATCTCTCAGGTGTAGCTTGTTTCTGTCTCTGGGGCTTGGGATCATCAGGAGGTGATTTGCCGCTTGGCTTCATTATTGTGGCGCTGAGTAAAATGCAGGTAAAGTTATATACAGTACACTCTAATTAATCATCAGGGGCTATGGGTTAAGAACATGCTGGGGGGGGGGATTAGAATTCAGTAAAGCTTTCAGGCAGGGAACATTACATCCAACATAATCAATAAAATTTTTAAATATAGGACACTTTATTAATTTCTTTACTGGTACTTAGAACAAAAAATAAATATCAGCAAAAAAAAAAAAAAAAAAATATATATATATATATATGCAAAATGCATATTTTTTTCTTTACCACTGGGTTCACTGAAAGCCTTGTAAAGCAAGACTTGCTGTCACGTTTAAAGAACATGTCAAAAACATAAATCCTGATATTCTTGACAATACCATGCTGTAGACCTTAAAATTGATGAAGAGATGCTCCATTCTTTGAGAAAATCTTTACTCTTTGCTACATGTTTCACTAAAAAGACTTCCAGCACATTCGTATGCCTCATTGAGCATGTTGCTAAGCAGAATGAAATACTGTTCAGCTCGGTTCAGGCTGGAACCATAATTGTTCTCACTTCTGTTATGATGTCTGAAAGCTCCAACACCTCAGAAAACACTCTAGCTAAATATAGACCAACCACTGCTTCCTCCTCTAATCTGATGTCTTCACTATTCCACTGTGTCTCCCAGTGAAGTACTCACAGCAAACCCTTCAAAATTGAGCTGCACCTCATGCTACCTCAATTGGGCTGGTCTAAAAGAGACCCAACGACCATATGTCTGCAAGGCCATGTCGTCTTATTAGCCCTCCCGAGAATGATGCGGAAATGTCAGCAGAAGGCAATGCAAAAACAACACAGCCTGTGTTTGGAGATTCTCAGACAAGCACCGCTGACTCATCCCCTGAAGATCAGATGTTCCCTCAGAGAGCGGCAAGGCAGAGACAAACAGCAAAATGGAGGTTTCTTTGCAATGCTTTGAGTAAAAGAAGGAGTCTGGTGATAATTCTACAACTGTCTAGCAATCTTAATCATGCTAATATTATTAGTGCCCAATTTCTACCAGCTGAGCTTGCACAATACCACTGGGTTTCTATGAAATTATGAATGCAGGTCCGTTCACAATTTTATCGTGTGGGAGCTTCATGAATGGGTGTTTATTTGACAGCTGACTACCAAGACTATGATGTGAAGCTGACATAAGCTAGTGATCAACCGTTGTTTATGCTTGTTGGTGAAAATAAACTCTCAGTAGCATAATTCTTTTCTCACCAGTGAATGCAACCCGACATGTAGCACTACGAGGCAGGAGCAGTACCATGTACATGATAATAATGTTGTCATACTGACTGTAGTCATTTTTACATTGCAGTGCACATTTTTACTTATTAGCAGTCAGAGCTGAAAGATAAAGTCAGTGCAATGGACTGTCTAATGATGTCTTCAGAATGGTGACTTAATACATTTTATACCATAGTAATAGGAATACACTCTTAAAAATATAGGTTCGTTACAGCATCATGGATTCTGCAAAGAACCTTCTTCTTGTCAAGAATTATTTTTCATTGTATCGGGTTCTTGAGTTGAGCTATTAAAGAAACTATTTATGGTTCATTATAGGATCTTCAGTGCAGTGTATTGGTTCTTCAAGGCATCATCACTTAACAGGTTAAAGTGAACCTTATTAGGTTCTTTGTGGGACTGGAAAAGTTCTCTTAAGATCCTTACTTTGGTCCCTTAAAGCACTAACTAGTTCCTTGTGGCACTGCTGTGAAGAACCATTTCTGGGATATTTAAACATCAATAAATAGATGGTTCTCTAAAGAGCTTGAGAGTAAAAGGTTCTTTGTGCAACTTAAAAGGGTTCTCCTGTAGCATCAGGCTGAAAACCCCTTTGTGGCTCTAAGTGGAACCTTTTATTTTTAAGAGTGTACTCAAATAGTCATTATGTGTTCATTCATTTTCTTTAACAGCAACTCTGAAAGTAGTGCTGACTGTAAGACAATTCACAGGTTTAGATTAATGCTATCATAATACTTAATACAGCACGTCATTAACTAGTTCACCAAAGTCACTCCACAAAATCTAAGCTTAATGCTAAACGGATAAACGTTAAAAATACAGTATGCCGTTATTGAAGAAAGAAACACATATAATCATTGATATGATGAAATTCTGTAAGGATACGTTTATTTAGCATTTATGGAAGGAGTCTCCAGTGTCAGCAGTTTGCAACAGTCTGAGACGGTTTCTTTAACTTGTCCAACATGGGAAAGACTCCAGGACAGAGCTTTGCAGTTTTTCAATAACACGAGCTGCAATTTTTTTATTTTATTCATTTAGAGAGAAAAAAATGAGGGAATGTTTCATTATTTTAATGAGAACACAAATTATTATTTTTTTCCTGGACATTCCACAACATTAAATGTAACCATACATGGATAAAGTGCATTGTGATGTTCTTTAACTAATAAATAAATGTAATAGTTGGCAAATTGCTTTGATAAAAGGTAATTAAACCACATTGTGATGTCATAGGAGGATTATGTACTTCAGCATGGTAACAGTAACTAATAGTAACAGTAACAATGTTGATTATTTTCCTGTAACAGCATGCCCCATTGTTTTTAATTCCTTACTTACATAATAGTTTTTGAAACTAGTCATACGCATGAGCATGATTTAGTTTCCTCATACGTGTATAGAGATATTTACCATAATTTATTATGATCTCATTCCATGTCTTTTTACCTGTTGGCAAAAATTCTGGCCTTCGCAGTAGATATTCTGAGAAAATCTTAGTATACTAAGATTATATACTATTATTTACTGATTATGATTATATGCTACTATTTAATACTATACAGTATATCTTAGTATACCATAGTAAATTCGGTTATTTCAAATGAACATGCTTAGTGATGTGCAGTCAGTGAACCCACATGCTGTATGCTTAGCACTGATAACATTCAATTGTTACACCTCATACTTGGCATTGATAAATTGTATTCAAACAAGAAGGCTTTCACTTAATATTCAATTAATTTGTGTGTATATTTTCCATTCAGTACTGGTAAATACTGCTGTTGTTGCATTGGTATCATTATATAAGCCCCACCTAGTAATCAATCTAGCATCATAATCTCTTTAGTTCCCTAGTCTTTGTTATTGGGGTATTTCTTTTTACATCCACCTAAAACACATGGGAGCCCAATTAATCATGAGCTGATCAACACCATTGTATAGCATTGTGTGAAGTACTGTCTGGAGGACTACAACACCTCGAACATTGTGATCATTGTATTTTAGTGCTGTTTATGTTATAATTACATAATGTCGTGGAAATGTACAGTTTTCTCTTCCCTCCTTTTTAAAAAAATTATTTATTTATTTTAATTATTATTATTATTATTATTATTATTTATCTCAGTAAAATTTAATTGTACGTTAAATTTGCCAAATGTATCATGCATTGTTCCATACAGACAGCAATACCCAATGACACCATAAAATTCTAATTCTAATTCTAAATTATTGATGATTCGTACCAGTCAGTGGTAAGGCTGCATCAGTCTTTCTCTCTGCACAACAAAGGGCAAACTGTCTGTGTGTCAACATGGATTTCAGGATGAAACTTTTCCGCAAGCGTCCTTCAGTTTGTTTGTTGCCCAGAAAAGCTGAAAAGACTCGTGCAGCCCAGCCAGGAGACGCCAAAAGGTTGCGGAAATTAGACAACACTCGCAGACTCGTCTTGTGTAGGTAAAAAACGGTTTATTACAGAAAGATGTTTAATACAGGATAGAATAAAGCAGGATAGAATAATGAGAGCACTCTGAAGAGCTTGTGCTGAACCACTACTATATATATATGAAACGCAGAGCATGACACACTTCTGTGTACCAATAAGAAACAGTTTGAGGCAGTTCAAACAGGTCATAGAAGATGTGCAGACAGACCTTGAACAGAAGAACATGTTTGTGTCTCTGTGTAGTAGATAAACATTCTGTATTGATCTAAGTGACATGACATGGGCTTCTTAGGTGTTATCCACTGATGAGAATGAAACAGAACAAGAACAAAACTATTACGAAGTAAAAATGAATAATTTCCCTCACAATAGCCATAAGAGGCTAGTTAGACTAATATCTAGCTAAATCCTGTGAAATCATTATCTTTTTTTTTATGTGTTCATTTCAGTTTAGAACTCAACTAAAACGGGCTTTATGGTGTTTCCCTGTGTCTTCAATAAGATTTTTGTTTATTAATCCTAATAAAAATTGGAGGTATTTTTATTTTTATTTTTCATTCCATGCATACAGACAAATTCCATGACACCATGAACAGTTGCAGTCAGTCAGTTGTATGCATACGTGCAAAGTGTCATGTGTAAGCGCGCATGCGAGTGCTGTACTGTTTAGCCCCCTCCTGAACATTCTTGATATTCAGGGGGGCGAGAGCAGGCCTCGTGTTCACCCCACCCTCTAGTGGACAATGATTATGACTTTGAACAAGTGTGCATACAAAACTGCATGAGTTCCTAGTTATAAAGTTTATAGAAATGTAAGATTATAAGGCTGACAACACTAAATGGGTTCTTTGTCCCTCATGTCCCAACATGTGTTATATGTAGAACACAACAATAAAGGGTTTCCCTTTCAGAAATGTTTCAAGTGACATCATTTTGGAACCATCTGTAAAAGCTGAGAATGTATTATGCAAGCTTTGAGGATTGTTGGTGATCGATAAGTTATTGTTTTTTTCTGCATATGTTATAATACAGTCATTAAATAGTAATGAGAGAGAAGCATATTTGTTGTCTCCTTCCTTGAGTCTTTGTTTTAATACAGTTTTTCTGTATTCCTACTTCAATATTTCATTTTTCTTTCATTTGTCCACTAGAACCCTTGACTAACCCTTTTTTTCTAAGAGTGCATGAATGGAGAACTAAACATACTCAGAGTAACATTTGAATTGTTTATCATTAAAGGCTTTGTGTGCGCTTTGTGTGTGTGTGTGTGTGTGTTGGGGTTGGCCCTCAAATAATAAACTACAAAAAACATTAATCAATTAATTTGAATCAAATTTTAATCAATTAATCAGAATTTGGCAATATTTAATAAGCACTGAGTCATGTAATCGCCGCAATCCGATTGCCCGATTCAGATTAAGACAATATTCTGATTTCCCAAATTCTGATACCCTCTAATGGAACATACATGCCTGTTTTAGATGTAAATTTGTTGCATGTAAACACCTCAGTCAGAACTGAAAGGAGATATATGCGCATGCTCAGTTTGCAAGGAATTGTGGGTGCTAACAGATATGTAGCTGTAGTCTAGGTATTTATAAATGGCAACTCAGACAAACTTACAACAATCATGTACACAGGAATATTCCGATTACTCTACGCATATAAATATCGTATTCGGAATACGGCTGCATCCCGAATATAGACCTTAATGTGCATGCAAACGTAGTCACTGAAAGAAGTTTAAACCAAAAAAAAAAAAACAAACATTAATTATTATTATTATTATGATAATTTATTTATTTTTGTACACAGTTGAAGATTATGCTAAGGTATATGCGTAGAGTAATCGGAATATTCCTGTGTACATGATTGTTGTAAGTTTGTCTGAGTTGCCATACTGATTATAAATACCTATATGTGATGAAATAAAGATGCTAAAGAGAATATAATGGTTAATGAGCTGGGTACAAATAGTACCCAATAGAGCCAGTCAGGTATGTGGCTCAGCTGAGGGAGGAGAGAGAGAGAGAGAGAGAGAGAGACAGACAGACAGAGAGAGAGAGAGACAGAGAGAAACGGAGAGAGAGAGAGAGAGAGAGAGAGAGACAGACACACACAGAGCGTGAAAGAGAGAGAGAGAGGAGGAGGGAATGGAGGCCAACCGGGGATTCTAGATAAACCAGGCAACACCCATAGCGAGTCACACAGTGTGTGCTTTGCTCAGAGATCGCCGGAGAAGGCGCTTATTACGATGCTAGAACCGGACCTCGCTGGTTTTCCGCGCGTGTACAGTCAGTGTGTGTGAGTGTGTGTGTGTGAGTGTGTGTGAGTGTGTCACGGATGGTGCTTTCTTGGCGTGTATCTAAGCTCATGTGGTGGCGCTGCTCTCGGGGACGCGGCTGTCTGTGCTGTGAGCGGCGCTACTGTGGACTCGCGCGCCTGGATGTAGCTGATTGGAGTCGGTGCTGATCGCGCAGCCGACGGGTGGGGGGAGGAGGAGGAGAAGGACGAGGGGGGAGGAGGGAGGAGGGTGGTTTCAGGAGTGGGGAGGTTTCTCTCTCTCTCTCTCTCTCTCTCTCTCTCTCTGAGCGTGTGTGACTCTCCAGCGGCCATGTTAACCAAGAAGCCCTGTGCTGCTGTCTACCCGACTGGTAAGAAGCCTGAAAGTCCGACTGTAAAGCGGCGCTTTATGAAACACAGACCACCCGCGCGGTTCTGCTGCACATTAGACCCGGGATTAGACGTGTTGATTTAGTCCAGAATAACGCGGGGATGGAATAAACCCTAGGTGCTTTCGCTTTTCTACTGGAAACCGATGGTGCTACAAAGTAGCTTGTAGCACTAGCCGTGTTTTCCTTTGCTTTATCGCCTGCTCTGTGTGTATTGCGCTGTAGAAATGTTTAAGGTTACTCAAGCCCTAAATAAGCGCATTGGGGTTTTACATAATAATTATAATGATAATAATAATAATAATAAAGTAAATGAAATGTTTTGACCTCAGGGTGTGTTTTGTTATGAGCTTTGTTTCGACATGTGAGTGTTAGTGTATTTAGATGCATTTCCTATGCCACCCTTTTCCACACAACACTTACTTCCTCACACGATTTCCTGCATTTTATTTAATATCCTGGATGGTTCCTCCATGGGATCAGGGTTTTAGGATCATAGGATCAGGGCCCTCTTTTCATGCATACAGACTGGAGGGTTCATTTCTGCATGCAGTCAGAGGTTTTGGGGTTTTGTGGGGTTTTTTTTTGTAAGAAGTGTTGTGTGTGTGTGTGTTGGTTCTCAGGTAAAGGGGGTGAGCTGTGCACTGTGGCTGTCCGGTCTGGAGCAGGGAGCGAGCCGCCATCACCCGTCACACTGCCACCTCTCAGGAACTCGCTCAGCAACTTGCTCACGGTACAGATGCACTGTAACCACATTACTACTACTACACACACACACACACACACGCAGAGAGAGACAGAGGTCCATCGTACTCACTACACCACTGTGCAGGCTATTTGTACATCCTACTGATACATAATGGAAGTAGCTTACTCAAAACACGAACATGTCCAGGGCACTTGCTGTCTAACCGGATTTTAAAACTCCTTATCCAATCAGACCATTTTGTCGTCTGTCCTCAAAGGGCTCGCTGGACTGATGTACTCCATCTACACACATTTTAACAATTTCCGTATTACCTGTTTTTAACAAAACGGGTCATTGGTTATTGGTCCGAATCAACACTGAAGCTCGTGTATTATAGACTTTTGTTTTCAGAGCCAGACAAAGTGTTGTTCACGCAATACCTGTTGATAACGGTTCAGAATGACAATTGTGTGGGAAGCCAAAATTTTCATTTAGACTCTTCAGAGATCCTAAATGTATAATATATCATATCATATAATATATAATTTCATTTTAAAATAGAAAAGTAACCTAGTAAACTAATTCACAAAAAATACCTGGACGGGGCAGAAAAAGGAAGCTATCAACGGCTGAGAGCAGATTTCTGAGAAGGCAGATTGTGACTTCATAAAGACCTGAAGGAACACTTGTTAGCAACAGTCAGTGAGGTTTCAGTGAGCACAGTATGGTGCGTTCCAAACGCAGAAGATTTCCATGCCAGAACTCCAAGACGTACGCCACTACTGACCCAAAAGCACAAGAAAATTCTTATCAAAATCATGTAAGCCACAGAAGTTTTGGGATTTTATTCTCTGGAGTAATGAAACAAAACTTTTTGCCACAATGGATGTCGCAAGAGGAACGCAAGATAGATTCGTTGAAGTATCCGGAAATCCTAGGAAAAAACGTCATGCTGTCTGTGAGGAAGCTGAAGCTTGGGCGTCATTGGACCTTCCAGCAGGACAAAGGATCCAAAGCATACCTCATATTCCACCAAGGTTTGGTTGCAGAAGGAGTCCTGGAAGATTTTCCAGGGCCGACACCTGACTTGAACCCCATAGAAAATCTCTGGTGGGATTTGAAGCAGGTGGTTGCAACACGCAAACCCAAGAATATTACTGAACTGGAGCCCATTGCTCATGAGGAGTGGGCTAAGATTCCTCAGGAACGCTGCCAGAAGCTATGCATCTTATTTGCAGCAGGTCATAACAGAAAATGTGCTCTACTAAGTACTAAAGATGCTTGCCATGAAGGGGTTGAATACTTTTGAAAATGGAGAAGTCATTATAAGTGGCATTTTCAGTTGAATTTGGGGAAACCACTTGAAGCAGTCGTTGTGTTAAACTACTTCGATTGCTTTTGTTTGATTTGTTCACCGCAAACAGCTGAAAATCTGTACATTTTTACAGTAAACCTGATTTGCAATGGGGGTTGAATAATTTAATTACAACTGTATCTAGGCCAAATATTGTTGTGAATTAGTTTGCTAGGGTACTTTTCTATTTAAAAATGAATAATTTTATATTATATCATATTATATTATGCATTTAGGATCTCTGTAGAGTCTAAATGAAAAAGTTTAGCTTCCCACACAATTGTCATTCTGAACCGTTATCAACAGGTATTGCATGAACAATAGTCTATAATACACGTACACCTTATTGAGCCACACTGAAAGGGAGAGAAAGGCTTTCATTGTAAAACAGTGCATTAATACAGATGTGAACTGTGGCCTTGTTTTCTGTTATTGGTCATGTAGGCAACGAACACAATTAGGCATGGCTTAACATATTGTGTGCTGAGCTGTGGAGCTTTCCGTTAGTGGGGGATGGGGAGAGAGAGAAAGAGAGAACCAGCCCATCAGCCTGAACCATTACAGGATTCAACAACAGTCTAGACCTACTGGTCTGATAGCTCACATGAAAGAAACAACACGATCGGAAATCTCTGATGAACAAATGTTTTAGAAATACTTGAATGAAATTCCACTCCCTGTCCTGGTTGTGTTTTTCCTCTGCATGAATATCGGATTTGCATTAATGCCAGTTAAATTCAACTATGAAGCGGGCTTTATTTAGCATTCTTAATGCAAGTAAAAAGAGAATAGCACGGAAGCTCAAACAGCTTAATTAGCTGACCTCATAGGTGTGCATCTTTTAAAGAGTCAACTTGTATTCCAAATACTACAAATAAACACTTTAATCTTGAGCTATGCTTCTCTTCAAAATATCGCTTGAAGAGAAACGCTAAGCTTTTAGGTTTGGATGCATGTTATTTGCTGGCTCGCTGATATGACTCAGAGTGAACACAACAGGAATGCATGTATAATGTAATGCACGTATTAGTGCATAATTGTGCAATCTAACGTTAATGGCCTATATTAAGGTTTTAAATATCACCTTGAAACAGAAGGAAAATGTTTTACGGATCCAGGGTGTTCGAGCATTCATACAGTTTTATATATCAATCATGTTAGCTGTTGTAAATAAACATAATGTTCAGTTATTCCTCGGACATTATTTGTGAATCATATATATGAATTATATTCGAATGGTCTAAGAGTGCGATAAGTATTCTGCCTGTTATTTGGTATTCTTTTTCCACCCGCATTTTTTATTTAGTTTTGTTTATTAAAGGGCTGTTAGCAAATGTAGTTTTGCTATACTCTACCAGAGAGTACAGAAAACTGTTAGAAGACAGTTCAAATAATTATACCATCCATGTCATTTCTTTTGTTTGTCCAGTGCTCCAGTTGGCTCCAGTTCTGTGCAGCAGTTAGTTCACATGTCGTCCCCATGACATTAGACCTGTCGCTTCCATACGCTGTGTTCATGAGGTTATTCATCTCCTCTGTTCATTAGACCCAGTTGTTTTGCTCTAGTTTTTGGGTGTTTTTTTTGTCACCAGGGCTCTTTGTTTTCGAGTAAACATTTCATACGTATGGGTTTTTTAAAAAAAACAGGAATTTCCATGTAGAGATCGGATCTTGATTAACTGATGATTCATTGGTAACTACTTTTTTCCCAGTTTCATTTTTATTGATCATTTCTGCTGATCATTTCTGCTGATCAATTTTGCTGAACGTTTCTGCTGATCATTTCTGCTGAACGTTTCTGCTGATCAATTTTGCTGAACGTTTCTGCTGATCATTTCTACTGATCGTTTCTGCTGAACATTTCTGCTGATCATTTCTGCTGATCAATTTTGCTGAACGTTTCTGCTGAATGTTTCTGCTGAACATTTCTACTGAACATTTCTGCTGAACATTTCTACTGATCGTTTCTGTTGAACATTTCTGCTGATCGTTTCTGCTGAACATTTCTGCTGATCAATTTTGCTGAACGTTTCTGCTGAATGTTTCTGCTGAACATTTCTACTGAACATTTCTGCTGAACATTTCTGCTGAACGTCTACATGTCCGCTGAACATCGCCTTTTCTCTTCTGTCCTCCCTTCCCTTTCCCAAATATTCCATTGAGAAGAAAACAAAAAACCAAAGTAAGCAACACAGCAGAAAACATTCACAGGTTTTTTTTTCTTTTTATACTAACAAAGGAAAATAAATTTAAAAATATCGAAAACCCATTGGTATTGGTAACTACTACTTAGTTATGTATTTCTTTCAGTTTCTGTTTAAACTTTAGCATTCGACCTCTGAAGATTCACATCCGACAAGCCAGAGCTTAAGAAGAACCATAACGGTCTTAATTTATAGCAACAAGCACTAAACTTTTTGGCACAATTGTGCACAATTAATGTGGAAAACAGCCTCTCTGAGCAGAGGATGTATGTAGCGCCAATCTGACCACTGCAACAGGATGTCATAGGAAAACAAGTGAAAGAGACAATCACAAGCATCAGGAAACATGGAAATGCATGTCTGCTTTCCTGTCAACATCACGAAAGCAGGAAATGCATGCCTCATGTTTTTGGTAAACAAAGTCGTGTTTTTGTTCACGTTTGAAGATCTGGAAAGTTGGATAAATCCTGGAATAATAATATGTAATAATAAAAGACAACTAATGAAAGACACCATGCATGCTGTATGCTTGCAAATGACTGTGTATGCGTTGATTACATTTTATAACTGAAGTTTTCCCTTCTGTGGTCACGTGCGTATTTATAGTGTGTGCATCAGCCACCTTTGTTCTGGCTAAAAATAGAGAAGATGGATTTATTTGCTCTCTGTCCTGGGCATGCTCAGCATGCTCGATTTGAATTCTGCAAATGGAAGAGGAATTCTGGAATTGTACTCAGCTTTACACTATGCTCAATAAAAGTGCACAGAGTGCAGCAGATTGTAGTCCTCTGAGGTTTTTGTATTCTGCTTCCATCCGTTCTCTAATCGCAGATTTTCTTTGTTTGTACTTTCGCTAGGTTGGAGGCAATAAGAACACGATGAATGACCATCTGCACGTCGGAAACCACCAGCAGATCCACGTTCAACAGCTGTTTGAGGAAAACAGCAATAAAAGGACAGTGTTGACGACACAGCCGAATGGGTTGACGCCAGTAGGCCGAGCAGGTTTGCCCTTGCCAGAGAGGCAACAAGAAAGCAGCCAGTGTAGGGCGGGCAGTTCCGCCTCCACCAAAGCGACTGAAAGCAAGCCCAAGATATCCCCGATTACTCCTGAGCAGGCCATGAAGCAGTACACGTCCAAACTGACAGCATTTGAACACCAGGAGATTTTAAACTGCCCTGAAATATACTTTGTAGGACCAAATGCTAAGAAACGGCCAGGTGTGGTCGGGGGCTCAAATAATGGTGGGTACGATGATGATCAGGGCTCTTATATCCATGTACCCCATGACCATATAGCCTACAGGTACGAGGTATTGAAGGTCATTGGTAAGGGCAGTTTTGGACAAGTAGTGAAGGCCTACGACCACAAGGCTCACCAGCATGTGGCCTTGAAAATGGTGCGCAACGAGAAGCGGTTTCATCGCCA
Organism: Ameiurus melas; assembly: GCA_012411365.1. Classification (NCBI taxonomy): domain Eukaryota; kingdom Metazoa; phylum Chordata; class Actinopteri; order Siluriformes; family Ictaluridae; genus Ameiurus; species Ameiurus melas. Next base: position 16,281,782 of record CM022766.1, on the reverse strand, counting down.
GGCAGCCGAGGAGATTCGGATCCTGGAGCACTTGCGCAAGCAGGACAAAGACTCCGCTATGAATGTCATCCACATGCTGGAGCACTTCACATTCCGCAACCACATCTGCATGACATTTGAGTTACTCAGCATGAACCTGTATGAGCTCATAAAGAAAAACAAGTTTCAGGGCTTCAGTTTGCCACTGGTGCGCAAGTTTGCGCACTCTATCCTGCAGTGTCTGGACTCCTTGCACAAAAACAGGATCATTCATTGTGACCTCAAACCCGAGAACATCCTCTTGAAGCAGCAGGGACGCAGCGGGATAAAAGTGATCGACTTCGGCTCCAGCTGCTTTGAACACCAGCGGGTCTATACTTATATTCAGTCACGCTTTTATAGGGCACCAGAGGTCATTCTGGGCTCTCGGTATGGTATGCCAATTGATATGTGGAGCCTGGGTTGTATTTTAGCGGAATTACTAACAGGGTACCCTCTCTTGCCTGGAGAAGATGAAGGGGACCAACTAGCATGTGTCATAGAGCTACTGGGCATGCCCTCCCAGAAGCTATTGGATTCGTCCAAAAGAGCCAAAAATTTCGTCAGCTCAAAGGGATATCCTCGTTACTGCACAGTCACAACTTTACCTGATGGCACGGTAGCACTAAACGGTGGACGGTCACGTAGGGGTAAGCTTCGAGGTCCGCCAGGAAGCAAGGATTGGGTAACTGCGCTTAAGGGCTGTGACGACCCCCTCTTTTTGGACTTCCTCAAGCAGTGTCTGGAGTGGGACCCAGCTTTGCGTATGACTCCAAGTCAGGCCCTCCGCCACCCGTGGCTGAGAAGACGCTTGCCAAAACCTCCCACTGGGGAGAAAACTACCGTAAAGCGAATCACCGAGGGCACAGGTGCTATAACCTCTATCTCCAAATTACCTCCCACATCGAGTTCAGCCTCAAAATTAAGGACTAACCTGGCACAAATGACCGACGCCAATGGGAATATACAGCAGAGGACAGTGTTGCCAAAATTAGTCAGTTGAATACTAATTTTTTTGTTTGGTTCTTTATTTTGTTTCTATAAATGTTGTTATTTAAATATGTGGAAAGGCGAGCATCCACAAGTGTGAAAGGTTTTTTAGGAATATAGTCTTTAAATCATCATTTATTTACAGCTTTGTAGCACCTTTTTTTGTTCAAAACACTCTTTTGTTTTACTTTTTTTTTTTTTTTTTTTTAGAAATCTAAAATGGCCAAGAAAGAGGGAACAGTGCTTTTAAGTTTTTATTTCAGGACTGTGTGGAATGCTGCAGAGAGCATTCATGCAATCTGGCCTATTACTAATGAAGTCCTAATTAGTTTCCTCATTTATATCTTGTAGCATAGAGTAAAGAATTTTTTTTTTTTTACGTGTGTTCTCACTAGGGTTTAGCTCGCTACCTCTGTAATCTGTTGGAACAACACTGCGTCGATGAAGGAGAATTTGACATGCATTTCTAAAACAGCTACTCTATCTGCAGTCGCGTAGCGTTTGAAGCTCTTTATATTTGTGTTCGTTTGTGAATGAGAATGTAGGACAAGACATAGAAGACATTTGAAGAGCATCGTGAAAGCAAAGTGAACGTTTTGGACTGCTTTGAGGCAGAAGGGAGGGGAAAAAAAAAATGTTTACATGACAGACTTGGTATGTGCCTAAAATCTCTTGACATTCCTTATAAAATGAACTCAAGGAAAAGAGAGACTTCAGGGTAGTGTAACCTTATAAATAGACTTCTGGCAAGTTAAAAGGAATTTATTTAGTTTGACTGAGTGGACTCTGTTCTCGGCAGTACTCGACAGGCTCGTGTATTTAACTATAAGCTATTCTCTGGAAGAACTGCTGGGAACAAAATGTCGTACTGTCTAGTGGAGAAAATTTTGGTGCTTTTACCTTTTTATATAAAAGGTTGTTTTTAAAAAAAAAATCATTTTAAACCTATGCTCATGGAACAAAATAATGTTTTCAAGCTAATAGTAGTTAACAAATAGGAAGCAATAGGAAGCTTTTAAAACCGCTAATTCACCCTTCTAAGGACTGCTGCTTTTGCAGGGATTTTAGAAAGAATCGTGCTAATCATTTATTAACAGGACTACTTGAAACTGAGCCAGTATTAACACTATCATTGAAAAACTACAGCAGAGAGGCGCACTTTAAACAGGAGTCTCGTCTCATCCGGCTGTCGTTTGTAATCAGAGATCACGCTCTGAAATTCATATCGCGTTTTCTATATTTAGTTTTTAGTGTGGTCTCGCTAGTATGTGGCCAGAGTTTAAACTCTTAAAAGCTTGTTCCCTTCTTTCAATGAAGTTGCATGGTTTTACCTAAATATACATACACACACACACACACACACACACAACACACACAAAAAAATTGTGGGAAATAATTTCACGAACGCCAATTTTTGTAGCAATTTTGATGGAAGGAAAGAAAACTGACAAGGGTCTGAAAGCTTTGTAAAAGTTTTATTTATTTATTTCTTATTATTGGTTGATTTTTAAAAAATTTTTTTAAAGAAGAGCTAATATAAAAAGAAACAGTGGCCAGAATGTGTGTTTTTTTTGGCTTGGTATCAATGGAGGGACTTACAATGTAATACTTTTGAGACTCCACTCGCAGGAAAACGCTCTCGACCGGATGCAAATGTGGTGCTGGTGAAAAAGGGGTCGGACCAAGGGCCATTAAAAGCAAAGCTGCGGCATTTATGTGGGTTATAATACCCCTGCTACTGGTTGGCATGGTACCCAGCCAGCACACTGCCCAGTCCCCTCTGGACGCCTACAGTACATTTGCGAATACACAATAATCTGCCAACACCAGCAGGCAGTTCACATTGTACTTTATATCTTTTTGCTGTTTTGTGGATTAACAGTGGTGGAGAATAATTGTGCCCTTAGGTTTAATACAATGTGCCTTTGATTATCAATGCCATTAATTTTTGTCCACCAGTGACACCCCCAACCCACTCATTTGTTGTTGGGTACACCGAACCGTAGGCGATTACAAAGATCTGGTTTATAATGGTGATCACCTTGCACTTGTCTGAGCATTGCCCAAAGATCCTCCTGCAACCCATATAGTGGGTTCAGGATGGAAATTGGCTGCACAAATGAAACGTTTTATATGCAGTTTGGACACGTGATTTGAGTTAAGACCTCGGAGACCCATTGCCAACAGGGATATCTCACCAAGTCAAACCTATACCTATTTCCTTTAGTGCAAAAAGGGTCTTTTTTAAGATCTTGTCTTAACAAACTCAAGGGGTTACATTTGCTTCATTGTATTACTCTGTAAATGACACATCTTACTATTTTACCTCAGACTGTTGTAATATTCTTGTAATTTATTAGCCCAGGGCATTTGGTATAAACCAAAGTGCATTCCTTTCTATGTTTGTGGCTAGGAGGAAAAAAGCCAGAGTTTCTCAGTTTTGTTTTTCACTGAGAAAGAAGAGGCTTTCAAGCTAATTTTATCTGTCAAGGGCAGTATCTAGTAAAAGCTTATCTTCAGTCAAGAAAAAGAGGTAGAATACCGAAGCTTGTGGCACACAGCCTTCTGAAATGTTCGATCGATGCACCATGCCTCTAAATGTCTGGTGCAAGACAATGATGTATGTGTAATGTGCTGAATATTGCTGCCCCAAGAATCTTCAGCAAGTCAATATTCAGCCCTGGCTGCAATACGGCAGTTGTGTCATTGGGGCAAACTGAAGCAAATGACTGAGTGTTACATTACCTTTTTACTACTTTCTATCAAAATGTTATCCCAGGAAGTTGTAACTAGCTATCCACTGTCAACTCTGGTCAGTTCGTTTTTTTTTTCTTTTTTCTTTAAACGAAACTTTAAATAAGGAACAAAGTTGACATTCATTTATATCCAACCATAGAAACGTAATGTACATATATGAACTTTACTACGAATTCAATGTGGATGTGTACATATGTAAAATGTTTTCCCTTTTTGTCAGATGCTGCTGATAACACTACATCAGTCATGTAGTGGATTTTAATCTTGGCGGCCAGTTTTATGATACTGTATGTATTGTACAGCTGATTTATTATTTTTTTTTCTAGTGATCATTCGTTAAATTTTATTGTTGTGGCCAGAAATAATTAATAATAAAAAAAGTTTTAATGTTGATCTTTACAAAACCTTTCATTTTGTTGACGGTCACTTCATTCGAAAGTTGTTTGTCTTGAACAGATAAAAAAGGGTTTAAACATACAGCGCTGGCTGACAGACAGAAACCTTATCTTGTAGCACATGAGTATGTTTTTGTAAAGAAACAGATTGGGAAAGGGTGTTTCTGACGACGTCAGCAGCACTAAATGTTGCGCGAGAGGTTTTCAGTGTTGCGTTGGATAACAAACCGGGGGAACTTTGGACACCAGAAGTACAGCTCTAGTTGGAATATTGTTGAATGGGATTATAGGCTCTATTTTTCATGTTGGTCAGCATAATTAGCTTTTTAACACTGGATACTTAGACACCATTTCTCAGATATAAAAGCACCCATGCTTATGTTGGTGGACTGATATTTTCAAACCCACATTGAGCCTGTGGAGAACCTCTTACGATGTTAAATATGCTGTTTTTTGATAGATAAATGTTCTGTAAAAGAATTAAAGGACATTAAATAACCCACTTAAATCTAATATATGGTACAAGTGCTAGTTAAACATGCAGCTTGATTACCGTTGGTTTATGAGAAACAAGTTGGCCCTAGAGCAATGAGAATAATCAAAACAAAACTAGTGAGTCACAGTCAGTGAGCAAAAACGTGAAGAGTGTCTCCTAAGAAACTATTTCTCCGTCCTAGCCGTAACGAATGAAAACTGAACTACAGTTTGCATTGCTGTTTGCATATTCTGTGTTTTCAGGTTTATCATCAATGAAACGTTTGTAGTTTATCCTAATTAATATATTTCGGCCCGTTCATTTTCATTGACTAGCCAGTTATTATGGTGTTATATTTACATTTACATTTATTCACTTAACAGACGCTTTTATCCAAAATATGTTTATAATCAAATAGTGACATATATTGTAAATTCAATGCTCTGTATGTGGAGCTCTGACATGGCTTTCAATGAACCCTTAGTTTAATTTCTGTTCTTATCTCAAGCCTAGGTTATTTAGGTTATCTAAACGAGTGTAAATACTCTGCTGAGTTACAAGATCCTCGTTTATCACACGAACCACCTTTTACACTGGCGCTAATTGGGCATTTAATGTTCAATTACAACCGCAGTTGCAGAAAGTATGCAACACTATTGCCATGTTTTGTTATCCAAGTCTAAGCTCACGTAACTTATGGGCCATGTGTACACACACTCTTAATTCTTACCTTAAACCTGGCAGCTGATGTGTATTAAGAGTCTGCCCACTTTCGCAGATTGTGGTCATTTTAACTGCAGTCTTTCTACAAAAATGTTATATATTTAATATTAGACAGCTGTTCAACCTTCTGTCTGCTAACAACGGTATTTATTGTGTTTACCTTTTAGATGAATTCTCTTCTTTAAAAAAGAAAAAAGATGGTTAGGGGGAAAAAGAACAACCCTGCAGGCATAACAGTATATTCCGTCATGAAAAAAAGGGTGACTTAAACCGTACCCTTCCTTGTTGCTGTGGTAGATAAGACCTTTTTTTTAACCTTTTATGCGTTTTCTGAGTAATAGAAAAAAGATACTACACTGTAGTTGAGTAAAAACTACTACACTGAAACAAACCCAGTCTGTAACATTATAGATAAATGTGCTTTCATAAAGCGTCTCACTTGCAGTCGGAACAGCTTGTTTTGTTATAAAATGTAGTTGCGTGTTTATTATATAGTAACATGTATGCTCAGGTTTTTTTTAAAGCTACCCATGATACAGTGTTCTTCGTGAATCAAAAAAATCATAGCTGCTTAAAACAAAAACCTTGTTAGCTTGTTGCAAACGGGTATGAAGTGACGTATTCCCTGTTTCACACAGCCAAGGACAAGTTATTTATCCACTGAATGACATTTTACCATGTAAATTGTATTTATTACGGTCAAAATCTACTCATTACACGGGTAGAACTGTTCAGGTTTGTCAAAATGCTGATTGTAATCTTAGTCATGTTTTGAAACCAAAGAAACTGAAGGTATGTGTGGAAGGATAACTGCAGGTTACAGCTAATCGCAGCTTTCTGATGATATTTCTACTGTATTGTAATTACCATTAATACATTAAAGTATGTAATGTGTATTAATACCCTAACGTAAATTAAATTCCTTCAAGTTGCATGTAAATGTCCTTTTAAGTTGCAAAAAAAAGTGGGGAGCTTAGGAAACAATTTGATTATCATGGTAGAGGAAATGATGGTTTCGTTGGTTGATTTATTCTAAAAGCCATTAATCATCACCAGTTACTATAAACATGGACATATCTCTAACAGTTGGTTGCTTTATGTACATCTTTACAATGGAGGAAATGTGTGGAACAACAGTGCACTTTGTCTTCAGCATTAAACAGACAGTTTAGAAAACCAAGGTACGTATATATTAGAGATGTATTCAAACAGAATTACATTAAATTGGAATGAACACATGAAATGTTCTTAACAGAAACAAGTACAGATTTTTTTTTAAGAAAGCTTGACTGGACCAGAAAAAATCGCATGGCATCAGTTTGGGACCCCAGGACACATCTAAAAAGTTGGGAGGTTTTTACTTTCATGTGGGGCCGAGCGAACAGACAGAACAGACTGAGAAAGACCATGTTCATAAACATGGATATTTACATTCATTTATAGCATTCATCCTTAGTAACTGCCTGTTCAGGCTCATGGTGGTTTACATTATGCTAATACTTTCTTATAACTAAATTTGTTAGAAAATATCATGGGCATGTGTGAGTGACGTAAAAAAGTAAAAGAGCCCTGCATACATCTCTAGTGAAATAGAGTGATGTACACTATAGCGAAAGGTAGGTGGACCCCTAACCATCGTACCCATATATGGTTCAGCCCACAGTCGTCTAGAATGTCTTTGTATGCTGTAGCATTACAATTTCCCTTCACTGCGGTTTAAGAGGCCAAATCTGTGCACAACGCGAACTCCATGAAGACATGGTTTGCCAAGTTTGGAGTGGAAGAACAAGATTGGCCTGCACAGAGCTCTGACCTCAACCCCACTGAACACCTTTGGGATGAATTGGAACACTGTGTGCGTGCCAGGCTTCCTCACCCGACATCACTGTCCGACCTCACTAATGCTCTTGCAGCTGAATGAGCAAATCCCCACAGCCAGAATCCAGTGGAAAGACTTATCAGATGATTGGAGGTTGTTATTATAATAGCAAAGGAGGAACTAAATTTGAAATGGGATGTTGAAGAAGCACATATGGGTATGATTGGTCAGGTGTTCACAAATCTTTGGCCATATAGTGTAGCTGAGGTTCAGGAATTGTCAGAGCGAGAATTTTATCAGCCAATGCTGACAGTTTGCATTTCCACCTCTGGGTTCTTTCCGGTGTTTCTGGGGGCATAGCGGTAGGGTTCATATATGTGTGTGTGTGTGTGTGTGTGTATGTATGCATGTATGTATGCATATGTATATATGTATATATATATATATATATATATATATATATGTATGTATGTTCTCCCCGTGCTGCGGGGGTTTCCTCCAGGTACTCCGGTATCCCCCCCCCCCATGCATGGTAGGCTGATTCACGTGTCTAAAGTGTCCTTAGTGTATGAATGGGTGTGTGAGTGTGTAAGTGATTGTGCCCTGCGATGGATTGGCACCCTGTCCAGGGTGTACCCTTGTGCCCGATGCTCCCTGGGATAGGCTCCAGGTTCCCCGTGACCCTGAAAAGGAGTAACCGGTAGAAGATGGATGGATGCATAATGTATATGTATATATGTATATAATGCATATGTATGTATACTGTATCTCACAAAAGTGAGTACACCCCTCACATTTTTGTAAATATTTGATTATATCTTTTCATGTGACAACACTGAAGAAATTACACTTTGCTACAATGTAAAGTAGTGAGTGTACAGCTTGTGTAACAGTGTAAATTTGCTGTCCCCTCAAAATAACTCAACACACAGCCATTAATGTCTAAACCGCTGGCAACAAAACTGAGTACACCCCTAAGTCAAAATGTCAAAATTGGGCCCAATTAGCCATTTTCCCTCCCCATTTTCATGTGACTTGTTAGTGTTACAAAGTCTCAGGTGTGAGACACACACACACACCCCTAGTAATCATAAGCTGCAAGGCTACAAAAGATTTTTGGTCTAAAAGTGTAAGGTGAATGATGAACTTGCAAAGTTCAATGATTTCAGTGGTTGTCATTTGCACTGCATTGTGGTCAAAGCTAACCCAGTGGTATGACCATATTAAAGATGCTTTGCATTATTTTATTAGTCCAGTGTTCTTTCTGTGTTTTCAGGGTGAACTCCTGTGGGAAGAATGCTCATGTGACAGGCCTGTGTGACCAGACAGTGCTGAAGATGAGCCACTGATGTCATTGCGCAGGAATGCAGAAGAACATTACAGTCCAAGGGCCCCATGGAAACAAAGAACAGAGGTATTTCCCTCAAACAAAAAGAAATGTCATTGCCTGAACCTGTCAATTTATTATTACAGCTCTGGGTCTGAATGTCTATAAAACTTGTCATTTAATGTGTTAGTCTTTACATATGCATGAACATGTTATAATTCTGACTGTCTTGCAGCGGGTATTACAACACAAAAAAGTAATGAACGGCATTTAATAAAAGTAGAAATGTTTGTTATAGTTCATTTTATTCTGCTTATTTTTGTTACTACGTGGCATAAGAAACGTGAAGGGTTATATATTTTGCTGAAAGTGAGTTTGAAGTCATATGACCTGCTATAGAGTTTGTGCGCTGAAACAGTGCCGCTTACTAATTACAGGTAAGGTTGTTATGTTTGACTTTCCTAATGAGGTCTAGGGGGAACAATGCCTAGGCCTTTAGCCCTTCATTAAAATACTTGGATCATTATGAGAAAAAGGCTTCATTAATCCAACAGTTAGTGCTGTGTTATTTTGAATTGGCCAGAAATGTCTGGAAACAGCTGTCAACAACAGTTCATATCAGTTCATTTAATAAAACCTGAAATTAGTTAACATTAGGGTTGTGATAATTGACAGCTTTCATCAAGTTTTCACATTTTGAACAGTATCTTACCGTACAATTAAATCCTTACTGAATAAAATCAACTGAATGAACCTTTTAACATAAGCAGATGTGGTGTGAAATTGTGTGATTTATTAAAAAAAATAAATAAATACTGCTTTTCCATGCCACATGCTGTACTATTGTGTATTTTGTGCTGCATAGCTCATTGATATAATAAACTGACAGTGACATGGTGCATTTGAAGTTACCTCTCATGGTGCCAGATAAATAGTACAGTGTGGTTTGGCATTACATAGTTATTTGGAAATCCAGACTACAATGAAAGCAATGCCAGATTGTTATGCCGTAATGGACCAGTCATGCCCAGTCTCACTGCTGGAGAACTACTAGTTCCATCCATCCACCCATCTTCTACCGCTTACTCCTTTTCAGGGTCGCGGTAGTTTAGTTCCAGTGCACCTGAATTTAATATTCTGACACTATTAAACATCTTAATTAATTGAATCACATGTGTTAGATTAGGGTTGGAACGAAACTGCAGGGATGTAGATCTCTGGGGGCATGTACTCAGCACAAATACAAGCAAAGAGCCCAGTACATGATAAATACAGTACACGATTGGTCTGAAGGCAAAATATTTCTTTTTGTAATGTTTTGCACAAGTGTGACTTGCACATCCACTTTCAAACATATTTGTCCTAAGGTTTGTCCTTATGTGGTCCTCTGCTGGTTTTTCCACAGAGTTTCTGCTAGATTAAGAACCATTCACAGATCTCACAGCAGACTAAATTATAGAAACCTTTATTGCTCTTTTGTTTTTTTCATAATGATTGAATAGTTACAGATGAATATATATCTGAAGTAATTGATATACAGTCATGGACGAAATTATTGGCACCCCTGGAACTTCTCCAGAAAATGCTGTTGCTGTTGCGAGAAGGCACCCTTCAAATCTGAGAGACCTGGAGCAGTTTTCAAAAGAAGAGTGGTCCAAAATTCCAGTTGAGAGGTGTAGGAAGCTTGTTGATGGTTATAGGAAGCGATTGGTTTCAGTTATTTTCTCCAAATGGTATGCAACCAAATATTAAGTTGAGGGTGCCAACAATTTTGTCTGACCTAATTTTTGAGTTTTGTGCAAAATGATGTCAAATTTGCCTTTTTTCTTCTGTTTTTTCGTGCTGTTCTAATGCACTTAAAGGTAATAAACATGTGTATACCAAAACATTTGTCATTGCAACACTTTTCTGGGAGAAATGGTGCATTTTCTGGAAAAGTTCCAGGGGTGCCAATAATTTCGTCCATGACTAATTATATTTATAAACTCTGGGTAAAACTTAAAATGTTGTTTCAGACTTTTGGTCTGTATGAACTAACCCTCATATAACTAAACTCTCTGCCTCGAAATTCTCTGCAAATTGTGTCGACTGTCTCAAAAATGTAATACAACAATTAACCATGATTAGTATTTAATTGTACATGCTGAAGCATAACTGAGAATAAATACACTGCAATTGTTGTGTGAGCTAACCCATTAACAAAACAAATGGATCACTGTATTTGAGCTCACACATCCATGGACTTGTGGCCTTTTTTGTTAGTTGATTTGATGACCAGCTCCCATGAGAGGCATTTGTTTTCCATGTTTCTTTTTATTTGGGGGTCGACAGCCCGTCTGTCTGTCTCTTGATGCCATGTGTGACAGATGTCAATGATAGCATAAGAAGCCCCCATGTTTATTTTGAATCATGAATAATTCTGAGAGTTATGAGTTTTGGGATGATTGGTTAGGATTCTTGAGCTCTTTTATGATGATTAACGACCAAAATATCAGTTAAATCTGCCATTATATATAGGATATATATAGTCTCCCACATTTTAACAGCAGTTAGGATTGTATTAATCTTGTAATGTGGGCTGGGCATACGGATTCTGCGAGTATAGGACTGTTATGGTGCTGTCTTAAAAGTGTTACCATTCCTGCTTAAACTAATAAAGCTGTTAAAGGATCTTACTGGTCAGACAGCACCTGACTTTATTCCAAGATTCACTGCCAGAGAGGATGAGTTGGCAGTGATCGATGCCTTATCTCTCATGTATCCTTAAATTTCTGGCTGCAGCTTTCTGTTAGAGATCTTTTTTACAGTCTAAGAATTGTTAAAAAAAATAAAAATAAAACGTTCAACACTCAACTTTTAACATTCAGTAAACGCTTCATCCTTGTCAAGGTCAGAGATCCAGTGCCTATCCGGGGAACATAGGGCATAAGGTGGGAATACACCCTGGATGGATCTGCAATTCCCTTAAGCGGCCCATGCACACACACATTCACAGAGGTCATTTACAGTAACCGGTACGCCTACTGACGTGTTTTGGGGCGATAGGAAGAAAACCATAGAACAAACTGTGAAGGACATCTGCCCGGACAGTAAACCAAACTCAGGATCGAACCAGGGACCCTGGAGCTGTGAGGCAGCAACACTACCTGTACCACTGTGCTATATGTTAAAAGTACTTTCAGAATTTTTTCCCCTCAATTTCTTATTAGCTGTTGTTGTTTGTAGATGACCCTCATTATGTAAGTCACAGAGAACCTTGATTTTTAAGTGCTCAATTCTTGACCCAGCAGACATCTTCACCTGGTTTGTAGTTCTTTTGAAGCACCATTACCTTATCGGGATGAGCTACCGGTTGCTCAGTTTTGCGCAGGCTTTCTGAGAAGTCAGCTGAGTGACGATTCTGAGAGTGGATGCCGCAAAGTACAGGACTGTAATGAATACTGACCTATTGTAGTTGCAGTCAGCTGTAGTGGTTATGCGCCTGATAAAATCTACTGCAGTCAGCTACAAAGCCACGTTGAATGAAACTCACAGCTGTACTGGGCTGTAGAGGAAAGGACATTCATGTGCTGTTTTTAAATGGGCACCTGGGGCTTTTACATAAGGGTTCACCAGACTTGCCCTACTTGGCTTCTGGCATGGGGGCAGCAGCAGTAGATCAATAACATGCGTCATCAATAGCAGTGGTCTCACCTGCTCTGGAGTAGCATCGAGTCGCTAACACCCTATTAAACTTTCTGCATTAAGTTTAAAGTTTGCCTGTCAAGATCAGTTTTATTATTGTTCATACATATTCTGGATTATGTATGAATTCATGATACATAGCTGAATATTTTTGTGTTTGACATCCATAGAAATAAGCTTGTTTTTTTTGCCTTTTAATAAAGGTTTACAAGGTCTAGCTGGGTGCATTGTAGAGGCCATGTACTCCTCAAAGGTTAAACCCCAAGGGAAACCATACTGATGGTCTTGTGTGCATATGTACAAAGTAGGAATAATTAGTGGATGGCAGTGGGTATCATTGCCACCTCACAGCTCCAGGCTCCCTGGTTTGATTCTGAGCTTGGGTTCTTCTTGTGTCCGCTTGGATATTCTTCTGGGTTCTAAGGTTTCCTCTCAGCTTCCAAAAGCATTCTGGTATTTAACATATTGCCTATGATATATTGCACCTAGGCATGAACGAGTCGGTGAATGTGTGTGCGCATTGTGCCTGCCTCACTCCTATTTTTCCCTTGAGCATGACCAGGACACTGTTGATGAATAATTTTGACAGATGAATAATTAGTGACTTTCTACAGCCTGCATACATTACCAGAATTTCAATGCAAACTGGGCAACTCTAATATTGGTTAAAGTTTGCTCTCACCAATTACAAGACTAATTCCACTTGTCTGACTTGCACTATGTTCGAATTTGAACCGTTGATTTGAGTGTGAGCAAGTTTAACCTGTTTTAAGAACTAACCTAGCAAGCACTACCTTTTCAAATAACATATTTTAAGAACACTTACGTTATTGACACTTTGTTTTCGTGCAAATATTTGTAATGTTTCTATTGGTAGTATATTTCATGTAAATTGAATGATTTTGTTACTGCCATTTGGCATACCCAGTCATACTGGCTCATGTAGTTGCTACACCCAACTGGTGTCTGGAAATGCGTTATTTGCGTTTTGTCCGGATCTGATAAAGGATGCCAATCCAAATAACTAGAGTTGAGCGATGACAGGATAATTAACCATCCACAGAAATCGAGAGGTTGGTTGCTTGGGCCAGACTGCTCACCATATTAGGAGTGTGTGAGGCCAAGATTAGGGGGCTGTAATGATTCATAGGAACTGCTAAGTCAGTCAAATGTAAGTTATTTTTAGCCTCATTGCACCCATGAGAAGCAGAGGATCAGAGGGCCAACATACAAGACAACACCTCTTGATCCATTACACAACTTGCTGTTTTCAATGCATGGTCTCACTAAACAGCCAAATATGTTTAATCCCAGTATTATCTTGCACTCATGTGTGCGGTTACCACTTCCATGCTTTTTTTGTAAATTGGAAAAAAAACACTGGTGTATTCTCTACAGGTGTGAAAATTATTTCTATTTATGGGAGGGCTAAGTAACTTATCAGTAACTTATCATTTCTATTATGGTACCATTATGGTTGTGCCTTATAACCCCTTATAGGGGTCTCATTATAGGTATAACACTCTGTGCTATTTGTACTTAGACTGGACAGTGTTTGCTTAGTCTATTTACTTCTTTGTGATTTGTGATTGCAATAGTAATCCACCGCAGTCGTTGTTATTGCACCCACTATTCTATTACTTGGTGCCTTAGATGTAAGTCGAGGATTGCACGCTAAACACAATCTACGTGACGCTAGTGAGAGGACAGCGAACAGCAGGTCTCATAAATTTACTAGTAAACTATAAATGAGAAACTGGAGAAACTGGGGATTTTTAAATCAAAGGTTTCTGTCATGGTAGTGAAAAACTACAAAGGCAACTGATTCATTTGTTTTTAATAATAACTTCATGCAAAGCTACTCCACGTGCAGCTGAGGTTTCCCGAATGCTTTAAGGCTTATTCATTTTTTTTTTGGTTTACTTTGAGTTTGAGTTCTACTGGTTTATTTTTATTTTGCCGAATGAAGTGCTCAGATGGTGTTTGAACAAGAGGAAAAAAAAGCGGCTGGAGTTACTGTTTAAGGACACAATACTGTTTCAAGTGTAATGAGAATACTAAAATCTGAAATTGGTGGAAACGTTAACTTTACCTGTATTTGAAATGTATGGCTGTAGAACAGATTAAAAACAGACAGACTAAACAGACTTTACTTTAAATGTAAAACTTCATTGTCTTTGGAGGTAGGGTGTAGGGATGTAACCGAATATGAATATATTATTTGGACTGAACAGATATTGTGTTCTAAACAAAGTCAAATACATATATGGATGGGAGGGTTTTTGTAAAAAGCTTGACAGAAGGTTCATGTGGCTTCTAGATGTGTGCATCACTATCCCATAGGATGCAAGAAAAAGTCACACAAACTGGTGGATTTTACTTTGATATGGGTATGAATTAGCTATTAGGTAAAAAGCACACGGAGCAAAACAAAGACCACGCTCTCTAACATGAACATGTGGTGGTCCATGTTTGGGTTTGGGTCATTGTTGTTTAAATTAAGCTACAAGTTTATATTTTACATTTTGGGAAATAGAACCGTCTAAGTTTGTTAGGAAATATCACAGGCTCATATTTAAAACATCATAACTGTGCAAGTGGGTGTTAAAAAAAAATATCTCCAGTTCAGACCAGTTATGAACTCAAGTAATATGTCTGCGGTTGGGGACCTGTCAGAGACAGAATACACAGACAATACTGACAGTGCTGGCATTTCTATCTCTGGGTTTTTCCCCTGATGTTTTTCAATGTTTCTGGGGTCACAGTGGTAGAGTTAATGTAGCAAGATAATGTTATGGCATGTACAAAGAGTTCAATACATTCCCACTACTTACAAAGTTCACACTAACAAGCTCTATATAAAATGCTATGTTAACCTATCGACATATCACTTGCTGTAACTGTGGTGTAATGAGCTCGGAGAAGTGGAGAAAGTAGGGTGTTAGTAAGGTTAAGAGGATGTCAGTTGGATTACTTTCCATATGCTCTTGACATCATTGCTATTCATGTTATTCATGTAACCAGTATTCATGCAATTATGTAACCTGTATTCATATTATTCTAATGGATTTATATTTTAAAGCCTATGTACATGCACAGAGTACTGCATATCAGGCACGTTAGCTGGACTGTTAATCAGTCATATAGGGATAACCCCAGATTCTTCTCCATCAAAAGCTTTTATAAACGTACATCTAAATAGACTGTTTCCATCATTTTTTTTATTACATGTGAGAGCTAATTGCTTACAAAATGTAAAAATTGGAGAAAATGTTGGATTTATCATAAAACGTGCCTCGGGTGTTATGACTGTTTGCAGAACTACCAGACTGATAAAATCTAAAACATTTTGTCTATCTAGCATGAGAATAAACTAGTTTGGTGTCACTAGACAAGGGGAGGAACAGACTAAGCTGTCACTGTATGGGTTTAGCTGCTACAGAGCCATGCAGAGTACGTTATCATGTTCACGTAACTTGGAACGCATATAGATATTTACACACCTTGTTTTCCTGAGTCAGAAATATATCAGAGAATATTAGAGTTTCAGTAATAATACTTTACTGGTTAAAAATAAATCTGCATTATCCATTTTCCCCCTTGCACTAACTGACTGTGTGCGCTAGCGTTTGGCAGAATTGAGAGCCGTCAGCCAATAAGAGACAAGCATTTCCATGCATTTTCTGATTGGTCACGCCTCCGTTCACTGAAAATACAAAAAAAAAAAAAACCGTCATCTTTATTATTTATTATAGTTATGTAGTAACAAACCACTCTAAGTGGATAATTAATCTGGGATAAAGAAATTACATGATTAACAAGGATTTGGAATATTGTACTGGTGTCTGCACCAGGAGCTCACATCAGGTAATTAATTGTATTACATCTGCGATGCAACTGACCAAACACTTAACTTTAAATTTCTCCAGAGATGCTGTTGGCAATCATTTAACCTAATCCCACCTTTGCATAGCGGTTTTTCAGAAGATTAGAGACTTGTTTTATTTAGTGGTCTTAATGTAAAAAAAATAAAAATAAATAAATAAAATTATATATATATATATATATATATATATATATATATATATATATATATATATAAAATAATAATAAAAAGGAAATAATCATCAATTAAATGGCAACCCAGATTTGCCTTACAGGACTTGCATTCATGCAGTGCTACACATGATTATATTAGTACCCTGCTCCTTGTAGATAACATTAAACATTATGTAGACAATCTTGAATTTCCCCTTGGGGATCAATAAAGTATCTATCGACATTCTGCGATTGTCATCAGATGTGGTTCTCCTTGATCATTCTATTCCAATGCTAAATGACATACTGCTGGATAAAACTCTAACATCGTAGAAGAAACATGTGCAAGTAAAGTGTCACAGGACCTTCTTGGTTCCTGTATGTTGTACTGGAAAGCCTGTGTGACTGAGGAAGCACCATAATATATTAAGAGGAACCAGCATTTTCTTATTTATTTATTTATTTATTTATTTATTTGTATAGTGTATTTTCGACATTGATTAGCCATGTGAATGCTGAAGTGTGTATGCATGTGAACGGGGCAATGCTTGCCAGAGAAAATCTAAACATAGCAGACTCCTCACCTACAGGCATTTAAGAGGTCCTTTAAAAGGAGTTATCTGGTATAAATATGTCTCGCAGCGCTCCCCAACAGTGGTACTTCATCAGTTCTCAGTCGCCTTGGTGATGGTGTTTTGAAATCAAAGTAGCGTTTACCTTCCCCGCACAACAAACAGCATGCAGCTGTCTCTGTACAAAGGCCTGCACTGAATGACACTTATATTTTTAGCTTTAGATCTCATTTACTAGGTGATGTTCTGTTGCAGTTCACCTGGTCCTGTGCAAGGTTAGATATTCTGCACAACTTTGGAACCTCAAGCAATAAATCAGTTTAAAGTGTCGTGAAATTATTATGACACTTATGGTCACTGTTTTCTAGGTATTGAAAGTTGATATCAAAAGCATGCTCTCACTATATAAAGCAGACAGTTTTGTAGTGAGAGCTTCAGACGATTTTACAAGGCTATGTTAATGCGTCGATTTATTTTCATACTATCTTTATACCCTGCTGAGCTCTTTGATGAAAATAACATTAGCTGATGATTTTTTGCTTTGTTATGAATTTAATGTTTGCCATCTTGAATATCTTGGCAGTCTTGATCATACAGTTGATCATGCAGACATACAGTTGTAATCAAAATTATAAAAATTTTCACAACCTGACATCTCAGAAATCTGGTTGCAGAAATTGATAGCTTCATAAATTTCCTACCCCTAGCCAGTTCAGGTATTTCTTGTGCTCCAGCTCATGCACATCTGGTGCAACTAATGAAGCCTTTGAATTATTTGTATCAGGAGTGCTTGAGACCACACCTGTTTTGTATATTTGTGCTGTTGTGAGGGAGTCTATTCAGGGGTTGAATCACTTTGAAACTGGAGGAGTCATTATAAGTTGCATTTTCAGTTGAATTTGGGGAAACCACTTGAAGCATTTGTTGTGTTGAACTATTTCAACTGCTTTTGTTTGATTTGTTCATTGTAAACAGCTGAAAGTCTGTCAATTTTGGCAATAAACCTGATTTGCAATGGGGGTTGAATCATTTTGATTGTACTGTATGCGGTGCTAATAGGAGCAAGAGCACACTCGGATCAGAAGTGCCTTCATTACACATTCTCAGAACTCAACACTTAGTTTTACTGAATCTTAGACTGCAGACGACTATTAATGACCTAGTGGAGATACTCTCTGTCATTTACTGGGTTGTTATAATCCACTTTGATGAAGAGTGTGTGTATTTAAGAAGGCTTTATTGTTTTTTTATTTTTAGAGTAGATTATGAAACTGGAGATACCTCATGAATCAGCAAACACAGCCCAAATGCCTAGGAGTGCTGTGGTCTCATGCTGGGATTTTACAGGGAGGTTTCACAGCCATGGTCGGCGTAAACAGTTAGCAAATGTGGTCGTAATGGCTGCCTGTAGCACCTGTGACACCCTCCCCCATCTATTTTCTCATTTACACTGAATTTGCCAATCGGGACTGTATTTGCCTAAAGGCATGGGGCATAGGCTACTATAGGACGTACAGCATCTTTGTTAGACATTGCACAGTATTCAGTATTGTTATAAGATTATTATTTGCCACAACGTACAAGAATTTTTCAATAAAACCTTGGCCGATTTCTGTGTCAGACTTGTGTTATTCCATTATATCAGATAGACCTGTGATTAAACAAAATGTCTACTTTCTGCTTACGTCATCATTCAGCGCAATCTGGGCTTGTGCTCTCGGTATAACAAAGGCAATATCATGTCAACAGGAACAACACTTTATTTTCACAAGGGCAATGGTAGGTCAGTGGTTAATAGGCTGGCCTTCTGATTGGAAGTTTGTGAATTCAAATCCAAGCACTGCCAATCTGCCACAGCTGGGCCCTTGAGCAAGGCCCTTAAGCCTCAACTGCTTGGTTATATACATTAGATAAATGTAAGTCACTCTGGATAAGTGTGTCTGCCAAATGACATAAATGGAAATAAATGTAAGCACTTTAAAAAGTTTAGAAGAGATGTTTGGAGTCATTCATGGCTGGGTAAAAGAGGATAATAAGAATACTTCAAAGGTGATTTATGTAATAAGAAATATAGGAAGAGGTAAACCGATTTCCTTCTGTGCAGCATCTCTTGTCATGATACAACTCACAATTCACAATTTGTCTGAAAATCGTACAGTGTAAACAATATTCTGTCAATCTGAAGAATGTTGGGATTACAATGCAGACACAGAGCTGTGCTTGTGTGTTTTTGTGTGTCGACTTGGATCAGGATAAACAGAGAACCCAAGGAGTTGCCGCAAGCAGTGGGTCAGCAGTACTGTGGCTCTGACGCCTACTTTTCATGCCGTCTCACTCCATCTTTCTTTAAGCCATCCAGTCCCATCTGTCTAACTCTCAATCCTACAGTCTGTCTGATATACCATCTGTTAGTCTGTCTCACTATTTCTCTTTCAGTACTTCCCTGTTGTACTCCTTCCTCCCTTTCTCTCTCTATATAAACCACCACAGCTAGTGCTGATTTCTTTGTCGAGGAATTGAGCTGACTAATAAAAATCAGGGACCTGCTCCTCATATGTTGATTACCGAGTTAGCTGGATTGGATTGTTGATTTCACATGCTCCTGAATTTGTAAATTTTTAAAGTTTACCAAGACAATAAGTTCGTAGGCTCAAATCTAAACGACTAAATTGAGGTTGTTCACCTATTTACTATTGGGTATACTCAAATTAATTAAAATGTTGCCCAATTGTGGTAAAATTTTGCTCTCATCTAAAGAAAAAGTACACATTTAAAATATAGGGGTACACTTAATTGGGTTCAGTGCAATCTTCTGAGAACATTCAACAGTCAGTAGATATATTTTACAAATCTAGCCAAGTGATGGTGACATACTACTGGCAAAGTGGTAGAATTCTGCAATGCTTTGCAAATGTGTTGCCAGTCTCTATTACTCTTAATGGCCAGTAGATGGGTTTTGTTCACAAACGATTCTGACTTTTTGAACAAGGCACTAAAATAAATCAATCTGCATCAGTCACTGCCATTCACTGAGCCATTATTTTAAGATAACTTGATTTGTCCTTGTACTGCTGTGAAAAACAACGAGATTATAATGATATTCCTTGAGTTCTTCAGACAACAACATAAAGCAACAATATAAAACACAAGCACATGAGTTTAAAATAGTAAAATAACAATTGTAAATTAAACAAAGTGATACATTAAGACAGTTAAACAGTGGGACAAATGATGCTGTGGGTTTTTGAAGTTGCAAACTGCCTTCCTCTTTGAACTGTGCAAACCAAAACACAATATTTCCATACTTATCTAGATCAACTTCATGAATATCAAAGACAGATTGTATGTATGATTGTTATATGACAGTGTTTTTCAAAGACATTGAATTGTTTTGTATTTGCAATTGAGTGTATACCAGACCTACACCCACGCGCCTTGAGTCAGTGGATCCTTTCAGTCCCACCCGAGATTCTTATGTCTCACTCCGTCTCTCTCATTCAGTCTTTCTCTTGAGTCAGTGAGTGCAGCGAGTCCCATTTCTTGTTATTCAGTACAGCATCACAGTGCATGCAATAGTAGTCTATTTGTTGTTTACCTATGATAGTCTCTTTTATCAGGCACACATTTTGGAAAACAAATGTAGTGACTCTGTGAGCAAATATCAAAGAGTTATGTAACTCAATATTCTGGAGTCACTGACCAGGAACAAAAATGATTATCTATAATGAAATGTGGCTATATTTTGATAGACGGTAGCTGGGTGTTTTGAAATTCAAATTGCACACAAATGCAGACCCTCCCTTTAGCACTCCCTCCAAAGCCACGCCCTCAAGACACATGCACATCTGCTGCCAAGGTAAATGCTAGCGCAAGAGGAAAAGCTTTCTGAATGGACAACCAAAACAACTAACAGGCCTGTAAAGACACCTCCTTTTACTAATTGTTTGGCTATTGGTGATCCATTTTCTGGTGGTCCATGATTTAATTAACATTTTTTCCCATTTACAGAGGTTCAAATACCTCAGAGACTGGGCTTTTTCCTCTGAGCAGATATTTTGTTATTTCTTTTGGTATTGTTTTTCGTTAGAGCTAACCTGCACATTTGTTAAGCTGATTGCACCTTTAATGGGACCAGCTGCATGGAGTATGTGGCCAATGTTGGCATGCTTTTCTCAAAACTCCAGGAAACAATTTGTGCACTGACAAATCTCTGTTACCTTTCATCCTGTCATTCTTACTGTATAGCTATAATACTATAATTAAAGTTAATACCAAACAATTTATGACATTTGTGACTGTCTATGCTTTATCATTCTCCAAAAAAGGTCATCATATTAGTCTAGTTATGGTCTGCATCATGAAATGTCAAGGTGTTGTCTTTAAAACTCTTTGACTATTTATGATCAGAAATCATCATAGAATGTCATTACTGCCACTATACCCTATGTACCTGATGCACCCTAATCAAGCAGTGCATCTTCACGCTCTTATTTTTTGCTGTTATACTGGCAAAGATGATGGCTTCTCTTTTTGCATGGCTGGTTACTAGATAGATGATCGAAGGCCCAGGTGTCAGCGTTAATTAACAACGTTGGAAATAGCCTGTCGTGCCTAGGCCTGGCTAGTGTGGTCTATATACGGGAGTGAACTTTATTTGCACATGGTATTGACCATGGAGCCTGGGCTTCAGATTGCCTCTGCGCCGTACCCTCTGGGCTCTATTTAGGCCATTGGCAGTATTTGAAATTTTGAATTTCAGGCTCACATAAATCTTTGTCCCGGTCAAATAGGGACAGGTTATTTGTGCTGCTGGCCCTTTCATCACTATTTGTCTTTGTCTTCATCCCAAGCACCAGGACACTGCTCAGGCCTCACAAGCTGTGATATGGAGATGAAAGCCTTTCTTACCTTGCCAATAAACAGTCCGGTCCTGTGAATAACAGACAAATACATGAGAGATAAATGATCCAAAACCTGCTGAATTCCAAATTCACAAGGATTCAGAACTACCACTGTTCTCATCAGATTTTTGTTTTGAATAATCTGTTTATACAGCAGCTTTTGATTGCTTCCCATCTTCAGCCGAAATGCAGGTGTATTTCAATCACCTCATTTCTGTTTTCAGTCGTTTTGTTTTTCTGATTGCTGTGCTATTCTATGAAACCTGCACTCATACATTTTGCCACCTCCTCTGCCATTTCTGTGTCTTGGTATGGTAATTTCATGATAATACACAGATTTATTTGTAAGTTGTCCTTTGTTCTTTTTACATAAGACTCCTAGTTTCATCGATTTCATCTTTAAGCAATATAAGCTATTAATGCGAGTAGATATATCGATGTTCCTTAGACAGGAATTTTGGCCCAGTATAACCTAAGTCACACACACTTTTCAGTCACATAATAAATGTATGTGTCTCAGTGCTGCTTGTCTTTCAGCAAGTATGGATATTCATGGCTTGGTTTTACGACCCACCCATTCACTAGAGAAATGTGACACTAGGACACAAATAGAGTCAGGTCAGTAATTAGTGTAAACTCATAATGAAATTTATAATGTGGATAAAAGGAGGAAATCAAGATGATTACACCATTAGGGAAAGGTCAAAGTGTAGTTTTCAGAGTAACAAATAGTCGGATGTAGTATGTACATAGCCTTGATTATCTTTAGGCATGAGTGTGATGCATTTATTTCACAAGATTAAGATCTTAGCTTTTATTTTCATCACAAGGACGTGTTGCCAAGCATACAAAATATTTACCAGCTCAGACATATAAGAAGTTATAGGTCTTGTAGAAGTGGAACAGCTGACTGTAAACCGAGACCTCATTATCTTTAGGTCACATGAATGTAAAGATTACCATCACATTAGATTCCTCCTTACACAGATCTATAAAGTCCGCCCATTCAATATAGCAATACATTACACAATGCCCAATAGGAGTGTTTATTTACGCTTAATCACATTACTTCTCCAAATATAGAAAGCATTCTCTGTTCGACTAGATCAGCTTCCCTTTGTATGCTAAACAGCCCTGATGACACGGCCATGTACACAAGAAGTTCTGTTGATATCTTTTGCTGATATCTGAGAGCAGTGCCAGACTTGTCAAGGGTTGCAAACAAGCTTTTATCTTATGTGTTTAACTAGCTAATGTTATAGAAATTAAGGAAGACATCTGTGACAAAGTGGCTGCTCTGTCCACTTATTGTAGGGAGGATTTGCTGAGCAGTATCTCATGGGCCTGCCTCCAAAAACAGAAGGGAAGAGCAATGCAATACAGAGCTAATCTGATTAGCTAACGTCTAAGCAGGTAGAGAGGACATGCCTAATTCGGTGTCCTGACGTATCGGAACTGATGACTGTGGATTTGATGCGTCATTAAAACATGTGCCACCTAAAATGAAATAAGAAACCCTACACTGTTAAAAATGTTTTGCAAAAAACATTAAAAAAAAACAAAAACCCTACAACTGGAATTTAGCGTGTGAAAAAAATGGGCATAGATCAATATTATGGTAATTAACATTTTTGTAATGTTGTAATAAAACAGAAGAAATCCCTTATTTACATCAATTAAGCACTCAGAAAAACAGACAGGTGCTGTTATATTACATTAAGTATTTTTGACAAGGTCTTAACTGCTATTTTATGAATTGTTATTTTGTAATTTTATAGAATTTCAACAAAAAAACAAGACAAAACTAAAATTTAAGCCAGTGACATTAGTTCACGAGATAGAGTGGTCCTGTGAAAAAACTTAATGTGACACAGGTGTTTTACTTAGTCACATAACAAATCGTAATTTTTTTGCCGATGGTTTTAAGCAGGTGTGTTTCTAATACAAGCTAGACAAGATTTACAAACTAACCTAGCATTCAATCCCCATGAATCATGTTTTTGTGAATCATGAATCATGGACTAATTAACTTAGAGAGACAAACATCATTCTCAAGTCCATTTTAGATAACGTTCCTCAGATTACTGGAATGCATAATGCATTATTCTAAATGGGTTTAAGATGTTTCTACTAACCTAATGTCATTTTTAAACTAATTTAAATTAGACCGTTTTGTTGTTTACTATTAATGTGCAGTGCTGTTTAACATTGTTTTTTTGTTTAAAATAAACAAATACTGTCTAATTACAGGTAAAATTTTTCATTTAATACTGTTAAAGGCTAGCTGTTAATTTCATTATTTGCAATGTAACTGTACTACCATAAAATGTTTTTTCTTTGAAAAAAGGAATAACCCAGTGAAAACCCCTTTTTCTCGTTGTGAATTTACAGTGTGTTACAGTGTTTCTGGGGGAAGTTATATCAGCCTTGTTTTAAAAACATGCCCATGTTTTTGCAATATGAATTAGTCACTTTATACTATCTAATTTTGTTGGACTTGTGCGATTTGTGATGTCTATTTTACCATGTACTCACCATCCACTTGTGCTGCTGCCATATGATTGGCTGATTAGATAACTGCATGGATGTGTTTGTACAGGTGTTCCTATTAAAGTGGCTGCGGAGTGGATGTTTTTTACTAAATGGAATACCAGCACCTTCCTGCATAAAGCTGTGTATAAAAATGTGTACATTTCTTCTCCAAGCCTAATTCATTCTGCTGAATGTGTCGTTATATACTGTACTGTCTATCAGACATCCAGACATCACCCACTCGTATATAAATGATGGTCTATTTTAGCCACACAGGGCCCCATCTCAACTGTCAGTGTCATGTGGCCTGAAAGGTGTAAAGTTGTTGTGTTAAGAGATGCATTTCATTGAGACTGCATGCACAAATGTTATGTCCTCTTATGGTCCAAATTAGTAAAATGGTCAAATTTGTTAAAGGATGTTAAAGGAATTTGAATCAGTTATTGTCACATCATATATTACATTATAGCATACTCTATGACTCTATCCTGCTGTATCTGACACTACTGGTAACCCTGTTTTCTCTACTTGGACACTTAGAGCATCCACACTTTGCAATGCAAGCAAAATGGCCATTGATGGCAATCTCTAAAACAACCATCCCACACTGGGCCTGTCTTGCACACTAAGACCTTTACTGTCAATACTTAATGTGGCATTAGGTTACAACACAGGGATTACTCCACAAAGATCTGTCCTCCCAGGATAGTACAGAAAGAGTATATTTAGCTGGCTTGATGCATAGCCAAAATATTACCGTGTCCGCCAGCTATCACCCTCCCCATGCCCCTGTGATACTCCCAGTGAGAGGCTCATGATTGCACTGACCCAGGTCAAAACTAGAAAGCATTTAGGAGGACAAATGTATTACATCTATTCTGGTGTTTTATTTCTAATTTGATGGCACTATCCTAATTAAGATGTTCTTCATTTTGGAATATGGTATGATATATGATATACAGCAATGTCATCATTATGTACATGCAATCTAGCAATTCCACTGATTTCCAAATGCATTATGTACAGCACTATATGTAAAGGTTGAACATTTAACACTAAGTGAGACATGGAAAACGTTTTGCACAGATAAAAATATATTTATCTTGAAAATAACTCTGGTTATCTGTGTAGTAATTGAATGCATGGCAATGGAAAAGATTTTCACCTCCTGCTTTATACACAGCTGCTGAGGCAAATGGAAGAATGTGTTGGCCATTGTGTGTAATCTCTCGTGCCCACATCCTGATCCAGTCACATGTGGACTATCAGCATTCTGCAAGCAAAGACACCTCCAATCATTCTTTATTTGGTTGCAGATCTGTTGTGGTGGTGATTGTGGGAAATTGCAGTTTTATTAGAATTTTCCATGTTTGCAGATTACATTATGAAGATTAGATGAT
Organism: Ameiurus melas; assembly: GCA_012411365.1. Classification (NCBI taxonomy): domain Eukaryota; kingdom Metazoa; phylum Chordata; class Actinopteri; order Siluriformes; family Ictaluridae; genus Ameiurus; species Ameiurus melas. The sequence continues at coordinate 16,256,151 of CM022766.1, read as the reverse complement.
GTTGTTTTTTTGGGTTTTTTTTTTAAATGGGAGGTTACAATCCTCCTATGATCTCCCCTTATACATAGATTTGTTGCTGTTTTTTTTTTTTTATAAGCCATTGTTTTAAAGTGCTTATGGAAGAAGGATTAAACTTTCTTATTTTAATGTTTTATTTATCTTATTTTAATGTTATTTTAATGTTTAGCACTGCATGATACAAATTCCAGAATCTCTGATCAGGAGCAACCCACTGCTAGAGGTTGAAAAATGAAACTATTAAAGAAAAGCAGTGCTGTGAATTAACTAGATGTATGCAAAATGTGGAATTGTGGAAAAAAAGAAACTAATACCTACTCATACTTCTGCAGATTCCTTTGCAAAATGTCTAACCTTGCTTAGCCTGACAGACTGGGGTCATTGTGTCCACCAGCTTAATTTGGCTTGGGGCTGGCTCTAAATCTTTGTCTGTAATAAGAGTTCAACAGGGTTGGCCAACTGACCAGGAGGAGGATGCTCACACGTTTACTGGAACAGTAATATGATACCACCGAGCGGTCAAAGGGATTAGAGCATAAATCTGAATCCCAACTAAACAAATCCTGGTTCATAAAGATAACACAACTGTGATTGTACCCATGCGTCAGCCACCATCAGAGGAGAAGAGATTTGTTGGATATCCCTGTAGCAGTGACCTGCAAGGCCTACATTATGCTTGTAGAACCCAATAAGTATATATCAGGACAGGACTATTTCTGACTGAGCAGTGTGCCCTGGTGTGTTGTTGCATTCTCGTCCCTTTCATGTCATTCAGTGCACTCTGTGACTGCTCATAATATATGCCAAATTCACATATGTGGGGCTATTTAGAGAGAACTTCTTAGCATACACATTAACACAGACCAGACTAATATGAGCTGACAGGAAGTCTATAGTAACTCAAATAATCAGTCTTTACAACCATGGTGAGCAGAAAAGCATTTCAGAAAGCATAATACATCAAACCTTGAGGTGGATTGGCTACAACAGCAGAAGACCACATCAGGTTCCATTTCTGTCAGCCAAGAACAGGAATCTGAGGCTATCATGGGCACAGACTCAACCAAACTGGACAGTTGAAGACTTAAAAAAGACACTGTGTTTTTTTTTCATCTTCAACTGTCCAGTTTAGGTGAGTCTGTGCGCATGATAGCCTCAGATTCCTGTTCTTGGCTAATAGGAGTAGAACCCAATGTGGCCTTCTCCTGTTTTAGCTCGCATGAAACCGCAAGGCTTCATGTTTTATGCACGTTGAGATGCTTTTCTGCTCATCACGGTTGTAAAGAGTGATTATATCAGTTACAATATTCTTCCTGGCAGCTTGAATCAATTGGCCATTTCCCTCTGATCTCTCTCATCAACAAGGTGTTTCCACCCACATTCTGTCTAAACTCTAGAGACTGTTGTGTGTGAAAATCCCAGGGGATCAGCAGTCTGTGAAATACCCAAACCAGCCCATCTGGCACCAACAATCATGCCACAGTTAAAGTCACAGTGATCACACTTTCCCCTCATTCTGATGTTTGATATGAACATCAACTGAAGCTCTAACCTGTATCTACATGATTTCGCTTAGTCATGTGGGCAGGGAATCGAAGTGCAAACCCTACGATTAGTGGACAACCCGCTCTACCACCTGAGCCACAGCTGCCCCATTCCTATTAAAGTGACTACATGCAAGCTGTGTGTACCCTACATTGATGCCAATGCTTAGATAAAAAAAACTCTATCATATATCACATTTTAAATGTAGCATTTTCCACCTTTCAGAATGTTTTCACTCTTTTTTTTGCACTGTGATGTTACTAAGCATTCAGCAACCTAATTAAAGAAATGTAAGAAGAAATGTATCAGTGTTATCACAGATGAGTTGTTGCTGCCTTATACATATTACTCTAAGGGAAAACCCCAGTCAGAGGAGTATCCTGTGGAAAAATTGTGTGTGAGCAAGGCCACACTACACGGTCAGGCTTCCCAAGATCCATTACTCTACACTTATTGATGCCATCCTGTCCATGCAGTAAAGTCCCCCAGCCAAAGGTGTCACATTGCTAGAACTTGAACCAGCACCCCAGGTGTAGAGCATCCAGCGCTGTTCTTCCGTTGATGCATTGTCATTAGATGCAGGCTCATATTCCTCGTTGTGGCAGATATAAATAGGTTTGAAACTCATACCTTATCACTGCTTGCATTTATTCAGCACAGTTTACTATGCATTGCCCCAGGGAAAATCAGTGTAGGCTGACATAAGTTAGCTATATGGAAATATCATCACCTGCTCTGACACTGGTGATAGATATTAATGTCAGCACATAAACACGTGTCATGGCTGTGTGTTTATTTATATTACATACTTTAATTAGCTGTCACTTGGTTGTGTTTTGTGTCCATTTTCAAGTCAGCAAAAAATGAGCTCTGACCCTCTCATCTCATGTGTGTTATTTTTGCCCCATGCTTATGAAACATGTCTCTGGATATCAGCCTTTAAATACACTGTGAACCTCTAATTATAAAGGAATAAACCTGTTTCCATCGCATTTGGTGCATTGCTATTAGAGTTCTTGCTTAGACACTTTTGGAATCACTGTTAATTCCATAAAGGTTACATTTACAGGCGTTTGTCAGAGGTTTTGTACTTTTAGCCCATTTGAACACACAAGCTATGCCCATGTGGCATTCTAGGAAAATTTCTATGAGATTTTCTAAGGTTTGGCCATCTGTGGGCTTTGTGTTTTTCTGAGAACTATTCTGTTTGAACCATGTGTACATGCCACTGAACATTCACTGTTTCACTAGGAAAGAGTTCTTTACTTACCATTACTGTTAATTGAAATGAATCTTATTAGTTTAGAGAAGATCCCAATATAGCTCAATGATAGCAAAAAAGACAAAAAAAAAAAACAACAACCAAAAACCACACTGCACAGAACACAAGTTTTCTATATATTTAAAGGTCTGTTAACACTATGAACTAAATTCCTTTGTCTACATTCTTATATATTGTTCATCTCATTATACTGATGGACAGGTGTTTGTTAGTTATTTATATTTCATAAGGTTGTACCAAACTCAATATTGTCAATTACTTGTATCACTTATTGTCTATAATAGGATAACAATAAAATTGTGGTCTATTACCGGAGAGTTGGCATCTCTGTAATGACCAGCTACCATTATGATGAATTCTGACTGCTTCAGGTTTTTCTAAAATCGTCACTTCACCTCAAACAGCAAAAGAAACATGTTAAAAAGTAAGGAATTCCCTTTTTACTGCTTAAATGCAGCTCTAGTTTCACACAGATACAATGAGATATAATGTAAAATGAAAGGGTTTCTAAACCGTTGTGTAACATGGACCTCCTGAGTGCAGATATATTTCATGAACATTAGTTCATTGTGTACAATAATAATTTGACTATATATTAGAACCATACGATTTTCTATTACTGAACAGAACACATTAGATTAAAGTTTATAGGACTACTTTGTTATTGAGGTTTGGATGAAACCCATTAAATTCCTTTGACCACTCATATATGCAATATTACTATAATATAACTATACAGACTGAGTAATAATATAATAATTTTAATAATTGTGGGTTGGGATTTCTCCTACTTGAACGCCACTATAGTGTTCAATTTGTAAAAGACTTTACTGTGAGAGCCAGAAAATTAGATCTAGTTCATACTAAGAGTTCCTATTTCTTGCTATTATTTGCGAATTCAAATAACATCTGGTTACTTTTTATTTATATCAAACTATTTTATGTGGAATTTGAATTTGTACATGTACATGCCTATTGTCACGAGGCGTGACGGCAGGCAAGTAGGCAGGATGCAATTGCAGTACGAACGGTGATGTTTGTTTACAGTGTGGAGAACGCAAAACCGGAATGGAAACAAGAAACAAAACACTCTCAATAAAATAAGCTAGGCTAACTATGACTATGGCTATAGCTAATGCTAAGGCTAAGGCTAAGGCTATGGCATAAACAGGACATGAAACCAAGACTCGCTTAAGTCGCACTCGAGCTATACATGGCATACATACATATATTCAACGCATTCAACCGCGCCGCGTGAAGCACGGCTCATGGTATATATCCACACAGTCATTAGCCTGCAATCGCTACCAGCTGCGGGCACTTCTGCATACGTCACACATGACGCGAGGAGGCAAAAACATGACGTCACCCCCGGAAGAAGTCTGCGCGTGAGCAACAGCGCTCAGCTCGCGCTGTTACTCCAAGAGAACCGTGACACCTATGCTCTTGGCTATGACACTGGGTTTGTTCATGAATGGATCGGTTAATAATCTGTGTTAATGTCTGTGCTGGTTGTGGTGCACATGAAGTATTTTGACATATGCCACTAAGTCATATAAGTAATATAAATATTTAATACAGTATCTGAATAATTAAGTTTTTGACTGTAAGCAGCAGCGTCCCACTGAGACTAGTATCTGTCAACAGGACTAGGAGAGTCTGCTTTTTGTCTAATGCTTACGCTGCTCTTGTTAAACCTGCAGATAATTTTGAACAGATCAAGCCATTATTCTTTAAATACAAATCATGACTCATCATGTAAGGAGTGACAATGAGATCTTAATTTCCACTGACAATAAAAGCGTCATACAGAGCCATACCAAGGAGCCGTTGGTCCCATCATCCTATTGTACTGTAATTTTAGATCTCAGGTTAACAGCATCACTATTCACTTTTGTGGCACTGTGCAGTAATTATTAATGAGAAATCTCAGGTTTTTTCTTACAATGAAAAGAAATTAGCAAATTATGTTGTATCGTATGTGATGCCATGTGAAAGTGCATTTCAACATGTTTCTCCCTGTAAGTGCAATTGCAGTGCAATGCAGACTGAGCCTTGTACATAATCAGTGAAGACACTGGCAGGATGCTAGTGACTGTAGGAAATAATAATTAACCATGTTCCTCCCACACAGATGGGTTTCAGTGCTGTGCTTCCTGGCTTCATCATCTTTTTTTTTCTTTTTCTTTTTTCTTTTATTTTATGGACCCATACTGCTAGCCCTGTATGTCTGAGGGTAGCTATGGAGATGGGCCAAGCACAACTGAAACTGAGTCAGACAACAGAACAGCTCTAGTGGTGAAGCTTTCGAGCAGTGATCTCATCGTAGTAATTAAATTACTTCTGTTGATGTAGCTGCAAATTAGATTTCAACTAGATTAATTATTCAGCTATTTTTACCTGTTTATATCAGTCTTTCATTGAAAGCCTTTTAATCTTTTGTTTACATGTTGTCTTTTCTTTTAACAAAGTCATAATTGCGCTATTTGTTAGAGCGATTTGAGATGAATTGAATTAATTTGAATTAATTTTCTTTTTCAGAAAGGGCTTATGTCACACCATACATGCACTACATGGCCCGAGGTGTGTCCTTCAAACCCATATGTGCTTGTTGAACATCCCTGTCTAGATTTAGTCCCTGTTTTGCTGTTGCAATAACCTCCATTCTTCATGGATGGCTTTCCACTAGATATTGGAGCGTGGCTGAGCTACAAGAGCATTAGTGAGGTCGGAAATAATGTTGGGAGAGGAGGCCTAGGGTGCAGTCAGTACTCCAGTTTATCTCAAAGGTGTTCATTGAGGTTGAGCTCAGGGCTCTGTGCAGGACACTCAATTTCTTCTACATAAACCTTGACAAACCATGTGTTCATGGAGCTCGCTTTGTGCACAGGTGCATTGTCATGCTGGAACACGTTTGGCCTTCTTAGTTCTTGTAGCTCTTGTAATGCTTCAACGTACAAAGACATTCTAGACAGGTTTGTGCTTTGAACTTAGAGCCAACATTTTAGGGATGAAAAATTGTCAGGTGCCCACATACTTTTGGCCATATGGTGTATTTTCATGTTTACATTTACATTTATGGCATTTGGAGACGCCCTTATCCAGAGCGACTTACATTTATCTAATTTATACAGTTGAGCATATGAGGGTTAAGGGCCGTGCTCACAGGCCCAGCAGTGGCAGCTTAGCAGTGCTGGGATTTGAACTTATGACCTTCCAAACAGTAGTCCTACCACAGACCCTATGTTCCTCCTAAATATTTGTTCAATGGGTAGTTTCAAATATTAAAGATCTTTACTTGTTAAATCCACAATTACAAAACTTGTATCCTTTCTCAAAACTTACAGCCTTGGTTCATCAAGGCTTTTCTATGGTTTAACACTGACATAGAGGATATAGAAGTTCATAGAATAGATAGAAGGAAGTGCACTATCAAGTACACTTGTTGTTCTTAAGTACAATTAGTTGTTCTATCAAAGTTCTTAGAGTTATTGGTCTGTTTGATTGGTCACATGATTTATATGGGTTTAAACCTAAATGACTGAAAAAATAAGAAGACATAAATTATGGTAACATGGACCTCTTCTGTCAGAGAATAAAATTCTTTTCAGGAATAAAAAGCTCAAATAAATAGCCAGAACATCATTGCACATATTTGTATAATTACCCTAATATTTAAATAGCTCAAAAAATAAATCTGGACATGGATTCATGGATGAAGAGGTCCATGGTCCTGTTTAAAATAAACCTTTCAGTCAACCTTTCAACCGATCATTTATATAATGTGTGGGATGTGTGTTGGGGAGGGTATCATGTGGAGTGTGGATTTTAGAGACATACAGAATGAGACAGTGTTGAGTGCTGGAACAGTGAAATGCGAGCTGTCATCAGAGGAGATGAGTGACGGTTTGGACAGCAGACTGAAGAACAGTTGTGTGAGTTTCCGTCCCGAACACTGGTACACTGAAACCTATACACATTAACGTATCCTGCTTGACCTGGACTGTAAGTGGAAGGTATGTGAGGGGCTTTATTTAAACAACATGCAAAGCCATTCTATAGATTCAAGAGGTTATGGCATTTTCAAACAAATTGCTTCTATCATACTGCATATACTGTTCCAATGCTGTGGTTTGATAATAATGACTAAATGCTGCTGGAATGTTGTATATAAGCTATATGGGCAAAAGTTTGCGGACACTTTATCATCACACCCATATGTGGTTCTTCCCCAACTGTTGCCGCAAAGTTGGAAGCACACAATTGTATGTCTTTGTATACTGAAATATTACAATTTCCTTTCAATGGAATTCAGAGGCCCGAGCCTATTCCAGCATGACAGTGTCTCTGTGCACAACACAAGCTCCATGAAGACAAGATTTGCCAAGGTTGGAGTTGACGAACTTGAGTGGCCTGCACAGAGCCTTGAGCTCAACCTCACTGAACACCTTTGGGATCAATTGGAACGCCTGATCTCACTAATCCGCTTGTGGCTGAATGGACAAAGCCCCACAGCCATGCTGGAGGCTGTAGTGGTGGCTATTGTGCTGTCATGAAGAAAGGCACAGTCAGCATCTAGGCTACTGTTCATGTTGACAGTCATTCCAGTCATTCTAGCACATAATCTTGTTTCATCAGGGAAGATTTCACATATGCGCTATGTATAGGGGCCTGGGGAAAATCATTCTCATGGTCAAATTTTTATATTTTCTACTGTACGTGTATATTTTTGTAATTAATATAATTCATTAGGATTAAGTTCATTTCACTATGGCATGTAACAATACAAAATAACACAAAATGTAATTAAATCATAAAATCACACATAGCTAATTACATTTTAGACATCTTTAGGAAGACTGACTGCATTTCCTGTTGTGTAAAACTGGCTCCTTGCCCACTGTTATTTTGCTGGCAGAGAGCCAATACTAGGCTATGAAGTAGCCTATGTAAAAACATTTACAAATAATTCTGGTAAAATATATTGATGTTTTCTTAAAGCAGTGACGCCAAAGCATATTATTAGCAGGAAAACTATATTTTGGTCAAAGCTTATTTATTTATTTATTTTTTTGCTTAATCCAGCTGCAGTGACATTTCTCAGACTACTACACATATCTTTTTAGCATGGCATCCCTGAAGCAAGTGCAACAGGATCAGATGTAGTTGCAAAAGTGGTACCTGCTTGTTGGTATGAATGGCACTCCTGAGACAACTTGTGCTATAACTTGCCCATGGCAAATGCTCCAATTGAAAACCACAGATTCTGTGGCTGACAGCCTGTAAACACATACATGGATTTCGAGTGCCTTTCCCTGGGATGTTATTTCAGTAGGCTGTTTAGCAGGGCATGCTCAGCCATAGCCACGAGATGGTTTTGGTTGTCGAGGCTCAGTTCCTGGATCCAGACATCTCTGGATCTCTATCTCTCCCCTGTCAATTTACATGGTCTGGCAGCTATGAGGACCTTGGAGTGAAAAAAAACACCCACTGATTCTGCCAAAGGAAAATAAAAATACTGTAGTTCCTGTCTTTCAGTCCAAGAAATACATCCAAACCACCATTTTCAAACTACTTTGTATGCATGTAGACTTGTGGCATGTTTAATGTTATAAGTTATGTTAGAGTGTTAAAAGTTACCAGTATACACCTTCCTCATAAATTAGTTTTGTAATGAAGCCTCATTATCCCACTAATTTATCCCACCATATTTTATTTAATTTTCTGTTTTCATCACGCTTCCGATGTTCCTTTTTATGAGTATATTTTAGTCAGTAGGGGCATGATGGGTCAGTGGTTAGCAGATTTGCCTTGCACCTCCCGGGTTGGGGTTCGATTCCTGCCTCTACCATGTGTGCTCAGTGTGCATGTTTTCCACATGCTTTGGGGGTTTCCTCCAGGGTAGTCCAGTTTCCTCCGTCGGTCCAAAGACATGCGCTGTAGGCTGATTGGCATTTCTAAATTGTCCGTAGTGTGTGAATGTGTTTGTGATTGTTCCCTGGAATGGGCTGGCACTCTGTCTAGGGCTCCCCAAAACCTTGTTTCTGAAAAGCGATACAGAAAATGTATGGATGGATAATTAAAATTCAGTCTTAAAGGTTGGGCAAAAAGAGGCAGAACCCAACAGTTGGGAGGATCACACAATGTCTATGCATCAGCTAAAGTTATTTGCATGTGAAATGGATGTAAAGATAAAATTCTGCAATGCGCAAGAAAAATGCAATGATTTTTTTTAAAACAGCTTTTTAGTCATTGTAAATCAAGCGGTAATGTTACTTAGAGAGCTTTTTTCCAGATGATAAATAAAATGAGTAGCATCCTTCTTCAATCACATGTACAGATATTCAACTGCCTTGACACTTGAGTATTAAACAAGACAAATGAAACATTTACACACACACACACCATAATTTCCGGAATATTAGCATATATAAGCACCCCAGGTGTAGAGCATATTATAAGCACCTGAATATTAGCCGCACCCTCTAATTTTAAAAATAAAACATTTTGTACATATATAGGCCGCACTTGTCTATAAGCCGCAGGTGTCCACGTTGTAACTGTCACGATTCGTGACGTAAATGAAGCAGGACGGATGCAAGTGAAGTTAGGACGAGAGCTTTCATTGAAACAGAAGAGAGCAGACTCAAGAGAAACAAGAACCATGACCAACTCAATGAGCTAAGCTAACTAAACCAACTAACCTAAACATTAACTATGACATGAAACAAAGACTCTATAAACCACTTCTACATCTATATTCTAAACTAAGTCTATACAACTCTAAGCTATACTATCCGCTACTAGGCTATAAGCTATGCTACGATCTACTAGGCTACAGGCTAAGCTATAAGCTATGCTATAAGCTAACTAGCCTTGACATGAACTCAGACATAGACTAATGCTTGGAAACATGAACAAGAACTAAGACACATGGCATGAACAAAGACTCTAACTATATTCACTATCTAATTCTAACTCTATATCTAATTACCCGCGTTGTGTGTAACCACTGTGAGCATTACCAAAACAAATGACAGGAAGGGGCGGGGCCATGACGTCAACCAATCTGCATTTCTTTGTGTATTTTCCCTGATGAGGGGGTGTGCATGACGCGCAAAACGACTGATCTGAAGAATGTAGTGTGAGCGCGTTAGATTTAATTCGAACAGTTTCATTGGTCCACTGTGACCTGTTTGGTAATTTCATTGGTCCGATGTGACGAGGCTAAATGTTTTGGCATGAAACTCGTTAGCCCGTAAAAATCCATAAATTAGCCGAGTCATTGTTTAAGCCGTGTTCATCGTTCGCAGTGTTCAAAGTCTGTGAAAAAAGTAGCGGCTTGTAGTCCGGAATTTACGGTACTTGTAGACACTATGGAGCAGAAGGACCCGAAGGTGGCTCTGAATAATTCATGCCTTGCATGAAAGGCCTACTGTGGATCGATGTTCACTTTAAAAAAACAACAACATATAAACAAATATTCTTTTAATATACAACAAATTACAAGTCTTCAATCCTTGATCACATATTAATGTTTATGTGTATGTTAAAGTGATTCTCATATCAAAGAGCCTTTTTTGTAGTATGCTGTAATAGTACCAGATTATTTTATTTCTATTAGGACATAAAAAGTCACTCTGTGGGTATGATTGCAAATAATTGAACATTTCTGAAGACACACACATATGTATATATAGTGTGTGTATGTATGAACATATAACATGACATGCATTCAGTTTGCCTATTAATTCATTGTTTATCAGATGTTTGCTGGTCTAACGAATAGACATTTCATTATCATGCTGGCAAGCATATGTTTAGTGCATGTAATACAGCATATTCATATTTATCTTGACTTCCGGGGATAAGGGATTAGGTCTCCCCATCATTAACATATCCAGCATGATTTGCTTGGATGCAAGACTACTACACTATTAAAGTATGGTGTGTCCCTTTTAGTTTATGTTCATGAAGTGAATCATGACTCCTCTTCTCAGTTACAGCATCAGCTGTAGATGTTAGTATCATGTCAGATTGAGATCATTATTTTTTAGTGGGTGAAAAATGAGAAGCTCCAAAGTTGTTTTCTCAATTGCTCAATTAATCCCATCTAATGGTTGAACAGTCTTGTGAGTAGTATTCCTATAACAGTAAATGTAGAGAATGCTGCATGATGACTTGTGTATTGTTTGCAGGCTTACACAATGCAAAACAGCTCTCTCAATTCATACAGCCAAATGTAGTAGGCTAAAAAATTCATGGTGTCATCCTACCTTTCTCATTATGTGTGTAATGTCTATATCACATTACTGAGTCAGGCTGTTAGTCAAGTGCTGGTCGAACAGTATGCACTGACTTGCATAATTAATGCTGTTTTTGGAATTAAAGCCAAGTGCATAGAGACTTAGAGAAGCTGAGTATACATTAGAATGGGCATCAGACCTGTAAAAGTCATACCATATGAGAGTAGCTACGGAAAACGTTTCAGGCCATACCTTCCATTATCAAGAAGTTACATGTCAGCACTCATCATTGCCAATCCTCTATAGCTAGTGCAGTTATTTTATGTGACCTGGAACTGAAATTAAAGTTTTTTGGCTTTTACACAAAATTCAGAAATTCTGTATGTTCTTCAAAAGCAATTAATACGCAGTCAATAGTCAACTGTTAACAGTCAACTGAAGACTAGAAACTTATTTTAAACCTTAAAATAGTTCATGTAAAATTTGCTCCCAAGTGGTGCAACAGAAAAACGTTCACCCTAAGCTTGGGAGATCAGAATTCCAATGATATCACAGCCGTCATAGCCAGGAATCAAAGAAAGAAAGCAAAACTGTTCATGCTGTCTGGGAGGGAGGGATCTCGGAGTTCATGTATGCAGAAGAGGGCAGTTTTTACCAAATGTGTTATGCTGCCCTGTGATGTAGCATGAGCAGCGATTCGGAAAAAAAAAAAAAAGAAAAAAATGTTGTAGCTAGCATCATGTGTTTTGGAGGAAGCACATGCTAGCCTTTACCCTCCCTGATTGGTAGCTATCCTGTGATAGAGGACAGTTAGCTAGTGAGTAGGAATTGACAAATGACCAAATTGGGAGAAAATGAGGGTTGAAAATTGTGTACTTAATTGTACTGTACATCACTCCACGTAGTATTATTAAACCTCATTCAACTTATCAAAGACTTTTACATGCTATGTAGTTTTCGGTTATACCTACTTTTTTCACTCTGAAATGTTTACAGAGTAGCACACTCGTGCAAAAACTGACCAGAATCTGAAACCTGTCATTTGTAATTTGTAGCTAAAGCTGTTTAAGAGCTGGTGTCATAGACATGTAAGATATTTGAGTAAATTATGCGCTAAGTGATAATCTGTTGCTTTTAGTCATGTAGTATTTTTATGTATTATATCATGTAGTGTTTCAGTATTGGTCATATGTGAGTGTGATGTGATTGGATTAAGTTTAAAATTAAAGCAGTATGTGACATGCTGTTATAGTAAAATAATCAATAGTAGGGTGGTGTGATGTTGTTACCACCTCAAAGATGATTTATTATTTTTATTTTATTTTTCAAAAACAGTCCCAAAATGTTTTATTAATATTGAACCATGGCAATGTGCCGACAATGAATTTAATTTAAATAAAATGACGACGCATTTATTTATAGTTACATTAATATTTTGGGACACCTCGCAAAACAAGTTAATTAATAAGACAACAAAATGTAGTTTGTCATGTTACAGAGATGCCACAAAGTGCAAAGTTCTCCGTCCTAAAGACCTGTATCAGAAAACCTATGAAGTGCTTTTTCAAATCAATTTATGTGGAACATCTGCTATACAAGTCCCTGTGTAAGTTGTTACTACTAGAAACGATAACATATAAGAATAAGTGTATTGATATAAATCTTGTCGCCGGTACTACAGTTCAAGCCACTGTTGAAAAAAAAAAATAAAATAAATTCAACACCACACAAGACTTTGTAAGCGGTCTCTTTTTTTGAGCCTGTTAGGTGCCCTTTAGCGACACTGGCTCCTGTCTTTATACTGTGTGCAGCAACTCAGTACATTATGAGATGACTGATGTTCAGGAGCTATTGCTGACAGCCATTAATAAGTTGTTTATCTTTGTTTATATAGCAAATCACCCATCGCTCTACACCAACCAGCTGGTGCAATCTTACTAGTTTACGATCAGTTGTTTCTCTAAGTGAGTTAGTGCAACTTGACTACAACACTGAGCAATGGGTCGGCTCATCTTAATAGCTTTGAGATGGAAAATGGAGAAATTTATGTCCAATTTTATTTTTGCTGAATAAAATTTACCTATTACTAAACCTATAAACGTATCAAACTTACCTATAAATAACATTTCTAACCTGCTTTTTCTAGGCTTTATTAGAGCCAGTGGAAATACCAGTGTAAGTGATTATACAACTATATATAGCACTTGTAACATTTTTGTCAGATGCATGACGTCAGTGAACGTATGTACGTTGAATCCATGTAGACGAAAGCTTTATTGTAAAGCTGGGTTAAACAGCATTCTGAGATCCCGCTGTGAAATGACAGGCTCGTTGAATAATGAATGTCATTCGTGTTTTGCATGCGCTAAGCTTTGGTTGCTCATCTGCATCTTGTTGCCATAGTGATTCTCCCATTGTATTGTATCTCTGGGTAACGTCATTAAAAATGACATTATAGGTTTTGCATGAGACCCCAATTTTAGAAACCAAATATAGTTTCAAACATGCCATTTTCTCACTTTGCTAACAGGCTGTAACGAGCAAGGCACTCGAGGCTTTTGAAGTTCACGCTTTCACACTCTAGGTATGAACAGAGGTTCACACAGCTTTGAAAGCTAACTCATTTGTGTTCGTGATCAGACTGAAGTCCTCTCAAGTGTTTTCCTCAGGATAAGGTGAAATGGTGATCTTAGGTTCATGAGTCAGCCAGATACTGAGTACTGAGTAAAAATATATATTTAAAAAAATATATAATTAGACAGTGCATCTACACGCTATTCATATTGGTTTGTGATTTTGGATGCACTTAATAACATAGACATATTTATTATTTACACATGTAATGGAAGTAAAAGCACTAGAATGGCCATTATTTATTTTGTACACTGTGTCTCAGCACATATCCACATGGGTTTTCCGGTTTCCCCCAACTTTTGAAATAACTTGCATGTATGTGGATTGGTGACTCTACATTGCCCATCCGTGTAAGTGAGTGTGTGAGTGTATGTGTCCTGCTCCAGATCCTCCCCAACCTTGACCAGAATAAAGCAGATACTGAAGATGGATCAATGAATGTAAACATTTTGACTTTTTCATTTTACATTGAATAATTTACAAAAGGATTTTTTAAATGGTAGCTTGTCTGTACAGTATGCCTGTGTGACACATCATGTCTGCATATGGGTTGCATTGCCCTGTGGTTAAACCATAGCAAGCTTTACATACATACAAGTAATGACATGTCTGGAACGTGGATGACTGAATGTGCTTGAGCAGCTGTTATTATTCCCGTCTGTTGCATGTGGATTTATTCTGTTATTCCAGTTATGATGTGCCTTACATTCCTTAATTCCTACATCTTTTATACAGTCTGCTGAGCCTTTCTGGCATTACCAAGTGTCCTGTATTGGTATTTGATATATTTTAGTCACTATGTATTCATATGTGATGTCATATATAGTATATTAGTTAGATGCAGAAATGTATGTAATACAGATAACATTTAATTTGGAGTTATTGCATATTTCTTTTTCATATTACATGACTAAAACCAGCTTGAGAAATGCACATAGTATTCTGCTTAACTCTTACGTCTAAACATCATAGGCCGTCTTTATTTTATTGATATGCTGCTGGTTTATGCTGAGTATTTGGTATTTTCACTCCACTCAGCATTTCCAGAGTGCTGAAAAGTTCCTCAGTCTATATACATGCACTTACCATCAATTTCCGATCTCTCAGTTGGCACTCACGCTATTAGTGTAGGCGTTTAAAACGAGGAACTGCATAAGCTGATGCCAATGACAACATGGTGGCCTTTTCAATGAGTAGTACTGCAATGATGCTTGACAGTTTCACTCTGGATCCACAAAACAGAACAGTCATGAGCAGACGTGGGGAAAAAGAGCTTCTGTTGTCCATTGCTGCCTGACATCCTGGTTATTATTGATGCATTTATATACCCTGGAGTGCAGAGATATAGAGATTTTTTTTCATAATGTATGATAATTGCTGCTGAATGAGTGTTCACTGTGCAATGCTTTGTGCATAATTACAGCACTGAGATTTTGGAGAAACGCAGCGTTAAAACTCATTTAACCATAGCAGCATATGCAGATGTTTTTCCTCATATAATGTACACATGTAGTGTTCCAAAGAAACAAAAACTATTGTCCAGTAAAGGGCCACTCAATGCTGTTTATGAGCAAAAATCAAACAGAAAGTATAAACAAAATTTACCTGCATGTTTGATGTAATTTATTATTGTTTTGTTAGTTTTTCTTGTTTTTGTTTTTTTTGCATTCCCCCCCCCCCCCTTTTTTTTTTGGGTGGTGGGGAAAACACAGGGTTTTTTTTTTTTTTTTTTTTTTTTTTTTTTTTTTTTTTTTTTTTTTTTTTTTTTTTTTTTTTTTTTTTTTTTTTTTTTTTTTTTTTTTCCCCACTCAAGATTTCAAAACCAAATATTTGGGACAGAGCATTAGTGTTCAACAACATATGGGCTCTGGTTCCTATCAAGGTTTCTTCCTCATGTCCTCTCAGTGAGTTTTTCCTTGCTACTCCTGCCTCTAGCTTGCTCATGAGTAATCTAACACTATATCTGGACTTCTGTAAAGCTGCTTTCTGACCTTCATATACTGTACATAAATAAAAACTAAACTGAATTGAATTTTCCTGAACATGTACACTCCACTACACTTGAGCCACTAGGGGTCGGTATGAAACTCTAAGTGCTCTGTCAAATCAGCTTTTTAATAAGACGAAGAAGATGATCTCCGTCTGAGCAGGCTTTTAAGATAGTGTTGCTAGATTTAGCACACTTCATCTGATCACATGTAGGATGTACTCGTAGAAGCAGCTGGCAGTATTGTCTTATTTGAGATAGTGTCTGTGTGTAGTGTTGTTTGTTTGGCTGATTCTCTTTGTCCACTAGAGGGAGGCCCTGACATTGCTTAAACTTAGAACCTAATAACATGTAGATATATGTTTTATTATTATTATTATTATTATTATTATTATTATTATTATTATTATTATTATTATTATCTATCATTTACACAGTGTGCTCCTTGCTTCATGGAAAATGTCACCCAGAAAATGTCACACAGACATATATTATTTACACAATAAACACTAAAATTGATGTATTATTTACATAATAGCCATTGGTAATTTCTGCAAGATGCATACCCACTTACAGAGTAATTCCTGAATTTGTTGATTGTCGAGTGAATAAGAGAATATTAAATTCATCCTATTTGACTTTAGTGTAAAAAACAAGTAAGCCAGTTACAGGCAACGGGTACATGCAAATCATCTAAACGTTCTTAATTACAGTATCATGAAAAATAAAAAGAATGGAAATTGCAAACATAGATGCAAATTCTGCCCAACTAATCTAGTTAATGAGCTAATCTATATAAACAGCAGTATATTTCGTAAATAAACACTTGCTTGTATACTCAGTTACCTAAACACTACACCTATTGTACACATAAGGCATACACGCCTAACGTTAAAGTCAGAAAGTTAAAAACAACTAAAGTTAAAGTTGAATTCAGAGGACAATCTCTTTACAGATTTATAGGCTTTTCTTGCACAGTGAAGAGCAGCTGTGACTATGACAACTAAATTTTACTAGACATGAGCTGAAAGACACCACTGGATGGCAGACTTAATCTTCATGCACTGCAGAAATGGTGCCTGATGGTGGATCTGGTTCAGCTGCCACTCAGTGTTTCAGATGTGCTAAAAAAAAAAAAACTCAAACACCTCGTGCAACGTGCAAATCTTGTACTGTGTGTAAATACTGACACGTTTACATAGCTACGTCAATGAGTTCTATTCTCGGAGTTTCTATTTGAATGTAATAGTTTCCAAAAATGTTGGACAACTATAACCCTCATTATCATAATTATATAATTTCCCTGGGATTGGCAAAAATGGCCATACATTTGTACCCTTATGCAGTGCTATGAGGCTGTGTTCACCAAAATACATTTCAGAGGAAATTTAATACCAACTGAAGAATAATTGATTAATCTATCAATCCTTTTCCTGTCAGCTTTGTAATATAATACAGGATCTCTCATTTATGGCTTTTATGCATGTTTGTGAGTGTTATGAGTCCTGTGATGGGCTGGCCCCCCGTCCAGAGTTTGATCCGCCTCGTGCCAGTTGTTCCCTGGGATAGGCTCCAGGCTCCCCCATGACCCTGTGTAGGATAAATGATACAGAAAATGGATGGATGGATGGATGGAGTGTTATGAGCGGCATTTATGAGTGTTAGAGTGTTACAAGTGCTAAATAAAGGCCCAGGGGGCTTATGTCAAGCATGGAGACATAGATTTCTTTGCTACTCTATTGCAAAGACAAAGCTCTTTTTAAAAAAATACCTTCTTAAATTCCCAAGAGACAGAAAAAATCGCTGGTGAGGGAACAAGTTTTCATAGCTGATATAAGTAAGTGGTAACAGGAACTTGTTTGACAGATGTTCCACGGCATGAAACATAACTAAATGAAATAAAATAAACATTATATTTGTTGACAAATTTCTGTCATGTAGAAAGAATAAAACTTTTCAGGATGTGCTCTTACTGGAATAGAATCTTTCAGCTTCATGTCAGATCATCTCACGCCGCCCCACCGTTGATTGTTTTCCTATAATGGCATGCCTCATCATGTTTTATTCCTGATGGTATAAATCATCCATAAGTTTCTTTTGTTGTATTAAATTGTTTTATCATAAATTTTTAAAAACTAAAATCCATCAATTCCATCCATCTATTTTCTATACCGCTTATCCTACACATGGTCGAAGAGAGCCTGGAGCCTATCCCAGGCAACTTGGGGCAGGGGGACACCCTGGACGGGGTAGAATGTTCCAAAATGTTCAAAAAACAATGCAAAATGTTAAAGTTAAATAATCCCATATAATAAAAGTTCATATAAACAATCTCACTGTAGGATTGAACTGTGGGATTATCAACTATCAAAAGTTTATTGGTGTTAAGAGGTTAACACTTTGCTATTTTACTGAACAGAAAAGGGTTGGCTTTAAAATCTCATTGTCAGATCTATTTTGAAACTAGAAGACTCCAACTCTCTTTGTGTCTCTGAGGACATGCAACCACAAATGCAAGTGCACCTTCTCAAAGATGAGAATGAGCTCATACACTAATAATTAGACTAATACAAACTTAAGTGGATTGGTCTTTCGACATTAATATTTAGTTTCTTTAGTTTTAAAAGTCATTAAGCTTTACAGAATATAATTAGAGGGAAAATGTTTACCATCATATGTTGATAGAGGTCAAGAGAGCAAGAGAGAGAGTGAGAGAGCAAGAGAGAGAGAGAGAGAGAGTGTGAGAGAGCGAAAGAGAGAGAGGAGAGAGAGAGAGAGAGAGAGAGAGTGAGAGAGAGAGAGCTACTTTTCTCAGTAGTGGGTGGTATATGGAGCCCCTGAGTCATTAAGAGCCCAGCAGCAGAAACAGAGAAATGTAGAAAGGTCATTCATAATCCAGTGTTTGAAGGATAGAATGACATCAGTATATTGGTGCATGGTGCATAAATAAAAACACCTCAACTAAGAAAGTGTTAAAGTGAAGAATTTTACTGTTTATTTTACTTAATTTTTTACTTTGTATAACTTCTGACTTTATTTAATTAGAAAGCTCTGGCACTTGAGTTTAGATGAGTTGTCACAGAGCGGGGGTTAGTCGATTAGAGAACCCCTTTAGTATAAGTGTTTAGGATGGTTATTGTTTTGGCATGCCCCCACATTCTTGCAACCACACACTGTGCACTGCAACTGAGAATGCACAGGAAGTGAGTCGTTATGAGATGTCAGCATATGGAAACCCTGTAGCCTCTGCTCTTTTCCATATGCAAATGCAAGGTTGGAGTTTATGCTGATAAGTCGAAGTTATATTTAGTCACAGGCTGCATTTAGGGAGTCTGCAGGAGCATTTTTATAAAGTATCATGCTGACCTCTGTCTTATTGTTTTAACCTTGTCTTTGTTTAGGCACCACAAACATATCTACGTGTTAATATACGAATATTTGCGTTAAATTCTTTTTAGTGATTGAACTGAAACCCAAACACTGATACTAAGTTTTCATTTCTGGAATGATCATCTACAACCATAGAAGAACATTTCTAAAGTCACATACAGTATTATAACTTTGATTTTATGGCTTCAAAATCGTGGCGTTTAGGGGAATTGGAGGGAAGAAAGGAAACTGAGTTGAATCAACCCTGAAGGAACATTTTGAGTAGTTTCACAATTCAGATCAGGGGAAGAACAGACACTGACCCAAAAAAACCAGTGTGAAGCCCACTGACACGTTTAAGGCTCTCCTTTTTTTTTTTTTTTTTTTTTTTTAGGCATAATTTCCATTATATAAAGTCAACGTACTGATCATTTGTTTCGGAGCAAGCCAGTTTTTTCCCCCTGTTTGCACTGCTCATAAATAAACGCATGAGCTGACATTCTGAGTTACATTCAGAGTCTGTCAATACAACGGTACTTCCTGATATTCGTACTATATATTTCACTTCTTGCCTGTTTTTGACAACAATTTTTGAGATATAAATCATGACACTCAAAGTCACTAAAAAACATCTACAAGAGAAGATGTATGATGTAAATGTTGTTAATGTCAGTCAGCCAGTTATACCTTCATTCATTCATTCATTCATTCATTTTTGGTAACCACTTTTTCCTGGTCAACTTCGAGGAGGTTCCAGAGCCTATCCCATGAACACTGGGAATAAAGTGTGAATACACCCTGTATGGGCCACCAGTCCATCTCAGTCCATCTCATTCACATGCTCATTCAAACCTAGGGGCCATTTTAGAGCAGCCAATCCACTGACGTGCATGTTTCTGGGAGTTTTCTGAGGAAAGCCAGAAAAGAAGAAAATCCAGACACAGGGAACAAGTCTCTGCGTTATGATGAAAATAAATATTGACCTGAATTGTATGCATCGAATGAAACTGCATCCCATTAATAGCAGCAGTATGCCTTTGCACACCTTTTGATGATGTGTTCATACAAAACCAACCATCAATTTATTTATTTATTTATTTTTTTACACCTGCCACTTGTTTGCATCACTATCTTATGCCCTTAATTTTTAGCTTAGGCCATGATCACAGAAATAAAGCCTAGAAGTCTGAATGCAACAGCACTGGGCTCCAACCTGGATCACGGAGCCAAAGTGTGTGTGGCCATGTGTAACAAAGAGGACTTGTGAGATGTGTGAGGATTCAAGTGCAGGA